>ML777477.1:924955-990416 GCA_009831015.1 Picea engelmannii
ACCCTTGATCTCTTAATTCACCCTTTTTATTTATTTCAAATTATTATTATGATGCATTTAGAAAAGTATGAGGTTAATTAATATGTCATTTATGGTCAAAAATATCTTTGGCATTAAAGTATCATGTCATGGTATAAAATATCTATCACTATAACCCTCATTAGACATAGTATACCCCCCAATCATCATGGACCTTAAATTAAATGGTCTCCCCTAACCCAATCACCCCCTCACACATTATGATCCAAACAATCATGTTAACCCCTAAGGAACTATGGCCACCAACCAGTAAGCCACTAATATGCTATGACCACTAATAATTATGGTCCTAGACATTGTGTACCCATAGATCCCTATGAACCTTGACATGCCTAACCCTTGAATATGTGTATACTACTTGGAGGTCATAGGTTCAAATATAGAGGGGGGTAGGGTATGTATACCTTCATATATGGGGAAAAAAATTAGATGGGGAAAACCTATGATCGAAAAAAAATACATAAAAAGAAGCATTACCTTCTATCCTCCTCCCTTCCTTACTCATCAATTCTTTGTGTCTCCCTTAATTGAACCTCTTTTGATTCCTACGAAAACCCAAAATCTTGAATCGACCCTTGTACCCTCTATGGCCTTGCATGTGAAAAATGATTCACTCCCATATAGTGTTTTATATCAACCCTATGTAGTTTTGAATTGGAAACAAAAACACCAACAATAAGAGGAGGATGAAGTAGAAGAAGAAATAATCCCAAAGAAAAATAGGAGGAAAACAACCAAGGCCCTTTAATTCCCTAATTATGCTTTATATATACCTAATCATGTGTTGTAATTCACATACCATCAACTCAAGCATCTACTATAAGCATGCCAAATTTCAGTTCATACAAGCACAAACTGAAAAAATATCAATGTTGGCCCCATTCGCAAGTCACTCTACATGGGGTCCAATTAAAGAATAACTTCCACAAAATGGAAGGAGGGAATTGTTTAGGATCAGGGATGTTCCTCCTGATTAGGTTTTACATAAACTATAGGTACTATTACATGAATTCTTATAACAACTTTTTTCCTTGGGTACTATGTTGGATCATGTTGTCATTGATGCCAAAGTTTAATTAATTGATGTCAAAGGATTGATGTCAAGTGATTGATTGATGCCAAAGAATGATTGATTGATTGATTGATTGATTTCAAGTAATTGATTGATGCGAAAGTTTGATTGAATGATGTCAAAGGCCAATGGTTTAATGTATACATTTCTTATCATAGTTTTCATTGATACATGATGCATAGATGAAGATGGATCGATGTGGTTTCATTGGTATATGATAAATTACTGGATTTATGTAAAGATGGATCTTTATTGTCTTATCATGGTTGATAAGGTGTCCAAATGGATGAACTCCAAAGTGGTCCCCTTATGGTCAAATCCCTCAAAGGAAGACTCTTTGCGGCTAAGTTATCCTTGCAGTATGGTTATGCTTATATGTGGAATAATGAGATGAAGATCAATGTGTTGTCCCATTCAATGTCAACAACAATGCATGCATTCACTGGGAACACTAAAACCCGACAAATCTATGACTCCACTAAATTAGGGTTTATGGTTTACATGATGAATTGATGATGGAAGAAAATTGGTGTGTGAGTCAAATTTGAGACCAGAAACCCTCCCATATCGTTAAGGCATGCAAATAGTCTATCCATGTCAAATTTCAATGCATTCATAAATAGTTTGGAAAATTTTCAATGTTGGCCCCATTCACAGGTCACTATTGCCCGTGTCTAGTCCTAGTACATAGGACTTACTAAAATTTGTATAATATATTTGGAGAATGATAATTTTGAAGGTGTTGGGCCTATTCCTACACACCACGTATAGATCACCTCTCATTGACAGTCTTTGCATTGATCCCTTTTAGTTTTTGGATGTTAGTATTTTCAATCACACGCACCTTTCAATCTAGTCAAAGTTCAATTATTGTTTCTTGTTACTGTAGGGTTATAAAGCCTCATGATCCCAATGCCCATATGCCTCCAACCTTGTGATCTAATGATCGTTGGGTGACAATTTTCATGAAGGGTGATGACTAAGACTAGGGGAAAATTTCAATTCAAGGCTGGGAATGACTAGTCCCACATCAAGTGAAGGAAGAAAATTAAGAAGATACATGTGTTGTCTCATTCCATGTCAAAAACAATGCATCCATTCACTGGGAACAAATCAATGACTCCACTAAATTACGGTTTATGATTTACATGATGAATTGATGATGGAAGAAAGTGGGCGTGTGAGTCAAATTTGAGTCTAGAAACCCTCCCATATCATCAAGGCATGTGAATAGTCTATCCATGTCGAATTTCAATGCAGTCAAAAACAGTTTGAAAAAATTTCAACCTTGGCCCCATTCACAGGTCATTGTTGCCCGTGTCTAGTCCTAATACAATTTCCTTGTAAAATTTGTATAAGATAATTCGAGAATGATAATTTTGAAGGTGCTAGGCCTCTTCCTACACACCATGGAGATATCACCTATCATTGACATTTGGTGTATTGATCCCTTTTAGTTTTGGGTTGTTAGTATTTTCAATTGCAGACACCTTTCAATCTAGTCAAAGTTGATCAATTAATGTCTCTTGTTACTGTGGGGTTAAAAAGCCTCATGATCCCAATGACCACATGCTTCCAACCTTATGATATAATGATTGTTGGGTGACAACATTTATGAAGGGTGACGACTAAGACTAGGGGAAACTTTCAATTCAGGGTTAGGAATCAGCAGGCCCACATCAAGTGAAGGAAGAAAATTAAGAAGGTACGTGTGTTGTCCCATTCCATGTCAACAACAACGAATCCATTCATTGGGATCAAATCGATGACTCCACTAAATTAGGATGTATGCTTTACATGATGAATTGATGATGGAAAAAAGTGGGCATGTGAGTCAAATTTGAGTCTAGAAACCCTCCCATATTGTTAAGGCATGTGAATAGTGTAACAACCGTGGTTAAATAGATGCATAGGGATGATTAATTATAATTAATTTGATAATCTGACTATCCTAATATGTTTAGTTAAACAATAATTATTTCTTAATAATATTATTTATTTATTTATTACTTGTTCATATCTGTCAATGATTAATTAATTAATTTATTGACTCATTAATTAATTCAGTAATGAATTAAAGGGGTTAATAATTTTTAGTTTATTTAATTAAATACTTACGTATGAGGGGGGGGAAAGAAACATTAAATAGAGGGGATAAGATAATAAATAAGGGGATAAGATAATAAATAAGTGGATAAGATAATAAATAAAGGGATAAGGAAATTAATGAGGGGGAGGAGAGTCGGTGAAGGGGATGATATGACAGGGAGGAGTTTTACAAGGAGAGGGATGATTTTGGGAGGGAAAGCATTTTGGAGAGGGGGGAATGGATTTCTTTTTGGATATTTTCTGATGTGGAGAGTTTGATATTGGGGGTTTCAGTGAACCATTGCAGGGGCACCGGGTTGCTGGGGGTTTTGGGCATGGGGGCCAGAATTCCTTTCAGTTTCCTGGAGCTAGGGAGATGGATAGGATGCTCCTAGCTAGCTGGGAGGTTAGTCAGTTTGGGCAGAGTTGGTCAGTGCATCTGGCTAGGCGAGGCAACAGGGAAAGGACAACCAGATCAATGGGGAAATCAACATCAGGAAGAGGTAATTTATTTTATTATGTTAAGTAATTCTTATGCTATGTATAAACTTTAATTTCTACTGAATATTTATGCTTATATGATGGTCAATGAATTACGTATGAAATGAGAAAGGAATTATATGTTTAATTGTATGAAAAATTTTGGATTTAATTGAGTCAGGACTCTACACATGGTATCGGAGTTTAGTTCACAATTTGTAGCCTTAAGGGCCTACCTACCCACCTAACCAACTTAAGAATGGAACTGTACCCACCCAGAAATTAGATAAATCTAGCAGTCCAGGGGCCTTGAAACCCTTAATTAGATAAATCTAGTCCAAGCTCCACCTCCACCTCCACCTAACCTACAAGACAAGCACATATTTTTTTTTATTATATATACATATATATATATATATATATATATAAACAATATGCACTTTAAAAATGAAAATAGTATAATATTATACATATTGCGAGTGTTGAATGAATTTTAACATTAGTTCAAATAAACAAACAAATAATAAAAAACAAAATATATATTTATGTTGATTTAAGTGCAACCAGGCTATTTATAAGATGATGCCTTTCACGCGTCTTTGGACTTATATTGTTGAAAACATTTTAGAAAACATGATTACTCTAATTTAACTGGTAAATAAGTACTAAATGAATTTATTTCCATTTCCTTTTAATGCTTTTGTTCTGGAGAAAAACACAAGTAGGGAAGGTTATATATTCATACATTGCTTTGCCTTTTTATTTCTTTGCTTTTGGTCCTTTGAAAAGTAAAATCTTGAGTTAGACACAATGGATCGACCTCTCCAGTATCCAGTGTATTTCCATTAACCTAATATGCCTATGCTTTAACCTTGAAAATGAAAAAAAAACTGATACTGCAAACAATTTCAAGAAATTAAGAAATACAATTAAAACAACACAATTACCATATATATATTGATTATTTGAATACACTTACCATATATATATTTATTATTTGAATAGAATCATTCCCACTTCCACAAAAAAAAAAAATTCAATACCAGGTAGTTTCTGAAATAATTCCTACTTAACTTAACAGATTTCAAATTGCATTCAATATGCGTATGAAAACCCATTTGCATAGGATTCTCAATATCGATATCTTTAGTCACCATTCAATTGTCTTTTTTTGTTAGCCAATTTACACTCTTAATTTCCATGGCTGTTTTTCCTACTTCTATTCAATATCCATGAAAATGAAGATCGAGACAGGACATAAAACAATGCCCCGCTCCAACTCGACGCTTGCTTTCAAACCTTACAAAATAAAAATAACAGGGGAAAACTAATTATGATAAAGATGTAAACCCTTAATGTCCATTTCCCCCGCTCCAACTTCATAGATTATTTACCCATCGAATTATGTTCACTTCCCCTATGGGTAGTTTTATAGCTATCGGTTGGCTACCTATGAAAGCGAGCCCCCACAAAGTCAGTAGGTTGAAAACCCAAAAACAAATGAATTTTCTTTTGCTCTTAATGATCAATTGATCCGTTCCAAGCTACAGAACCTTACATATATTGACCCATCTGCATTCATGCCCAACAGCAAAGTAGGGGCACTGTCGGCTTCAACATTGACTCTCGATTCTTGCAACAACTTGCATGTCATCCACCATTCTCCACAGATTAAAACGCCAGCCACAAACCATATACAACCCAGTGCACTCAAGACCATGCACCAAGAAAGCATTAAACCAAGTCACGAAGAGGAAGGCCCACAAAGGGGCGTTGAACTACGCGTCCACAATGTCAAGCACTGGACACAACACAGTGCGGGTTAACACAAATCAAGGCCCGTGACCAAGTCACCGAAGGGAGGATCTTAGGAGGGAGCCTAGAACACACAAGTGCCTAGCACTAAACCAAGCTCACGCGACCTGCAACCTTCAACACAACACACAAGTTAGCAACAACACTCACAACCTAAAGCCAATGCACAAGTGCACGCGTGCCAAACCAAAGCCAATCCGTCGAGGAGTATCCGACATAGGTTCCTTTGTGCACAACGCATCAACTAATTACCAAGCACTTGTCGATAGCTTGTAAACCTCTGGTAGCAACTAAAACACCCTTATGCGCGTTGCTCAAGGCTATACTCTGAAATTTCTTAGCTATGAATCTATTTCAACCACAGAAAATGCTTCAACCCCTTTCCTACTCGGTTTGTACTTGCGATAAGGATGAAGAATAGATTTGCTTATTTGCAATCCCCTTCTTTCTTTTGATAAGTACATTTTCCAAGATCGTATTACGAACTGTGAAAAAAAAAATGTGATCGAGAGAGAAGAGAAAATGGAAAAAATACCCTAACGACCTCCTCCACGGATACATTTTTGTGTGTTGCAAGTTCACTTGAGTTCCCAAGTAGGGGTACTTGGATGCACTGTTCCAAGGAAAATAGGCTTGAACTGGTTCATGCCTCTGTCATGCAGCCTAACAGGTAAAGTCCATATCCCATTACACATACAAATCCCAACGCTAACGCTAAAACCATGAGGCCATGCCTTGCCTCACTTAACTCATCAACACACATAATACAAGCCAGTGTCGAACACCAGCACACAAATATTTCACCAAGGAACAATACAAGACATCACCTGACAAACGAGGAGGAGAGGCCATGAGAGAAGGCCATGGCGGCTGAACGCGTAACTAGAGACCTCGCAAGAAGAGGCGGCAGAGGAAAGAGGCGGAAGTGAAGGAGCGTTAGGGTTAATGAATAGTTAGGGTTTTGGTACTGAGAGATGGGGGCCGGGCACGTGGGCCTCATGCCAGAAGCCCGACCTTAAAGGTTGTCAGAGAATGCCTCATTTCGCATTAAGTATTAAGCACATTAAACTCTCTCCAAATTGAAAGTAAGATTTTTTTTTAGTAATATTAATTCTAGTTTTTTTTTTTTATTTAAAAGTATTAATACTATTATGTATATTTAAATTATTTAAATTAAATAATTTAAATAATTATGAGTTCTAATTTAATTTAATTTAAGGTAAGTAATTAATTTAATTACTTTAATTTAATAAAAGATAAGATTAAATATAAATATAAATTAAATTAAAAGATTAGTGATATATGAGTTTAAATTTAATAATATATGGTAAGCTTAATATGATAATTAAAATATAATCGGAAGTTTGGTTAGGGAAAAACCCTAGCCCTGTGCCCATGCGAGCCATTGTATGATCGATCCAAGATCTATTGCAGCAACTTAACAACACAGATCCAGCTCGGGCCAACGCCGACTTTGACTTACAACCATGAGCGCCGAAAAGGGGGGGAAACCCCCCTCATACAGTAACATTACAGCCAACGATAGATCGGGAACGAGAGAAAAATGACTTGCGTTCGAGCCGCCACAACAAATCCAGGAACAACTCCTTGCCAGAGAACAGGGATTTAACAAGGAAATGGAGACGGAAGCTAGCACTTCCCATCCAAAAGCACCCCGAGGATTGGAGCCTGGAAAATGCATCCTGCAAATGGAAAAGTCTCCTAGATACATCATAAGCTCAACAAGGGTTGGGGAGCATACCCAGTTTATGCAAGAACATGCCCTCATTGGCAAATTTATGGGACTCTGGCCATCTGAAAGGGATTTGAACAAATGGATCAAACAGTGGTGGAACCCTAAAGGTGACTATGAAGTTCAACTCAGCTCCAAAGGATTCTTCACAATCATATTATATAACCTAGAAGACATAGATCACATCTTTGAGAATGGACCATACTTCTACAACTTGGCAGGGCTATTCCTAAGATTCTTGACAGAGCGCTTCAGCCCGGACAAGGAGGACTTTACAATGGCACCTGTTTGGATCCACCTCTACTCCCTTTTGTAGGAGTTCTGGTTGGAGGAGATTCTTATGGGAATAGGTAATACAATCGGCCAATATGTCAAAGCCTTAGAAGCCATAAAGCAACTGAAGTATACCTCATATGCCCGAATATGTGTTTACATGAACATAGCTAAAGCCCTACTAGGAGCAGTAACACTGGAGTATCGGGATGAAGATTGGTCACAAACCCTTGACTACGAACACATCCCGTTCAGATGCAGAAAATGCCATGAACATGGCCACCTATTTCGGGACTGCCCACTCAATCAGCAAGCTTCCAAAGCCAGTCAAAATCTGCAAAAAGATGGCTTCACCACGGTCAAACAAGGAAGAAAAATCCCCCTCGAAGGCAAACAACTGACCCCAAACCTAGGATCTTGACCAAGAATGCTTATGATATACTGAGCCAGCTACCAGAGGATGAGGAAATACAAGATCCACATGAAGTATTACAGAAAAGAAAAGATCAGAACCCCATACCCTCCTCTTCTAGTCCAAACAAAGAGATCAATGCAGATGAAAAAGGGGATGCAGATGGAGACACTATAATGCAAGTGGATGCCCAAGATCTAGCAGGTATTGACCTCGAGAAACTAGAGGAATCCCTCAATCAGAAGGATCTACAAACCCTTCCTGAAGAGAAACTTAGAAAGGTACACAAGGTCTTCCTTGATTCAACAGTGGGATCCATGGCTCTCCATAGCATAGCCACTAAATCAAGCTCAGGCTAAAAAAAAACACCACGTGAGAACAAGAGGTGGGGGAAAAAATCAGTACATCAACTAATTAAAGAAGCTAGAAATCTCATGATCAACTATGGTCAAATACATAAGATTTCAGAGGGATACCCCCACCCACACCCCTCCTCATAATGATGAATATTATCACTTGGAACATTAGAGGACTCAATGGAAGATCCAAGCAAAGAATTCTCAGGGACTACATCAAAGCAGAAAGCCCAGATATTCTAATGTTACAAGAAACAAAATGTGCAGGAATGGAAGCCGAAACCATTTTTCAATGCATATGGAAAGGTTGCAACTACATCCAAATGGACTCCTCGGGAACCTCAGGGGGTTTATCCATATTGTGGAACCCAAGCCACACTATCCTTAGTGGACCCTTTTCCACTATAGGTACCTTGTCAACTCACTTTGAAATAATAGGCTCGAATCAGGAGGGGACCATCACCAATGTCTACGAACCACAAGGACAATAGGAAAAAATCAAATTTATGGAAAGGATGGCCCAACTAAAATCAATGGAAACCACAACTAACTGCATCTTAGGAGGTGACTTCAACATGATCATGTCACTGGAGGAAAAAACAAGCGGGAGCAAGAGACTTGAGCAAGACAGTGGTAAGTTCATAACTCTTCCTGAGCAATTAAAATTAGTAGACATAGAGAACAACAATGGAACTTTCACATGGTCCAATCGTAGGTCAGGAAACTAGCATGTCTCCTGCCGACTGGATTGCTTTCTCGCGACGAAGGAATTGATTGAAAGAGACCTATGCATGGAAAGCCTGATTCTCCCCAAAGTGGGCTCTGACCACTGGCCAATCGCCCTTCAGATGGAAATAGAGGCAACACCTAAATTCAAACCATTCCGATTTGAGAAATTTTGTCTCACACACCCAGATTTCCAATAATTGGCAAAAACTTGGTGGATTCAAGCTGAAGTAGATCAGGGCACCAAGATGTACAGATTTAAACAAAGGCTCAAAAACTTCAAGAACTTCTCAAACACTAGAATAGAAATACTTTTGGCAATATATTCTAGAGCATTAAGGACACAGAGAATAAATTAGCCGAGATACAAAGAATCTTTATATCAGGGGCTCGAACTACTGAGCTCATGAAGGAAGAAGAGAAACTACAAGTGCAATTGGAGCAAAGAAGAAAACAAGAAGAGATACTATGGAGGCAGAAATCTAGGGTGCAATGGCTCAAAGAGGGGGAAAAGAATACAAAATTCTTCCACAAAACTATGATACACCGGTGACACATCAACAAAATAACCCATCTAGAAAACGAGCAGGGCAACCTGATCAAAGAGCACACACAAATTGAAGAGGAGCTCAATAGATACTACCATAACCTCCTTACAAAAACCAAGGAGAACATAAATGAAGCCATCACTCAAGTTACCAGTCATATTCCCTCACTAGTAACCCCTGAATAGAACACAACTCTTATGAGGCAAATTACTCAGGACGAAGTGGACCAAGCCGCAAAAGATATGCCCCCAGGAAAATCCCCAGGCCCCGATGGCTTCACTATAGACTTCTTCCATCACTGCTGGGACATAGTAAGGAAGGATGTCTGGGAGGTCGTCGAGGAATCATGAACATCAAGTCAAGTTCTCCAGGATCTCAACACAACCTTCCTCACTCTCATTCCAAAGGAAGAAAGAGTCATAAATCCCAAACAGTTTAGAACCATAGCCTTATTTAATGTAATTTACAAGATCATCACCAAGGTGATTGCAAACCGCCTCAAGCCAATACTGCCCTATGTCATCTCCAAAGAACAAGTTGGCTACGTCGAAGGCAGACAGATTATGGATAGCATCATCCTAGGACATGAAGTGATTGACTCCCTTAAATCAACAAAAACTTCAGGTATGTTAATCAAAATTGATCTCTCAAAATCTTTTGATAAAGCCAGTTGGCAATACCTCAGAGCTATCTTAAACTTCTTTTGTTTTGAACAAGATTGGGTAAACTGGATTTTGAACCTCACCTCTTCGGATTTTTTCTCAATCTTAGTCAATGGATTCCCTTCCCGACCTTTCTCGCCCTCTAGAGGCATTCGGCAAGGGGATCCATTATCACCCTTCCTCTTTGTACTCATAGTGGAAGGCTTGGGTCGCTACATCAAATCAACGGTTCTAGAAGGCTCCCTCAAAGGCTTACCCTTGCACAACATTCAACCAGCCCCCTCACACAGCCAATTCGTTGATGATACCCTTCTCATGAACTCCCCCACTGTTCATGAAGCCAATAAGCTCAACTCCATCCTCTCTGATTTCACAGAAGCCTCCGGCATGACGCTGAACCTAGATAAATCCAAGCTCTTCTTATTCAACACTTCCGCTGTTATTCAACTACATATTTCCAAACTCCTGGGCATCCCCAAGAGCTCCCTTCCGTCCAACTACCTGGGCATTCCTCTCACAGGAGCACCAGCCAAATCCATTTCCTGGGATAGCCTCCTCCTTTCTATCTCAAACAGACTGGCTAGTTGGACCTTCAGACCATTAAATATTGCAGCCAGATTGGTCCTGCTAAAATCAGTCCTACAGACCCTACCCACCTATCTCTTCACTGCCGTAGCCACTCCCAAACAAATCATTAGAGCTGTCAGAAACCTCCAGAGAAATTTTCTTTGGAAAGGCATGAAACCCAACAAGAAATGGGCTTTGGTAGGCTGGGATAAGGTATGCACACCAAAAAGCATGGGTGGCCTTGGGCTCCAAGACCCTGGAAAGCTCAACCAGATAATGGGGGCCAGGATATGGTGGATATGGATGAAAACACCAGATGATCTATGGGCACAAATCTAGAAGAAAAAATATGCTCCCTCCATGCAGACGGACCAACTGATCAGACACAATGTTCGAACACAAGGTTCAAATATTTGGAACACAGCCTGACAAAACAAAGATCTAATACAAAAACACACCTTCTGGGAAATTCGTAGTGGAGGTAGTGCAATGTTTTGTCAAGACTCATGGAAACAACTTAAACCTCTAAAGGAACTAGCAGAGCTAACACCCCTCCAACAAGATCTTAACCAAGATCCTCCACTCAAGGTAAAAGATCTATGGAAACCCCTCGAAGCAAGACAACCATGGCGACAGTGGAAGACCTCCAGCCAAGACTTAAGAGTCCTAAATGACTTAAATCTATCAGCCTGGCACCACCATGCAAGACGCAGGAAAATTCCCATTAGGGAAGGTCCAGACATACTCAGATGGGGACACTCTACAACTGGCAATTTCTCAGTAAAAGAAGCCTATTACTTACAAGGCAATTACCACAATCATGAAATGGACAACATTTGGAACAAAATCTAGAACAAAGCACTCTAGCCAAAGGTTTCCACTTTCCTCTGGTTAATCATCCATAATAGAATTCTAACCTGGGACAATCTTAGAAGAAGGGGCTTCATTGGGCCCTCAATTTATGTCTTATGTCAATGCCAAGAGGAGACCAAGGAGCATCTTTTCAATGGTTGTCATTATAGTCAATCTATCTGGGACCAGGGAGCTCAAATCATGCGCAGATCCAATCAAAACAGAGGCAACATCAGAGACACTATCAAAAATTGGGACTCAATCACTTACAACAACCCCATACTGAACTACATCTGGCAACTCCTCCTAGGGTTTATTCTCTAGCAAATATGGAAGGAGCGAAACAAGCGCATCTTCCACTCCATGGAATCCACTCCAGATTCAACCTAGGATAAAGTTTTCATACTCATCAAAGAAACAATCAAAAGTAAGAACTGGCAACCCAAGGACAAGGAATGCTACCAGGAGGAATTATGCACTCTACAAAGATGGAATATCAGATTAAATGACTCGTTGGTAGTCAAAGCACCCAAGAATCAAAACATCAGACCAAACACCTTGACCCCTCCCCCAATAGGATTTATAAAGATCAACTTTGATGGAGCTTCAAAAGGTAATCCAGGACCCGCCGACCATGGAGATGTGATCAGGAACTCCAAAGGGGACATTCTAACTCTGACAGCAGGGTATCTGGGGGAAACCAAAAACAATACAGTGGAATTAATTGACCTATTACAGGGTCTTCAAACTGCAACATCCCTACACAGTCATAGAATAATCTTGGAGGGTGACTCACAAATCATTATTCAGCTAATCACTAAAATCCTCCATGGGGAAAGCCCACAGAAAATATCTCCTAGTTGGCGTCTTTCAGGGATGCTTGAGGACTTCAAAGGCATCCTCAAGGAAAATATAAGCATCATCCCTTCTCATGTAAAGAGAGTGGCAAACATAGTGGCTGATTACCTGGCAAATGAAGGAGTTTCCAAGGAACTCGAACACATATTCTTGGATGCCAGAATCTCTGAAGCCTCAGACATATCTAAGCAATGTCAAACTCTGGCCAGCAAGGATTTCGAACCCCCAGATGGGGTGCCATGTGGTTCAGGATGGGCATGTGGAGACATGCTAGGAGAGGCCATTTATGGCGGCCAACCACCCTCATATCCCCGCTAGTTATGAGGGACCTCACTTTAGTCGGCCTCCATCTCTTGGCAGGGCCTCTCACGTGCGAGAACAGGCCGTCCAGCCAGAGCATTAAGATCTCAGCCTTAATGGTTGCAGCCACCATTTATGTTCTTATCAACTTTCTCGGAACCCTTAGGATGTATTTTCAGCTCATAGAGATGAGAAAGAATAGGAGTGAAAGAGAAATCCTGGCTCTTGTCCTCATTCTCATCATGCTGCGAGCTAGAGGAAGACCCCGCAGAGGAGCAAGGTGGTACGCAGCTGATTCTCGGCGAAAAAGGCACAAACGGTTTGAGTGTGCTTTGGTTCTTGCTAAGAGGAAGAAACACAGGAAGGCCACAGCAGTAGACTTGCCCCCCAAAACTTATGTCGAGGAAATTCTGACTATGGATCTCCCCGACGACTTCTCTGAGAGTCGAATGTTTATGGTTTCGGACAATTGGAACCCCCCAGCGTGCATTCAAGCAGAAGCACCACCGCTCCACCCGTGAGATGCACACGGTCCCAACGACGCTCCCACTGAGGAATTCGACACTTGTCTGGTGGAGGAAGAGCTGTTGGAAGGAAACAACGACTTGCAGCTATAGAGAACGCAACATGCACACTAGGAGACGGATGCTAAGAAAAAATCGCCACCCCCACCACCACTCCTTCATCCGGAGCACCTGAACTTGATCTTCGAGGTCCGCAACATGCTGGATGACCAAATCTTCAAGGTTGTCTGCATTAGCCAACGCTTGGACATGTTGTATGAAGATTATTCTAGTGCCACTCCATGGCGAAAATGCCCCACCTACACTCAAATCTATGCCATTCCTCTCAACAGCAGTAAGGAGATGGACGACCACGAGGACACCAGTGAATAGGTTCTTCTGTTCAACATTGTCTCCAACTCTCTCTCTTTTTGATGTTTATCAGAGCTGTAGCTCTTATAGTTAATAGCCGTGTTACCGTTAGCATAGGCCTTACTAAACTGCTGCTGAAACTGGTCATGCACCCTGGTTTCCTTCAAGCAGGGTGGCAAAATGAGTTTTTGAATTTGCATGGTATTCTGGATAGGCTAGCTGTCTCGGTTTCCTTCATCGGTGAGACAACTGGCACTTACATGTCATGGTTTATTTTTGAAGTTTTAATATAATAAGATTTGCTTTTTACTTAAAAAAAACAAATATGACAATTAAAATTAATTGACTTCATGGGTTTTGAACCCATGACCACCACCAAGTCCAAGCGCTTTGGTGAGTGGCTAAACACCAACGTGCCACACATAGAGCTTAAAAGTTAATTATATTTATAATAGAGTTATTCATATTTATAAAAGTTAAAGGTCTGTGTAGAGTAGCGAGAGTTTGATGCATGTTGTGGGGAATAGTTAGGGTATGATGGGATGTATGATAGGATTCACTACATACGAGATTTGATGCACGGTGGCGACTAGGGTATAGTGCTAGCATAGCTACCAGGTGAGGGAGTCAATAGTTTTCTTAGGTGAAGAAATCAATCTTAGATGCTTTATCCCTAACCTAGCCAATCCCCTAAAGAGAGTAATGTCTATTTACAGACAAGTAAAGAAAAACTTACGCCTAACCCTGTTTCTAGTTTGAGTAGCACCAATTTGAAACGTCCTTGAACTCACCCTGACAACTTTGGTTGATGCAAGTTAAATCATACAGGATGGTTAGGACTCAAGGGAATCGAGGCAGGGGAGCATCGTCGTAGGCATCGCCAACACCGCCAGTGCCGCCACCACCATTGCCCGAACTAGCTCTCATACTGTGCTCGTTAGAGGCCATAAATGAAACTTTAAAGGGGCAAAAACCAACAGGGACCGAGGTGGAACCCCCACCATCTGGAACGGGTAATCCAGAAGCATCAAGGGATTCAGGGAGAGGACCTCCACTCAAAGATATCACTCGAGAATTGCAGAAGATCAAACTTTTGGAGTTTGTCGGGGGTCATGCCAGTGAAAGCGTGGAAGCATGGTTGGAAGGCATGACAAGGTGTTTTTCCTTAAGGGACTATGCATCTAACTCAAAGGCGAAGATCGCAATTTTTCAGTTAAGAGACAATGCCTTGAACTGGTGGGGCAACCTAGAAAGACAACTGCATCTTACCCCAGACACAGTATCTTGGGAACTTTTTGAGGAGAGTTTTTGAAGGAAATATATGCCAACGTACTACGAGGAACAACAGGTAGGGGCATTTCATGCCTTAGTATAGGGAAATAGAACTGTAGAAGAATATCAGATAATATTTATGGAATCGGTCAATATGTTTTGTATATGGATAATGACCAACGATGGGTAGAGCGCTTCATCTATGGATTGAACCCTAAGATCAGAGCTATGGTGCATATATGGAAACCATCTTCAGTAGCAGAAGTAGTGGAAAATGTGCGCTATGCGGAGGAACACATGAACTTGAATGTAGGTATGAGGTCGACCTTTTGGCATCATCCTAGATTCGTGGGGAAGGCCTCTAGGACATTTCCAAGGGGAGGGGGGTCAAGGCCACCTCCATATGGTAATAGGGTCACGCCAAGGACAGTAGCCACCAGGATTTCAATGGTAGCGAGTGCAATATCTAGTTCATCGCCAACGACATAGACAGGTCCATGGCCATCTCAAGGAACAACTAGTAGGGGCAGGGGTTCCAGGGGAAGGAGCTCGTTTCAGATATAGTCACAGAATAGTGCACAGGTTCAATTCTGTGTTACTTGTTGGGGATGTGGAGGACCCCATTACCAGCGTGACTTCCCAGAGTTACAATTAGGATTCGTTCATAGAGAGGGAAGGCCCCAATAGGAAGAGCAAGTAGTAGCCACCATATTTACACAACAGTTAATAATCGCTAGGCCAAACATCAATCCACGGTGGTGGAGTCATCAGGTACGCTAAATCATATCAATGTTAAGATTTTATTTGATTATGGTGTGACAGATAGTTTCATTTCACCATCTGCATTAGAAAGGAGTGGGTTGGCAGCCTACGAGCATGATGACTTTAAACAAGTCAATATGGCTTCAGGGGAAAAACAAGCAGTAGGACCTAGTGTTGATAATTGTATAGTAAACCTGGGAGGTTGTACTACCAAGTTGAAGGTATATGTCACTGCTCTCGGGGCGTATGACCTAATCATTGGAATAGATTGATTAGAAGCTAATAAAGATTTGGTATATTGTTTCGCAAAAAAGGTGCTCTGTGTAGATGAGGAAGGAAGGCCAGTAGAGACCCAGGGTGTATGGAGAAAAGTGTCATTACACTTTATCTCAACTATGAAGGTTAAATGATGCTCGAGGCAAGGGTGTTGACTGTATGTAGTGCAAGCAATGAATGAAAGGAAGGGACCCTCATTAGATCAGTACCCGATATTGTCATAATTTAAGGATGTTTTTCTGAAAGAGTTACCAGGGCTACCTCTTGAGAGGGAACTTGATTTTACTATTAAGCTAAAAGTTGGTGCAGAACCAATTTCCAAGACCCCGTATCGAATGATAGCACCAGAACTTTGTGATTTGCAAATGCAGTTGGAGGAGTTTTTATACTTAGGGATAATAAGGCCCAGTGTCTCACCTTCGGGTGCACCAATAATTTTTGTAAAGAAGAAGGATGGATCCTGACGACTATTTATAGACTACAGGGACTTGAACAGTGCTACAGTGAAAAATAGGTACTCAATGTCGCAAATAGATGGCCTCTTCGAGAAGATGAAAGGAGCGGCGGTATTCTCAAAGATCGATTTGTGATCCGGGTATCATTAGTTAAGGATTAAGGAAGGCGATATCCCAAAAACTGCCTTTCGAATTCGGTTTGGACATTACGAGTTTGTCGTAGTACCTTTTGGATTGACCAATATGGCAGCAGTATTCATGAGCCTCATGAACGGCGTATTCTAGAAGTACTTAGACCGTTTTGTACAATTCTTTCTAGATGACATCCTCATCTATTCCAAGAACGAAAGAGAACACGAGGAACACTTGTGAGTGGTGTTGTCCTGTCTCAGAGAGAACAAATTGTATGGGAAGTTGTCGAAGTGTTCCTTCTTTCAGAAAGAGATCCACTATTTAGGTCATATCATTTTTGGTGAAGGAATCTCTGTAGACCCAAAAATAGTAAAGGCCATTATGGAGTGGCCAGTGCTGAAAAATGCCCATGAGGTGAGAAGCTTCATGAGGCTAGCAGGTTATTATTGGAGATTTTTGGAGGGATTCTCCAAAATAGTGAAACCCATCACCACCTTGTAGTGCAAGGGGGTCAGGTATGAATGGACATGAGAGTGTGATAGTGCATTCATTGAGCTTAAGAGGTTACTAACTAGTGCGCCAATTCTATGAGTACCGGATATGGAGAAGGACTTCACAGTCTACATGGATGCCTCGAAGCAAGGGTTGGGGGCCGTGCTAATGCAGGATGGAGGAGTGATAGCTTATGCATCAATAAAGTTGAAGAAACACGAGAGCTATACGTGACTCATGATTTAGAGTTGACATTTGTAATGCTAGCTCTGAAACTTTGGAGGCACTATCTTGTAGGGCGAAACTTTGAGATCAAAACGGACCATCAAAGTTTAAAACATTTCTTCACTGAAAGAGATCTAAATTCCAGGAAAAGGCGATGGAGTGAGTTTATGGGTGCATACGATTTTGCTATTTTGTACATCAAGGGAAAGGAAAATGTGGTCGCAGATGCCTTGAGTAGGAGACCATGTATCTTCTCCTTGGTACCCTTAAAGGTCAATCTGAGAGAACATGTGTTGACACAATTCCAAGGAGACAGTTGGTATTTTAAGGTTACTTCAAACCTCCAGAGTGGGAGGTAGTTAGATATAAAGTATGAAGGATATAGTCTAGAAGAAGACGACCTATTGAGATATTGAGTAAGGATGTACATCCCTAAAAATGGGGATATTCGAAGCATCATAGTGAAGGAATCCCATAGAGCACTTTATTGTGCACATCTGGGTGTGAAGAAGATGTACATAGACATGAGGAAGCTCTTATTTTGGGTAGGATTGAAGAGCGATGTAGTCCATTTCGACGCCAAATGCCTAGAGTGTCAACAAGTGAAAGCCGACCACAATCACCCGACAGACCTCCTACAACCACATGATGTTCCTATGTCCAACTGGGAATTCATTTCTATGGATTTTGTTGTGGGGTTGTCGTTCACATCTCATAGACACAATGTCAATCTTGTGATAGTGGATAAGTTAACCAAGAGTGCTCATTTTATTCCAGTTAGAGACACTTACGATGTCACTGATGTGGCACGTGTGTTTGTAAGAGAGGTTATCCATTTGCACGGGATACCTAAGAAGATCATTTCAGATAGGGACTCCCGATTCACTTCTAGGTTTTGGACAAGTTTGCAGTCAGCGTTGGGGACTCAGTTGAACTTAAGCACAACTTATCATCCTGAAACAGATGGGAAAAATGAGAGAGTAAATCAAGTCATGGAAGACATGCTCAGGATGTATGTCATGGATAATCAAACCCTGTGGGAGAAGTACGTACCTTTGGTACAGTTTGCCTACAATAACAGTTTTCATAGCTCCATCAGAATGCCACCCTATGAAGATCTGTATGGAAGGCCATATAGAACACCATTGATTTGGGATAGACTAGAAGACCGAGTAACAGTTGGGCAAGAATTGATTCAAGAGATGGAGGAACAGGTGATTCATATTAGGCAAAGACTAAAGGAAGCACAGTATAGGCAGAAAAGTTATGTGCATGCACACAAGACTGACCAAAGTTATGAAGTGGGAGACCAGGTTTTCATTCGTATCAGGCCTAACAAGAGTACCATACAGTTCGGGAAGGGGACAAAGTTGTCACCTCGATTTATAGGACCATTTAGAATCCAAGAGAAAATTGGACATGTTGCCTATCGTCTTGTACTGCCACCCCACTTGCATAAAACTCATAATGTTTTTCATGTATCTATTTTACGTCATTATGTTGCTGATGAATCACATAAACTAAATTGGAAGGAATTGCAGGTATCGGACGTGGGAACTCTCACAGTAGAACCATTACGCATATTGGACTGTAGAGTCTGACAACTTAGGAACCGTCTGGTAGACCAAGTTAAGGTCCAGTAGGACAAGTATAATCTAGGATCTGCTACTTGGGAAGATGTCGAGACACTATGATGAGACTATCCCTCACTTTTTTTGACCACCTCGAGAATATGTTTATCAAAGGTTGGGTGTATGTAAAACCACCTTTTGACTTATATAGCCCAGATTACCTGAGGCCTACTTATATTATTTTCTATTTACAGTGGAACTATTAAATGATACACTTAAACTTTAAAATGTATGAACTTTTATGAATGTTTAAATGTTATTGATGATGATGTATATAAGGCGATCTACTATGTGAATGTAATTTTTATGAATGTTTAAATGTTATTGATGATGATGTATGTAATGCGATCTGTTATGTGAATGTAAATTTTACGAATGTTTAAATGTTATTGATGATGATGTATATGATGCGACATATTGTGAGAATGTGAATTTTATGAATGTTTAAATGCTATTAGAATGATGTTGGATATGATGCAATCTATTTTGGTAAATGATAATCTTATGAATGGGTGTCGAAATTGAACTATGGGATATTATGAGATCTATTTCTAACTTGAAAACTTTGATGTTAAGTTGTTGGTACATGGATACCGAATTGAAATCATGATTACATGCAATTACATGATGATAATGTGTAAAAATGTATGAGTTTGTGTTACAGGATAATCTAAAGGTTATGGGCTATGAAATAGCCAGGGAATAATGATGATTAAAGTGGATACCATGACCACTAGCCGAGAAACATTATGGTATGAATATTTGTATGTGAAATTATATTGGTTTGGATGCATTTCTAGGATATGTGGACCAGTGTAGGATTTCAGGTGATGAGACTACCCAAAACCGAACAAACGATGACAAAACTCCCAGCAACACAGTACCACTGTATATTCCATTGTAAGGTGTGGACCCTGGTTATGATTAGAAGGGGTGGAGGCATTTCCCACCGTGTATCCTATGAAACCTAAAGTCATGGGAGGATGGTGCTAGCTCACGCTCCCTAAGACGTGTGATGATGGCTGTCAATTGCCTGTTGGGGAAGCTTGGTCGAGATAGTGACACTTCCGCTTACAGGTTCTATTTGGAGTTAGGTCAATATAGTTGACACTCCAAGATAGTCCAACAGAGGAAGGATAGGAATGAATATGGAAGTAAGTTAGGGAGGAAGGATGAGTAGAAATAGTTGAGAAAGTATGTAGATCTGTCTGATGGTGAAATTTAATGGTTTCCCTTCTAAAAGGAAAGTGTGTATATATGAATATTCATAATTACATAACTAAAACACAGTTGTCTAAATAAAATTGTTGAACCAGATTATTGTAATTAAAGGATTTCTCAAACATTTCATTGATTTATTGTCTTCTATAAAAGACTAGTCTTGTTGATTGCATTAGATGCATACATAAATTACTAAAGGGTGATAGTTATTGATTATTAGTACATGCACGAGACTTGTATGTACTAGCTACACATGCATTTTTTGTACATGTACACTAGTATGTATGGTTTTCATGATTACTTACTAATAGTGTCGGTTAATTGTTATGAATGTGTGAACCATGTTTCTTTTCCCTTGTACCATGAGATACCTTAACTTCAGGACGAAGTCTTTTGAAGGGTGGGTGTATGTAACAACCTTGGTTAAATAGATGCATAGGGATGATTAATTATAATTAATTTGATAATCTGACTGTCCTAATATGTTTAGTTAAACAATAATTATTTCTTAATAATATTATTTATTTATTTATTAATTACTTGTTCATATCTATCAATGATTAATTAATTAATTTATCGACTCATTAATTAATTGAGTAATGAATTAAAGGGGTTGATAATTTTTAGTTTATTTAATTAAAGACTTACGTATGAGGGGGGGGAAGAAACATTAAATGGAGGGGATAAGATAATAAATAAGGGGATAAGATAATAAATAAGTGGATAAGATAATAAATAAGGGGATAAGGAAATTAATGAGGGGGAGGAGAGTCAGTGAAGGGGAAGATATGACGGGGAGCAGTCTTACGAGGAGGGGGATGATTTTGGGAGGGAAATCATTTTGGAGAGGGGGGACTCGATTTCTGTTTGGATATTTTCTGATGTGGAGAGTTTGATATTGGGGGATTTAGTGAACCATTGTAGGGGCACCAGGTTGCTGGGGGTTTTGGACATAGGGGCCAGGATTCCTTTCGATTTCCTAGAGCTAGGGAGTCAAACATGCTACTCCTAAATGGCTAGGAGGTTAGTCGATTTGGGAAGAGTTGGTCAGTGCATATGGCTAGGCAAGGCAACAGGGAAAGGACAACAATATCAATGGGGAAATTAGCATCAGGAAGAGGTAATTTATTTTATTCTTTTAATTAATTCTTATGTTGTAGATAAATTTTAATTTTTGTTGAACATTTATGCTTATATGATGGTCAATGAATTACGTATGCAATGAGAAAGGAATTATATGTTTAATTTCATGAAAATTTTTGGATTTAATTGAGTCAGGACTCTACAAATAGTCTATCCATGTCAAATTTCAATGCAGTCAGAAACTGTTTGAAAAAATTTCAACATTGGCCCCATTCACAGGTCATTGTTGCCCATGTTTAGTCCTAGTACAATTTCCTTGTAAAATTTGTATAAGATAATTCGAGAATGATAATTTTGAAGGTACTAGTCCTATTCCTACACACCATGGTGAGATCACCTCTCATTGACAATCGGTGTATCGATCCCTTTTAGTTTTGGGTTGTTAGTATTTTCAATTGCATGCACCTTTCAATCTAGTCAAAGTTGATCAATTAATGTCTCTTGTTATTGTGGTGTTAAAAGGCCTCATGATCCCAATGACCACATGCCTCGAACCTTCTGATATAATGATCATTGGGTGACCACATTTATGAAGGGTGACGACTAAGACTAGGGTCAACTTTCAATTCAAGGCTAGGAATGACCAAGGCCACATCAAGTGAAGGAAGAAAATTAATAATATACATGTGTTGTCCCATTCCATGTCAACAACAACAAATCCATTCACTGGGAACAAATCGATGACTCCACTAAATTAGGATTTATGCTTTACATGATGAATTGATGATGGAAGAAAGTGGGTGTGTGAGTCAAATTTGAGTCCATAAACCCTCCCTTATCGTTAAGGAATGGGAATAGTCTATCCATATCACATTTCAATGCAATCAGAAACAATATGAAAAAATTTCAATGTTGGCCCCATTCATAGGTCATTGTTGCCCGTGTCTAGTCCTAGTGCAATTTCTTTGTAAATTTGTATATGATAATTGGAGAATGATAATTTTGAAGGTGCTAGGACTATTCCTACACACCACGATGAGATCACCTCTCATTTACAGTCAGTGTATTGATCCCTTTTAGTTTTAGGTTGTTAGTATTTTTAATTGCACGCACCTTTCAATCTAGTCAAAGTTGATCAATTAATGTATCTTGTTACTGTGGGGTTAAAAATCCTCATGATCCCAGTGACCACATGCCTCCAACCTTCTGATATAATGATCGTTGGGTGACAACATATATGAAGGGTGACGACTAAGACTAGGGTCAACTTTCAATTCAAGGCTAGGAATGACCAGGCCCACATCAAGTGAAGGAAAACATTTAAGAAGGTACATGTGTTGTCCCATTCCATGTCAACAACTATGAATCCATTCAATGGGAACAAATCGATGACTCCACTAAATTAGGATTTATGCTTTACATGATGAATTGATGATGGAAGAAAGTGGGTGTGTGAGTCAAATTTGAGTCTAGAAACCCTCCCATATCGTTGAGGCATGCAAATATTTTATCCATGTCAAATTTCAATGTATTCAAAAACAATTTGAAAAAAATTCAATGTTGGCCCCATTCACAGGTCATTGTTGCCCATGTCTATTCCTACTACAATTTCCTTGTAAAATTTGTATCATATAATTGGAGAATGACAATTTTGAGAATGATAATGATGAATTGATGATGGACATACCTACATCGTTGGTATGATTAGGTGCAGTCACACATAGCTCCTCTTGGTTTTGAGAATAGTTCATTCTCTACTAAATAGAGGCAACCACATGAAGGTGGAATATCTAATTATGCCCCCCGCCCCCCTCACATCACTCTAAATTTCCCCATATTACCTAATTTGAAATTCAAAAGAACATGTATCATATACTATATTATACAAAATAAAAACATATAAAGATCATATAAAATATATAAACACATACCTTTGCTTTTCAACAATTAAATATCAATCATCTTCTTCTTCATCCAGCTCAACATCTGTATCAGGATCTAGTTCATAGTCGATATTGGTGAAAGGCTCATTCCTACCAAAATCATCATAAACGTCATTTTCTCTATTATAGTTATCTATATCGTCAATGAGAACGTCGTCTCCTACATTTGGATGATCAACTTATTCAACTTCTTCGTTGGACACATCAACTACATGAGACACCTGCTCCTGATCTGCATAATCATGATCTTCTTCCTCGCTATTATCTTCATCCTCAGCTACATGATTGTACTTTACTGGTCTTTCTCTTGGATCATATCTAAAAATGTATGACCAACCTGCTTTACCAAGTACCTCTGAGTAAAATACTTGCTCACATTGACTTGGAAGAACATAAGGCTCTGTACCCAGTTCAAATAACCTTGTATTAACCATTGTAAATCCATTATCATGCTCAATAACAGTTCTTTCAGGATCATGTTCATGCATCCATAGCCTGTACCATCTAACCTCAAACAAAACTATTTTAAAGGAATTAAAATGACACTCAATTATATCTTCCAAATGGACATAGTACCTATTCTCAGTTTCTTCCGGATTTCTATCACTTTTAGAGGAAATGTTGGTGACCTTAAACACTGCAGTTATCCCACAATCCGAGGTTTTCATCTTATCATCCAACATTTTGATACAAAAATTACAACCATTACACCACATAGCCTTGTGATGTTTCAACTGAAACATGGACAACAAGTAAAAAATAATTTTCCAATTAATAATCCTCATATTACACTTACTAAATATATATTTCAATAATTAAAAAAATTAAATACATTGAAAAATTGGGAAAAAACTAGGAAAATGTGGGTAAAAAATTTAACTTTCATGTTTATATTTTAAACCAAACGCTAAATCAACTTCCATTGATGTAAGATCAGGAAATTGATCTCAATGACGATGTGTTATTTTAATCATTTTACTCACCCCTTCCCATGATAACCTACCGAAGTATTCTTCAGTATATTCTATCCAATGCTCCATCCAATCAAGGTTGTTTGCAATGTATAAATGTAAAGCATCCAACTCTCGAGAAACTATATGATAGAATAACAATTTAATATCATTAATTAGTTATTATTAATAAAAGAATATAAATCTATAATATATTAAATCTACTTCAACATCTAATAATTACCTTTCACAGTCCTCATTTTACCTTTCCCCAATAGGACCTCCCCTTCAAATTTGTTGATGGAGTCGAGATGCCAAATGCAAGGCACATTCATATTTTATGCTAATTTAGGTATATATTGACTAATATACACCATGCATTGATATACCATATATCCCTCAACCATAGAACCCTCCAAACGTGCTCTTTGTCTAACAAAATCCTTCAGTGACTTCAACTGCCTCTCCACCATCCACATCGACCTTGTGTGTACTGATCCACATAATTTAATCTCCTCAACTTGGTGTATGAGGTAGTGTTCTTGTGCATTGAAAATGATAGAGGTAGATACTCTTTCATTTGACACATTAGTAGGGGAATTTCTCTCTTCCAATACCTTATATCTTCTTTATGGTTTTCTTTTGATGATAGCCACCTACAAATGTCAATGCAATAAAATAATATCAAGGCATACATAAATTTCTAGATAAAAGATAATATGTCAATAAGTTCCGCTACAAATCACATAAGATGTACATTTTCCTTATAAAACAATACTTACCTCATGTCTTTTCCAAGTACATAAATAATTTATTTTATGTTGTTGTCAAAGTCGTATGGGAGAGATAAAGGTAGAACATACTGTAACAAAAAACAAATAATTATTATTTGTTTCCAAAAAATGCGTACCAATAAGGAAATATATTATAACCTACTAATTTCCTTAATGAATGTATGCAAGTCATCTGTTTTAACCCCACCAAAATCACTTTTTTTAGTTAAGATATTTTTTATGTTCAACGAAAACCCCGACAGAAACCTAATTTTTCGAATGACCTCTTTTACAATATTTCTCTATTGCTCCATCAATAACCAAGGAAGAAT
The DNA here is from genome assembly GCA_009831015.1 of Picea engelmannii. Taxonomy (NCBI): domain Eukaryota; kingdom Viridiplantae; phylum Streptophyta; class Pinopsida; order Pinales; family Pinaceae; genus Picea; species Picea engelmannii. The sequence goes on from ML777477.1 coordinate 950,179, forward strand.
AGTATTTTTTTTCACGACTGTTGCCATTAGAATTAATAATAACACTTTGCAATGCATGATTAGCTTTCTCGATGTCACAACAAATCTTCCAATTCTCTCTTTGTCAATCCTTCCATCTAATATTCGCCATAACAATTCTCTTATGTTCTTCCTGATATGCATTGTATCAAACAAATGAACTATTTGTAGGTGCTCGTAGTATGGAAATCTACTGAATTGCATCGGGTAACTTTTCATTCCTTGTGGAAGCCCATTCGTGCCTTAAGGACATTCATGAAACGTCAACAAATTGAAGTTAACACTAATTAATGGGACAAAATGAAATTAATACTAATGAAGTTAACCAAAGATTTATATAATAGGTCATACATAAATAATTTGTGTACCTTCACGATTTCTAATATATTCCAACTTCCATAGGTGAGGTGTCATTCTTCATGGTTTTTTTTCCGTTTTCTTCTTTATCATTGAATTTTTTTTTGTCTATAGTTCGATAACTATGGTTCTTAGGAAGAAAGTGCCTATACTCATCAAACACTTCCTTTTCTAAACTCCTTGAATGATGAGATTTTATCCTTGGACCACAAACTGGGCATGCAAATTTACTCTTTGTTTGAATACCTACAAGATATATGAATAAATGTAGCGTCAAATTAGAGTTACAATTTAAAATAATGCATGCTTTTTAAAATAAATATATATAATATTAAATCACAAAATAAAGTAACAATATACCACAAAAATGTGTTAACCCGGGAGCATCATGAATTGTCCATGATAGTATTCCATGGAATTGAAATTGTTTTTTCCCTATTGGTCTAGAGATGTCATACATAGTGACGCCAACCCATAACTTCAACAACTCATTGTTGAAAGGCTCAATATATACATTCATATATTTAACCTACTACCTACCTTATTGGTTCAACATAATGCATGATTAATTAAACTTATCTAGATGTCATGATATATAAAATAAATAATTACCATGCACGAAACAAAGAAATGAAATATTTTGTCATACTTTAAAGAAAATAAAAGATAATAAAATACCTGGAACAATCATTGCCAACATTGTGTTCTCTCTCTTGATCGACATCCAAGGAGGAAGGTTATTGTTTATAACAAAAACGGGCCACACTGAGTACGTAGAACAAAGCTCTCCAAATGGATTGACACCACCAACTGTCAACGAAAGTCTAACATTACGAGGTTTTTCTTTAAAAATTGGCCACTTTTCTTCGATGCAGTTCAATGCAGAACCATCTGTAGGCATTCGAATAACATCATCTTGACTTATGTTCTTTGCATGGAAATCCATAAATGGTGCTATACTTTGGCACCTGAACAACCGTTGGAAACGTGGAATTATCAGAATATAACGAAGAACTTTGTGAGGCACCTTTTTTTATGCTTTATCGGTCCGATATCTACTTATTTGACATTGTGGGAATTCATTTTCTAATGCATATTTTCCATAATATATGATATGATCATTAGGACATGCATGAATAGCATGATAGTCCATTCCAATTTCTTTCATAATCATGGATATTTCTCGATATGTCCGTGGAAAAATATTTGATGTAGGTAATAGAACATCACCTAACAATCTACAAAATTCTAAACAATAAGTCAATGTAAACAATATTAATCATCAATATATCATCCAATATACTAATTTACAAATTAGAAAACAATAACAATATAGGAAAAAATTGAACCTTTTAAGTATTTGTGAACATGCAGGCATAAATAATTAACAAATTAAATACCTTAGTATCTATGTGAGACATGTGTTTGATAAACCATTCAAAACCTTCAGGTTCACCAACAATAATATAGCATATAAAAGATTTGTTGTTGAGCCTTCAAAAAGAGGTTGACGTGACTTCTCGAGTAGAGGATCAACATCATGACTATCATCCTGGTTGTCCTCATCCATTGGAGCAAATGTGTCTTGGATCAATATATGTATCTCATCTTCCTGATTTGTGTCACTAATGTTATCTCCATCCATATCATCATTAATAACTTGATCAGCAGCTTCAATATTCTTATCTCGAAGTTCATCTCTCTATAAAGTAGTATTTTTGCTAGTACTTGGCAAATAACTCTCTGGAGATCGACATTTTGGGGGCATCTTCTATATATTTAAAAACAATGTAGAAAAGTTAGTGTGTATAGAAAATATAAAAATCCCGATAAGAAATATTACTAAAATTCATGACATACTGATTATTACAGAGAATACATTAAATATTGAATCCTCTTACCAATGTACGATATTCATAACCCCCTTCGGCGTGCCCCTTCTCCCTAAAATTTCTTTGGGTTGTTGTTATTAAAATTCTTCTTTTTTACAAGCCTCTGCAATCATAGAAATGGCAATAACATTTGTCATCGCCCCTCACCTCTAATGCCGCTCTTAACCGAGCAAGCTTCTTGTCATTTTCATTCATTGTGACAAATCCTTGTCCTGACAAGTAATTGTCTTACCTACACCATACCAAACATTAAGTTGTAATTTTTTTATATTTTACCTACTGCTTTCGATTATGATATGTTTATTTACAGTGACCTACAATCCTCACAATTATTTCTTCTAAGACATTTTGACATGAATTTTTTATTTATTATCGATTAACTATTAAGATGTATATGTTTAAATTTGTACTATAGAGTATTGTGTACTGAATAACCATGGAAAATAATTACACACCATTTAACGAAAGTGGTCAAAATTTCTCAAACTTGAATCACTCGACACAATGCACTAGTCTCTAAGTTGTTTTGTAGACAAAATGTCAATCTTAGAAATTCACCAGTAAAAAAAGAATGCCAACCACTTGTCATTCACAATTGGGTTGGGTTGGTTTAAATTATGACATGTTGATTTACTTCTACATACAATGGTCACAATTTTATGCTACTTACAGTAGTCACAATTTTATTTTCTAAGACACTTTGGCATGTTCTCATTTTTCATTGTCTGACTAGTAGATTTCATCATGTTATCGTAGATTTTGCCATGAATTTTTTATATTTTAGATATTGATCCTTATTAATGGTGTATAAACAAGTTACATCAACTACAAACTAAATTTAATCACTACATCTAGAATTGCGTGTGATTATAAAATTTTTAGAGAAACAACATCACATATCAAAAAAGGGTATGTGGATTTGATTGAGAAAGTTGAAACAAATATACTTTATTTATACTGGAAGACTGTGGTATATAATCATAAGTTCATTTGTTAAAGGTGCTTAGTCATAAGCCAAGAAAGTTAAAGGTGGCTAACCATAAGCTAAGATGGTTGAAGGTGGTTAGTTAAAAGTGATTGTTATGTGCCTAATCACAACATAGATAACATCTTTATAATAAGGTCATATGTGTACAAATGTTTTCATTATATAATAACGACATATATACCTAACATAAGTTTAGGGTTAGTGTTTATGTATCGTATTAGTCTCTGCTAAAGCAGGGAATATAGCAATTGATTGCAAGTCAAAATCATTTTGACTTTTGTAAATTTACAAAAATTTTAATAATGTTTTATAATGTTTTTCAATAAATATTTATTAATGAGAATTTTATATATAATTTTTTTTTTTTTTTAATATTCAAAATACTATTTTTTGATTGGTCAAAAACTCTGAAGTGACCAATTTCCCCTGGCTGGAGGTGACAATTAACCACAAAACTAAAAAAATTAAATTATGTGCTTTTTAAGAAATCCACAAATAGCCACATATTAATTAAAAGTACAAATAATGATTGATGTTACCGGAATTCTATGTGTAGTAAATGTAAGAATACACTTTGGATTTTGAGACTTTGTTTCATCTCCCAATGAGTTGAAGAGTACACTTTCTCCATCGTCCAGATGTACACACCCGATCACATCAACCACAACGTTTAGCCTTGGGTTTTGTTTTGCATGCTTAAATAATGGAAATTCTTGTACTTTGTTTTGCAAAATGTACAAACTCGATCACATCAATCACAATATTTAGTCTTGGGTTTTGTTTTGCATGCTTAAATAATGGATGATCTCTCATACATTAATAATTATATGTAATATCAACGAGCTATCTTGTCACTAATGCCAACCTACCCATTATTTATTACAATATGTTGAGGATAGCAAATAATTTATCGGAAGAGGGAAATGTTACTAATATTCCTCTGGGTGAGGTGAATCTTTCAGAATAGTCTCTTCTTGAATATTTGGTAAGCTTATGCCTCTTTCATTCAAATTAGAGGCTTTCTCGAATTTCAATGAAAAGAGAGAGAGATTATAGCTACAATTGAAGGGGAAAGGGTATGTGGATTCCATAAACCTAGAATATTATGGAATCCACATACCCTTTTCCATAGAATATACTAACTAGATCCAAAAACCAAAGACATGAAATATGGTGCTACACATATTATAATATATTATAAAGGAAAAAACAAGATACATGAAATTTGGACATTTGAACAAAAAATTACAAGTTAAATGTGTACATCAATAAAAAATAACATACTAACCTTGAAAGTTCAAAATCCAAGCTATGTATATCGAGAATTGGATTTGTTCAACTGGTGGGTGATGAAAAAAATAAACAGCTCAAACAAAAGACAAGAATAGTGTTGCAACTATAGAAATTGTGTCGCAAAGTCTCTTAAAGTCACGTATATATAGATCAAATAGTTAACTAGCCGTTAACATTGACCAATGAGATAGGCAAAATTTTCATCGATATTTCCATGAAAGTTCATGGATATTTCCATGAAAGTTCATTGATATTGCCACGAAAATCCATACTAGATTAAAATAATATTTTTGTGGCTATTGCACTGAACTTTCGTGGCAATATCGACGAAAATCCCGCCCTGTTTAAAAAAAAAAAGATGAAACTAGTGGAACCATGGAAAAATTTCGTGGAATAATCTACCCATATGTAGTAGTGTCCCAATATGTCCTCTCTATATTATCTTCTTTACTTCTTATTTTTTCATGGTATCAAAGCGTAGGATGTAAGCCTCTTCAGAGTTCCTGGAGAGTAGCCTGATCCCAAGAGGAAGAGCACAGAGAATATGTTGTCTCGCAGACGAGAGAACTAGTGGTAAGATTCTTCATGGAGCTTGGAGAGTAGTCAGCTCAAAAGATCCTTGGAGAAAACATAGTGCCAGGAACCATCCCTACAGAAGGACGAACCGTTTAAAGATTTGTGAAATCCCTTCTTCAAGAGGAAGTTGCGGAAGCATCAAAGGAGAAGATACAACAACCATAAGATTGGTCGCAAGAATAGATCTGAGCCATTAAATCAAGCCCAGAAAGGATGAGGAGCATGCAGAAGAGGCGAACAGTTTTCAGTCATTATATCTAGATGAGAGCAAGAGTAGTCGTCGAATCAAGAAAAGGTGCGTAGGGTTTACATACCGAAGTTCTTTGGACTTCGCATATTCGACGATTTCATGTAAAGGTTGCAAAGGAGTCAAAATCTTCCGAAGTTTCGAAGCTCGAACCAAATCATGTCCGTCGAATTGGAAGACACGTGGCATCCTATCAGTGCTTCATTGGTTCATTGTTTGGGAGAAATAAAAAAAGGAGGTTATCAAAGTGTCGAAGGTGAGAAGTAGATCTCGACTGTTGGTTCCATAGGGGACACACGTCATGCGAACCCACACTTCAGAGATAGATCAATTTGGAGGTCTAAGGAGTGTGAAGGAGACACAGTTGCTGAAGGGCCGATTTCCCGAAGTTACTGTTATCCATTGGTTTTAATGGACACACAATGTCATTATAGAAGTTTGAAACATCAACACTCTAGAAGAATGAAGTTCTGTTGAGTCAAGAACTCCTGAAGATCTGAAGATCCAGAGTAAATCTATTCGATTGATCTCATGGTACACATGACAGGAGATCCTTCGGAGGAAAGTCAGAAACGTGAAGCAAGAATTCCCGAAGGCTCAAAACCCAAAATTCATCTGGATCATCCATCAACGAGGACACGTGGAACCAGATCTCTCACTTCAGATGCTTAACACTCTAGGAAGTTTTGTGAAGTGAAGCATTGGAGCAAGAACGAGAAAAATCCTAAAGTCAATCTGAATTGTTGAAGGTTGAGGACAGGTGTCGATAGATCTGACGCTCCAGAAAGTTAACACTTCAGAGGTTGTGGTGTTGTGCATCTTGGAAATCCCAAAGCCCAGGATTCTAAAGTAAATCTCAGTCATCCAATCAAGAGGAAACGTGGAGGCTAATCTTGCAGTTCAAATATTCGACACTTCGGAGGTTAGTGCATGTCAGCAGACAAAAACTCTCGAAGGTCAGATTTCCAAAGAAATTATTGGCCATTGGTTTGGAGAGGTCTGAGGATAGTTGGATCTACATCTCTATGGATAGTTCATCACTTCGGCACTTCACAATTTTTTATATTAAGAGAGGTGTAAGGATATGAATCCCTAACTCTAGAAGCAATTATGAGTCTTTGATCTCCGATCAACAAGGATCGTTAATCTTTGCAGCATTACGACTATTCAGAGTAACTGAGGCCTTCACTCGTCGAAAAGCCCGAAGTTCCAGAGGACCTAGTTCTCATTTCTCGGTCACATGAGAATATGAATTTTTTTTTTTTTGGGTCTTGAGTACAATCATATAGCCCGATTCCACCATTAGAGGGGCTACAGTCGAAAAATAATAGATCTTGGAGCTGTGACTTTGTAGATCTTATGCTTGGATAGTCAGAATCATATAAATCAAAGCTAAAGAAGTGATCTACCCCGTGATTTTCAGCCCGAAGTCACATAGATAACTTCAGAGACCTGGTTTTATGCATAGGAAATAAGTAAAGAACAAAAATCCCTAACATGTTTTCTGTTCTAATTATTTTCAGGATGGCCAACTGTAACAATTTAGGACCAACACAAGGGTCGATTATTCTCGGAAAGAACTATGAATTTTGGTCTCTTAGAATGAGATCCTTCTTAAAATCACATGAGTGGTGGGATCCATTGGATCTTTTCTATGTGGAACTAGATCCAACAAACCTAGCTACCATGGCCAATCAAGAGAGAGATGCTCAGGCAGAACAAAGGAAAAGAGAGAATAAGGAAAATTTATGGATTCAAAACTCCATGGCTGACTCAATTTTCTCCAAAATCATAGGCGTTGTTACTTCAAAACAAGCCTAGGACATCCTTCAATCATATTACTATGGAAATGAAATGCTCAAAACCATTAAGTTGCAGACCTTCAGGACGCATTTTGAGACTTTAAAAATGACAGAGTCTGAAAAGGCGGACCAATTTATGACTAAAGTCATGGGAATTGTAAACCATATCTGATTGACTTTTGAAGACATCCCTGATCAAAGGATCATTGAGAAAGTCCTTGGAAGTATTCCAAATAAATTTGAGGTGGTTGTTACAACCATCCCTGAATCCAAGGATCTGTCAAATTTTTCCACACATGCACCAATGGGTTCTCTATTGAAACACAAGATCAGACTACTTATCAAAGATGAGTCAATAGACAACTCCTTCAAGACTCAATTCTCTTTTAGCAACGGGAGAGGCAGAGGAAGAGGCAGAGGCAGAGGTCACTGATGAAGAGGGAGAATTCCAAGTAACAATCACTCAAGTTAAGGTCACAGACATCAAAACCAGAATCATAAGTTCCAGCCTCAATGAGGCAGAGGGAGAATATCAAATGATAAAGCAAGGAAAAGGATCTTTACTTGGAGATGTCTCTTTAGTCAAAGTTCAAGGAAAAGAATCTTTACCTATTCTCACTAAACAAAATGTAAAGAAAGACATAAACAATCTCTATCATGTTCTAGATCTGAAACATAATCTATTAAGTGTAGGTAAACTAGTTGAAAATGGCTACAAGGTACTCTTTGAAGGAGCATCATGTATGATATATAAAAAATTTCCTAGCAGAAAATTGATTTCTGAAATCCACATGACTAGGAATAGAATGTTTCCCTTGACCCTTAAAACTGCAAATTTGATCCAATCTTATGCACGAATTGAACCCACCCCCAATGAAACTATGGTTTGGCATGCAAGATTTGGACATCTACCCTTTCATAGTCTAAGCCTTCTACAAAATCACTCCATGGTCAAACGTCTACCTATCTTCAAAGAGAAAAATCCCCCATGTGAGTCTTGCATTCTTAGAAAACATAAGAGAACACATTTTCCATAGACCTCCACTCAAGCCAAAAAACACTTAGATATGGTTCACACTGACCTATGTGGACCAATGAAAACAAATTCAAAATGTGGTAGATGTTATTTCCTAACATTTATTGATGACTTTAGGAGGAAAATGGGGATCTATTTCCTGAGACAAAATTTTGAAACCTTTGCAAAGTTCAAAGAGTTCAAGGCTGAAGTTCAAAAACATAGTGGAAAATATGTAAAGATTCTCAGGTCAGATGGAGGACGAGAATATAGCTCCAAAGAATTTGCAAATTTCTGCAAATCACGAGGCATCATCATGCAAACTACAACTAGGTATACTCCACAACAAAATGGAGTGGCTGAGAGGAAAAATCAGACTATAATGAACATGGCAAGGAACCTTCTCAGAGAGAAATGTCTGTCAAATCTATTTTGGGCTGAAGCAGTAGCATGTTGAGTTTATCTCTTGAATAGATCTCCAACCACTAGTGTCAATATGAAGGTCCCTCAAGAAGCATGGAGTGGGACAAAGTTGAATGTTGCTCATCATAGGAATTTTGGATGCATTGCATTTGCTAACATACCTTCCGAATTGAGGAATAAACTTGATGATCGAAGTGATAAATGTTGTTTTGTTGGCTACATTGAGACATCCAAAGCCTATAGACACTAGAATCCAATTTCAAAGAAACTCATTCTTAGCTGAGATGTAAAATTTCTTGAAAATTAGTCCTAGAGTGAGTCTGAAAATCATCCTATGGACATTCAAAATCCATTGATGCCACTTTCTGAAAAACACAGACAATTCAGGACAAAAAACACATAATCCTATCCTTCCAAGATTGCAGGTACAAGCACAGCCTAAAATTCCTCAGGCCAACTCTTCTTCAAGCAAAAGCTCATCCTCTGAACTTCAAAATCTGAGAACTCGAAGCTTGAGAGAAATCCATCAACAGTTGAATGATATTGATCAACACAATATTTTTGCATTAATGTCATGTCAACCTACATCCTTTCAAGATGCAGCTAAAGAGCGACATTGGGTTCAATCTATGAACCAATAAATTGAATCCATTGAGAAGAACAAGACATGGGAACTTGTTGATTTTCCTAGACATAAGACAAGTATTGGTGTCAAATGGGTTTACAAAACTAAACTAAATGAAAATGGGCATATTGAAAAACACAAAGCAAGACTTGTTGCCAAAGGACTCTCACAACAACCAGGCATTGATTATGGTGAAAATTTTGCTCCAGTAGCAAGGTTGGACACTGTAAGGACTCTCTTAGCCATAGTAGCTCAACACAAATAAAAGTTATACCAGATGGATGTAAAGTCATCTTTCTTGAATGGTGTCTTAGAAGAAGAGGTTTACGTGGATCATCCACATGGATTTGAATTCAAAGAGAAGTCAACCAAAGTGGATCGGTTAAAGAAAGCCTTATATGGTTTAAAGCAAGCTCCAAGAGCTTGGTACAACATAATTGTCACTTGCTTGATGAAGAGCAGTTTCGACATAAGCCAAAATGAGCCAACTCTATACACCAAAACAAATGTGAAAGCTACAATTTTGATTGTATGCTTATATGTTGATGACATGATATATACTGGAAATCTTGAGTTAATCAATTTTAAACATGCCATGCATTCTGAGTTTGAGATGACAAATCTTGGCATAATGAAATATTTTTTGGGGATTGAGGTTTACCAATCAACCAAAGAGATTTGTGTTTGTCAACAAAAGTATGCAGCAGACATCATCAAAAAGTATGCATGTTACACTGACAATGATTTTGCAAGCAACCTAGATGACCGGAAAAGCACCTAATGATATGCTTTTCACCTAGGCATGAAACTGATTTCTTGGGCATCAAAGAAGCATCACATTGTCTCAATATCTTTTGCAGAGGTACAGTATGTCATTGCTACCTCAACTTTTTGTTAAGTTGTGTGGCTGTAAAGACTATTAAATGATATGTCACATACAAAAAAGGAGCCAACTCCTATCTTCTGTGACAACACTTTAGCAATTGTTTTATCAAAAAACCATGTTTTTCATAAGAAAGGAAAGCACATTGACACTCACTTTCACTTCATATGCGAACTAGTCAATAATGATGAAATCGCCCTTCAATTTTGTGGCTCACGAGATCGGCTCATAGACATCTTTACAAAGCCATTGGACAAAACCATTTTTTATTTTCAGAGACAACACTTGGGCATTATTAGTGCTGATGTTTGTAATTGTTGAATTTAAGAGAGAGTGTTAGTTATAATTGTAACCTCAAGAGTATGTGACTATGCACTGCCAACTCTTCTGGCCAACTTTATCATTTGTTAAGATTTATGTTCTGTTTCTTGATTCAATTGTGACGTTTCTCACCTATAAAGTTCATCCTTTCATCTAATATGACTGTGCTCTACACATTCTTGTTCCCAATCCGTGTTCTATGTATTATATTCTTTACTTCTTATTTTGTGAGTAAGTAGTGTATGTCTTTTACATTCTAAAAATTTAATGTTGTTAATGTTTATGAAGACACGTTCCTCGAAATAGCAAAATTGGACAAGGCACTGATCATTGTTATCACGAGGAAAGACTATATGTTCATTGAATAGATTTAAGATGATGTTTTTCAAGAGATTCCATTACCTTTTCATAGTAGAATGTTGGAGTGGGTAAATGTGCGAAGGGAACAGAAGCAAAATGGTAATGAAAGAGGGGATTATCAATGAATATTGAAAAGAAAGACTTGAGAAATGGGCTGTTGGTCCTCTTACCTGTGGAGGGTTAACCGAAAAACATTTAATGAATTCGTTTTCTTTATATATATTAAAGTGCCGTTGTTATGTTCTCCATTATTATTGTAATAATAGTTAAATATAGTGGAAAATAATTATTGGACTTTTATAAAAGTTTGATTGAGGTGGACAGGGAAGACTGATAATAGTTAAACCCAGTGGAAACGGATTACTGTACTTTTAAAAGTTTAATTGAGGTTGACATGGAAGACTATTATAACGAGAACATAATTAAAGTTTTCATGTGAAAGGAAAGCGAAAGTAAAGGAAGACGAAGCTTTTGGCGAACTCCAAAGGCCGTCAAACTGTTCGGTTTTCGGACACGGTAATTAAGCGTCAAGAGAGGACATCGGCTTCATATCGGAAATCTGAACGTCTTTTTCTTTTGGCGACGAAGCGCGGACGGCCAGGCGAATCCGCCAGTACAGACTTTTTACACCGTTTACGTTTTTGCAATAAAAATATCACTAACCAGTTAATATACGCACTCATCTCGTTGGTATCCTGGATTCTTACTTTACATTTGCATTTTCAATTTTATTTTATTTTGTAAAATATCTGGTTGGATTTCTAGATATCTCTTTGAAGGGCATCTACCTTTATAGTTTTATTAAAAGAAGTTAATATGTCTATTTTGAATACTAGTAGATAGAATAATAAATGGCATTGTCTAATTTTTCTAGGTTTTTTTTTTTTTTGAAATTATTATTTTTTGTTGTTTAAAATTTATTTATAAAGTAAAAATCTATTGAATATGTTGTAAAACCTTAGGACACTTAGATTATACAGAAATAATCAATCAAATATGAAAATCTAACTATTTCTCATCAGATTTTAGTCAAATATCCTCTAAAAATGAAAAAAACAAAATATAAAACTTTTAGACTACAACATAACAAACTTATTACTCCACCACCCAAACTATGAACCAAGACAACAATCCTCCAAACTGATAAGTTGAATATATATTTCTCATCACAAACTTATTACTCCACCACCCAAACTATGAACCAAGACAACAATCCTCCAAACTGACAAGTTGAATATATATTTCTCTAGAATACTTTTTGTAAATTCCGTTGGAGAGTTCAAAAGATGGAGGGGCATTTGATCTAGTAAGTCTTATTTTAAAAAATAAATTACTTAACAAAAAAATACAATTTTCCCGTCAAATTTTATAAAAAATAAACAGAGATTTTAAATATCAGTGGAGTTTTATCTTAATTTAAGCTTATTGTGTAGCCATGTTTTTAAAAGCTTTTTACAATTTTAAATCGAGCAAAAACTTTAATAATTAGATCATAGTTTTGAATTGATTCGATCTTGAACATTTTTTTCCCAAAAGTTACACAAATAATAAAAATTATATATATATATATATATATATATATATATATATATATATATATAATATGCTTGTTCTTTTGATTTTTTTTTTATGGTTCAAGGAGGGGGCGTTGCTACACTTAAGGACGTCTTGGATTTGTTTTTTTCTATGAGTATGAAAATTAATATAAAAAAATTTCTATCTCCTTTGTGCACATTCTTAGAAAAGGAGTTGTTATGATCTGTATTTTTTCATATCAATAGATAGATTTCGAAAATGGATTGAAATACTTGGACGTTTTTCTTAAACATGAGGATTATAAAATATTGGACGGCTAATGGTTGATCACTAAAGTGGAAAAAAGTTTAAGTTTATTGTGCAATGGTTGGTTATGTAGAAGAGGAAGATTGGTCTAGGTGAATGTGGTGCTTGAAGTAATTCATGTTTATTGGATTATACTAACATGGATTCCTAAATGTAAATGTAGTGTTTGAAGTAATTCATATTCATTGGATTACACTAACATGGATTCCTAAAGGAATTATCAAAACCAAAAAAAATGTGTATTCTTTTGGTCAAGTGGAAAAGATTATTGTTGCCAAAAAAATTTCAGAGATTGGGGTCTCAAAAACATTTTTCTCTTATCTATAGCAATAAATATGAAAACTGCTTGGAGAATCATTGTGTAAGATTGGATATGAAATCCCTCTCCTATGTCTCTATTATTTAGCAACCAATATTGTTAGCTTTTCACATGGTTAGAAATTGGTTACAGTGGAAGGTTGGAACAAGGGTTTTGGTTGGTATGGACCCCAAGATTAGTAGTGATGAGGACTTTTGACTTCTAGTACATCTCATCTTGTTTCTAACGAATAGAGTTATATATATTTTTTTCAAGTAGTTGATTTGGATTTTACTACATGTTGGCAACATGAGTGGTTATCTGCTAGGGATCTAAGAATAAAATTACAAGATTCTGACATTTGGAACTCTTAGACAACAAAACTCAGATCCAGTTATGTTCATATAACAAATGAAGAGGATAAATTGGCGAGATATTTGAATCCTTCAACCTCCTATAAACCAAAGGAGGGATATAATGCTTTGGCTCTATTACGAGTACAAGATCCTTAGGAGAAGTGGTGGTGGAAAAGGGTATGGATATTTAGGTGTCCCCATAAAACTAGAATTTGTATGTGGTTGTTACTGAACAACAAAGTCTTAACTTGAGATATTCTTCAAAGAAGGAACACTAATGGTCCTAGATGGTGCAATATGTGCATGGTAAGTGACTAAACAAATAATCATCTTATAATGTCTTATGGTTTTTCTTCATAGGTATGGAAAGTACTAGAGAGTTCCACCACGGTAAAAGATGCCTAATATGGGGATTTGAATGAGGAATATCTTAGAAAGTGGGTCAAAATGTGGCTACAATGAATTTTAGATATTTTCCCTTGATTGTTACCTAAGGTATCTAGCTAACATGAAATGAAAGGATTTTTTTATCGCATGGAAATCACCCAAACTCAATGTGAAATTGAAATCATAAGTATCTTAGCATCTTATAATCAAATAAAAGTTCCAAAGCATCAAAAGAAACTTTGTGAAGAGGTGATTTATAGATATAGGTCTGGGGGTTATTTCAATGCCGCTTCATAAGCTTATCCCTTGGAGAGGGGAAGATGTGGCATTATATGTCTATGAGATAACCATTCTATTATACTTGAAGTTGGTATAGGAGTGGACACTAACAATTTGGTAAAACTGAAGGAAACAAAGTTAACACTTACTCTTCTAATGAGCATGGTGAAACAAAATTTTATATATGTAGGGATTCCATGTTAGTCACAAAATAGTTTAAGAAGGAATATGTCTTGAGGTAATTTACATTACAACCTTTGTTTAAAGAAATATGGCATATTTAGGAAAGCTTCAATCATATCACTTACAATCATAGTTTCATAGAAAGAAATGAACTCATAGACTCCCTATCAATGGAGGGATTCTACTTGACTCAAGGTGATGTTGTTGCATATTGTGCATGCAAACATTGCATTTTCTATTTATGGTTCCATTGTTATTTTCTTTAGTTAGCTTTAGTACTTGTATGCACATGGTATAGTTAAGCTTATGTAGTTGTTATCCTTTCCTTTCCTTAAGGATAGATTTGTGGCATGTCATTGCATGGATTTATTTTTCGAATCGCCCTGTAGAAAGTCATTGTATTTTTATGTCTTGATTGGTCATGGATAAAAAAGAAATATTAGTTCAATAGTGAATGTTTTCAATACCATATACAAGTCTTTAGTTTTCCGTTATTTATATTATAGTCTTCTCTTTAGACTCTACATCTTGGGTGGCTCTATATCCAAGCTATAGATAATGGTTTAACATCCAAATATCACATGGTGTCATAGTCCAAGATAAATTCAAGGATATTTTTCTTTGCATGAGAGAGTTATTGACTTACATGGGGGTGATTTCACTTCTCTTCTTTCCCATGCACTCATCTTAGGGATCACCGGAAAGTTCATACTTTGCTAAGTGATACACCATCGAATTCCTCTCCATAGTGCCTCAAATTCTTTGAATCTTAGTAGGTGAATCTAGGATACATTTGAAGGCATTGGGCGTTGACATGTACCTACAAGAGATCTGTAGCCAAATCAATATGAATCTCTAGCTACAACAAATCCATATCCTGGGAAATTGTTTTAGGGATTGAAGGAACCCACTATTACATTATCAAAGATTCTATTTTGTAGCAGCCTTGTTTTGTTAAGGCCACTCCTCTATTATTTTATAAATTTCTATTTAGTCATTGATTTCGTAGCACTGAAGATGAAACTTCCATTTCTATAGGAGAAAAAATAATTTGTAAATCAAATAATTGAAACACCTAGCGATTCATGGAGTGATTTTCTTTTGAGAATTCCATGGAGATTTCTCAAAATATGGAGATCTAAATTATGTGATAGACTCACCAATATCCGTGTAAAAATATGAATGTGTAATTCATGTAACCTGCACTTTGTGCTAGCAAATTTTTCATGCCAATTCTAGGGACGATTATGAGAACTGAATGTCTACATCTACAATGTTTTTGTGGTATTTAAATAATCTCAATTTCCTTAATTTGCATGTCTGATTTGCAATAATTTTCAAAGTGTTAAGTATTAACTCCATTGAGATACATATATTGTTGTTTTATGGTAGCTTTATGGTATTGTAGCAAGATGAACAATAGGACACAAAAATATGTCCTATTGCATCTCAAAATACTATGGAAAATATATAGACACTGCAAATTCCTCTATTTCATAAACACAACTAGAATTGTAAATGTCACATAAGACTTTAGATTGGGATTCTATTAGTTTAGGGGTAGATTATTTGTAATGATAGAATAAAAAACTCAAATTGTAGATTCGACCACCTACTTTGATTATATGGAGGAAAAATTAATTGTTCCCAACGAGTATATTTTGGATGATTTAATAGAAAGAGTATATCATTGGTGGCTCGTAGAAAATTATGCGAGAGTCGCTTGCTTGTATTGCCACTTATATAACTTGGATTAGTTCCAATATCTCATAGGAGTCTATTTTATTTGATGATTTTTCTTCCCCCATTATGTAATGTCCCTTTCCAAATGAGCTCTCTGGGAGATTGACATAATAGCCTAAGTAGTTCTCGTAGGCTATAGTTGATCCAGATTTATGAGCGAAACAAAATGAAACCACTGATTTATAATGTTAACACAAAGAAATAGTGAAAAATAACAAAGATATAGTAAAACTTGACTTCTATTAAATACAAAATATGATGAAAACTATAAAATGCACACTGAAAACAAGCTTGATAGAATGGTGGTATCTTATCTCTGAGAAGAGATGTGATGGCTACTCTCATTCAAAAGAATATGAGTGCAATCATGCTATGATGGAGTTTTTGTAATAAAGATGAATCCCAAAGCCATAGAAATTCAAAAACCTAATCCTAGGAGATGAAGTGCCAAAATTCGTGTGGGCCCCATTGGGGTAAGTTAGTACATTAACTTCCTGGGGTCAAACTTTTGCATATGATCTTCGTTTAGGGTGCACGATAGTTCGATGCAAAGGTATTGAAAAGGAGATTAATTTAGGGGTCTCAATGAGAGGATTTTTCTATCATTGAGGTGACCGATTGTGAAAAACATCGTTCATGCCCTCAAACTGGCCCCAAAAGTTCAAAACTGCAAAACATAGTAAATTGCAAAAATTGCGAGAAAATTGTTTTGAGCCAGTTGGAAAAGTTTGGTGGCCACCGATATCCACCGAAATCAGTCGTCCATCCTTAGGAAGAAACGGTTTCCATTTCTTTGATTCCCCCCATCATATGAGGAAATTTCTATTGAAATTGACCCTGGGTTTGCCACTTTCCTTGGTGCAGGAGTTGCTCTGCTTTGACAACCTGATAAAGTTGGATCCTCTGTTGGCAGGCTAACTTGACCTACATTTCCACGTTATGAGAAGTGGATTCATGTTCCATGCTGCCATGGTTGAGCTATGTTGGTTTCAATTATTCTTCTATCTTCGAGGTGTCCAATCATGGTGGAAAATAGGGCCGAAGGAGGTCGACATTGAATACTGGGTGAAAGCCAAGGAAGGGGGAAGGTTGGGCTCAAAATAATTATCAACCATTACCTTGGTAATGGTTTAAGGCCCATAACGGAGTGGATGAATCTATCGATGAGTCCCTGTAAGGAATTATTTCTATAAGTGCAACAAAAATTTGTCTCCCACCTAAAACTGGTGTGGCACCTAGTCTTGATCATGGTGCTACTTGCACTTGGAAAATTGGACTTTTGTAAAATATCCTGAACCTGTTGGAAGATGTGTTGGATCCACTCAATGAAACATGTGGCTTTATCAACTGTAGTTGGACCATACGACGAATCTTCCTGGGTGGCCGTAAGGGGTATTGCAACATCCATGGGACCCAATGGTTGAAATCCCAACCCTACCTCAAAGGGATTGTGGCCGGTTGAGCTATGTATGGATTTGTTGTAGTTGTGTTGAACATAGGGAATAATCTCATCCAAGGTGTGAGGGTGCTTGGAATTGTATATTCATAGGATGTGCACGATCATCTGGTTGACAACCTTGGTTTGGCCATCTGTCTGGGGGTGGAAGGAAGTGGACATGGTAAGCTTGGTGTCCAGTAGTGACCAGAGGCTCGACCAGAATGTATTGAGGAAACGACTGCCCTTATATGAGATAGTGGTCTTTGTGATTCCAAAGTGTACTCACACTCATTCAAATAAAATATTGGCAGTGTCCTATGTCGTGATTCTCTTCTTGCAGGAGGCCAAAATTTTCATCTTGGAAAATAAATCAACAACCACAAAAACACATTCATTTCCACGCCTGGTGGAAGGGAGGCCAAACATGTAGCCCATTGAGATGGATTCCCAGGGCTTGTTAGGAGTAGGAAGAGGACTATACAGGCCTTGTTAATTGATGGTCAGTTTGCAAATAGTGCAGTAAGTGCAGGACCAAATATACTTGCTGACATCCTGTCAAAATTTTGGCCAGTAGAAATGCCACTGCAACATCTCCATTGTATTTTCCACACCAAAGTGTCCTGTCACCCAACTTTAGTGGGATTCCCCAATCATCTTCGCTTGCTCACTTTATGGAATGAAGATATAGCATAGATGGTACAACAACCTATCTTGAATATTTCAATTATCGGTTATTGTGTTGGTGCCCAACATCTAGTAGGTGTTGGTGATGTCAGGATTCGTCTCATACATGTGGGGCCACCTAGAGGTTTGATGACTTCAAAAATATAGTATAGTGGTGAGAGTCATGGCTGGAGGTCGACTGAGGCAATTTGCGACTTAGTTTGTACTTCCTCTTTTATACTTGATGTTGAGGTGGAACTGCTACAAATATCTGGACCTCTTCTAATGGCATTCATTCTTCAATTCACCTTGTGTCTGCATGAACTGCAGTGACTTATGATCAGTGTGGATGACTTCCTCCTTACGGATAATGTAATTCCTTCACTGGAAGAAAGCTTGCACAATGGAGTACATTTATTTGTCATGCGTAGGGTACTTACAAATGACATCTAATGGTGTCTCACTATGATAGTCCATGGGGTGGTCGTGCTGAAGCATAGTATGAAGCATAGTCTAAAGTACAGTCTGAAGCATCTGTCTCGATCTCAAAGGGTTTTTGCAGGTTAGGTAATGAGAGAATTGGTGTTGAACAGAAGCGTTTCTTCATATGATCGAACGTTTTCTGTTGGGACAGGCCCCACACAAATTTTACCTTATCACCACTTATGGATATTTGACTGAGGGCCCATGTAATATGGAAGAATTCCAACACGAACCTGTGATAAAAATTGGTAAGGCTTTAGAATATCTAAATCTCAGTGAGCATGGTTGGGGATCGCCAGTCACAAATTACTTAGATATCGGTTGGATCAACATGCACACCATGAGCATCAACAATGTAGCTTAGGTATTGGACCCTGTCCATTCCGAAGGAGCATTTTTTGAAGTTGTCATATAGCTTGTGTTATCGCAGAGTGTGTAGAACCTGTTGTATATGATGCAAGTGTTCTTCCCAAGTCTTGTTGTATATCAAGATGTCATATAGACACACCACCACAAAAGAATTAGTGTAAGGCAACATGATATCATCCATCAAACTCATGAAATTTGTTGGGGAATTCATCAATCCAAAGGGCATGACTAGCCATTCAAAAAGAACTTCTTTTGATTTGAAGGAAGTTTTGCATACATCTGTTTGTTTTATTGGGACCTGATGGTATCTATAATTAAAATCAATCTTACTGAAGTATTTGTCCCCCTTGAGCTGATTAAGGAGATCGTCGATTCGGGGAATTGGGTACCGATTCCTGAATGTGATTTTCTTTAGGGCTTGCTAATCAACACAGAGTTTCCAGGTCTCGTCTTTCTTCTGCACCAACACAATTGGGATTACACAAGGTGATGAGTTGGATCACATGTGCTCCTTGTGTAGTAGTTCTTAGATCTGACGCTTGATCTCCTCATTTTCTATAAGAGAGAAACGATAGACTTTCCCATTTGGTAGTTATGCGCTGGGGGTCAGATCAATGGGATGCTTGACCTGACAGTGCAAAGGTTGTCCACTAGGTGATGAGAAGATGTCTTTGTAGTCTAGTGTGACCTTATCCACTTTCTTCTACTTCATGGAAAGGTTCACCGTGGAGGCTATGGATGTGGCTATAACCTTTCTCTCACTATGAGAGAGAATCATGAAGAAGACAAACTTCTTGGTCTGAGGAATGACCTTCCTACATTTCTTGGAAGAGATCAAGGAAATAGAACTAGGTGGGACTACCTTGGGTATCCTGTATAGTTTCATGTTCAAAGTAATAATAACACTGTGATCCCTTGACTCATATACACCATGAAATTTCCATAAATAAGGTTGTCCCAAAAGAACATCACAAACTTCAAGGGAAGAAACATTACACAATACCTCATCTTTTAATGGCTTGATGACGTATCACATGAAGAAATGTTGGCTGACACGAAGATCGCTTCCTTGACATATCCATAGGATGGTGTAGGGTTGTAGGTGATGCATTGTTTGCTGGGATAGTTTCTTAACAACCTCTGCTGAGATCAGGTTCTTCTAGATACCGCTGTCAATTATGAAGTGCAGTGGAATTCCTTTCACCCACATCTGTGAATGAAAGAGGCGCTCAAATTTATATGGATCATCAGGTTCACCAAGATGGATCTAGGTGGTAGCAATGGTGGCACTCATTTTTGTGTCAATGATTTGTCTCCCCTTCTATGGTTCTGACTCTGAGTCAGAACCTGCATATGATTCAAAGGCTTTTACTTTAGGAACTAATGAATTCTTTGAGAGGAAATCAACAGTGTTATGCGAGGGGATCTTATGGAAGTCCCACCACTTCCTGGTATCTTTCTTCATCTTCCCATTCTCCTTCTTTGCTTGTGGCTTGGATTGGTTATCACGAGGTTTCCCATATTTGATATATCCTTCGTTCTATGGGTTAGGTCTTTCCTTTCCCTACATCTATTTGGAGGGGTTCCCACACCCAAACTACCACGTATTATTTTTAAGCTTATGCTCAATTTTGACAGAATATTGATAGGCCACCCCCATGGATGAGATGTCCAAAAGATTCATTTATGTCTAGATGTATCTATGAAGACCACCATATAACTTGAGCACCATACGCCACTCAAAATATTTGATACCCAACTTGGTGCACAAGGTATGGAAGACATTGGTGAACTCTGGGAATGTTTGGTCACTTTCTTGTCATAGTGTGGGCCATCTTGCATACAAATCATCATAGATTCTGACAGGGTAGTAATGTTCCTTAATAGAATCCATGAAGGAATCCCAAGTGGGTGCAATTGCAAATAATGTGGATCTTTTTTTATCATTTTTCTCACAGAAAGTATCGCACCAATATTTGACATGGGGTACAGCCTTGAGGAGCGCAAATATAATCTTTTCTCTATATAAAAAGTTGTGGACAAAAAAATACCCTTCTAGAAGGTTTAACCATTTATCTTAGGAATCCACATCTATTTGACCTTCAAATGTAGGAATATAAAAATTGATTTGTACCTTGAAGGGGGTGGTGCTTCCTCTTTAGGTGGATACATCTCTTTTCGGAATCCGTCGAAGGATTTGTGTGAAGTTGTTCATCATATTGTTCCTCTATCACTCAAGGGATTCCTCGAGAAACATTTTGAAAGGATATCCTATCCCATCATATTTTTTTTCCCACCATGGGCGGTTTCTTAGGCGTGCATGAACAATTTTCCTCAAGAGAAAAAACATCAAGAAACAACTCTCTATACTCTGACCGCATCAGGGACATGCATTAAAAAATGACAAGGAGAAGACTGCTCTGATAGCACTGATCCTGATTTATGAGAGGAAAAAAATGAAACCACATATTTATAATGTTAACACAAAGACACGGTGAACAATAACAAATATATAGTAAAACTTGACTTCTATTAAATAAGAAATATATTGAAAACTATAAAATGCATAATGAAAACAAGCTTGATAGAATGGTGGAAGCTTATCTCTGAGAAGAGATGTGATGACTATGATCATTCCCAAGAAGATGAGTATAATGAGGTTCTGAAGGAATTTTTACAATAAATATGAATGAAAAAAACATATAAATCCAGAAACCTAACCCTAACAAATGAAGCGCCAAAAGTCATGTGGGCCTCATTGGGGTAAGTTAGTACATTAACTTCTCGGGGTTGTAACTTTTTCATATGATCTTCGTTTATGGAGAACAATAACTAGTTGGAAAGGTATTGACGAGTAGATTCATTTAGGGGGATCAGAGAGAGAATTTTTCCATCATTGAGATGTCATATCATGAAAAATCATTGTTTAGGACCTCAAACTAGCCCCAGAAGTTAAAAACTGCTAAAAATAGCAAATTTCCAAAATCATTAGAAAACTATTTTGAGCCAGTTGGAAAAGGTGGGTGGTCATTGATATCCACCTAGATAAATATGACCTCCTTAGGAAGTAGTGGTTTCCATTGTGTTGAGTGGCCCCATCAGATGAAGAAATTTTTGCTAAATTTATCCTCAGGTGGTCCACTTGCCTCGGTGTAGGAGTTTCCCTTCTTTGACAACCCGATAAGGATTGATCCTCTAATGCTGAGTGACCTTGACCTATGTGTCCACAATATGATCACTGGATTCGTGTTCCATGCAATCAATACTGAGATCTATTGGCATGAATTGTTTTTCTATCTCTGAGGTGTCCAATAATGGTGGAAAATAAGGCCGAAGAAGGTCCATATTGAACACTAGGTGCAAGCCAAGGAAGGGGGCTAGGCTAAGATCAAAATAATTATCACCCACAAACTTGGTAATGGTGTAATTCCCATAATTGACTGTACAAAGATTCCAATGAGGCCCTGTAAGGAGAAATTTTTGCAAGTGCAACTCAAATTTGTCTCCCACCCAAAACTAGTCTGGAAGCCGATGTTGATCATGGTGGTGCTTTTACTTGGCATTGGAATTCTATAAAATATCTATAACCTCTTGGCATATGTTCTAGATCCTCTTAATGAATCGGGTGTATTTTTCAGCTACAGTTGGAGCATGAAAAAAGTCTTCCTGGGTGGCCGCAAGGGGTAGTGCAACATCCATGGGACGAAATGGTTCAAATCCCAACCCCACCTGAAATGGGTTGTGGTATGTTGATATATGTATGGATATGTTGTAGTTTCGTTGAACATAGGTAATGATATCATCCTAGGTGTGAGGGTTCTTGGAATTGTGCATGCGCATGATGTGCACGATCATCCAGTTTATGACCTCAGTTTGTCCATCTGTCTGGGGGTGGAAGGTACTACAATTGGTGAGATTGGTGCACAAAAATCACCAAAGGCTCGACCAGAATGTGTTTAAGAACCGACTATACCTATCTAAGATAATGGTTTGTGGGATCCCAAAGTGTACCCACACTTGTTCAAATAAAATCTTGGCAACTTCCTCTGCCATGATTCTCTTCTTGTAAGCGGCCAAAATCACCATGTTGGAAAAACAATCAACAACCACAAAACATATAAATTTTGCCTCCTGGTGGAAGGGAAGCCCGACATGTAGTCCATTCATATGGATTTCCAAGTCCTATCAGGAGTAGGCAAAGGAGTGTGCAGGACTTGTTTCTTGATGGTTGGTTTGGCAATAGCATGGGTAGTACAAGACCAAATACACTTGATGACATCCTATCAAAGTTTCGACCAATAAAAAGGTCACTACAACACTGTCATTGTCTTTTCCACACCGAGGTGTCCTACCAACCAACGGTAGTGGGATTTCCAAATCAGCTTCACTCTCTCACTTGATGGAATGTAGAAATGGCCCAGATGGTACAATAGCCCATCCTGAATATGGAAATTATTGAAAGTTTTATTGGGGCCCAACATCTGGTAGGTGTTGGTGAAGTCGGGATTCATCTCATAGACATGGAGCCACCCGAAGGTCTCATGACCCAAAGAGTCTAGCGCTGTGGTGAGTGTCATGACTAGAGGTCGGTTGAGGAAATCAATAACTTGGTTGGTATTTCCTATTTTATACTTGATGTTGAGGTAGAACTGCTGCAAATATGTCGACCAATTCTGATGGCGATCATTCTACAACTCACCTTTTTTCTGCATGAACTTCAACGTCTTATGATTAGTGTGGATGACTGTCTCCTTCCCAAGAATGTAATGCCTCCACTGGTGGCAGGCTTTCATAATGGAGTACATTTCTTTGTCATAAGTAGGGTACTTATAGATAACATCTAATAGTGTCTAACTATAATAGGCCATGGGGTGGTCATGTTGAGTGAGGACTACTCCCACAACATAGTCTAAAACATTTGTCTCGATCTCAAAGTGTTGTTGTAGGTCAGATAATGAGAGCATCGGTGCTAAACATAAGCATTTCTTCATATCATTAAATGCTCTCTATTGGGACAAGCCCCAATTTTTTTTTCCTTGCCACCACCTATGGTTATATGACCGAGGGACCATGCAATATGGGATAATCCCAACATGAACCTGTGATATAAATTGGCAAGGCTTAATAATATATGAAGCTCAGTGAGCGTGGTTTGGGTTGGGCAGTCACTAATGACTTGTATATTGGATGGATCAACATGCCATGCACATCAACAATACAACCTAGGTACTGGACCCTGTCCATGCCGAAGGGTCATTTTTCCAAGTCGACATATAGCTTCTACTGCCGCAGAGTGTGCAGAGCCTATTGAACATGCTGCAAGTGTTATGCCCAAGTCTTCTTGTATATGAGTATGTCATCTAGATACACCACCAAAAACTAATTAGTGAAAGGCCACATGATATCATTCATCAAGATCATGAAAGTTTTTGGGGCATTCGTCAAACCAAAGGGCATGACCAACCATTCAAAAATACATTCTTTTGACTTGAAGGAAGTTTTCCATATATATGTTTTTTCTATTGGGATTTGATGGAAGCTAGACAAGATCAATATTACTTAATTATTTGCCCCCCTTGAGCTGATAAAGGATATTGTCTATTCAGGGAATCTAGTACCGATTCTTGAATTTGATTTTGTTTAGGGCCCCGTAATCAATGAAAACTCACCAGGTCCCATATTTATTCTCTACAAACATGACTGGGCTTCCACAGGGTGATGAGTTGGGTTGGATGTTCCCCTTATGGAGAATTTCTTGGATCTATCACCTGATTTCCTCATTTTCTACCAGAGATCGATGATAGACTGGCCCATTTGCTAGTGGTGCGTTGAGGGTTAAATCAATTGGATGCTTGATCTGAAAGTGCATAGGTACTCCAATAGGTGATGATAAGATGTCTTTGTATTCTTCCACGACCTTATCCACTTAGTTATGCTTCATGGAGAGGTCAGCCACAAAGGCCATGGATGTGCTTGCAACCTTTCTCTAACTCTGAGAGTTAATCAGGAAGAAGAAAAAATTATCAATTTGAGAAATGACCTTCCAACATTGCTTGGCAGAGATTAAGGGAATAACACTAGGTTGGACTACCTCAGGTATCCTATACAATTTCCTATTCAAATTAATAATAACACTGCAAGGCCTAGACTCATATACAAAATGACATTTCCATAAATAAATTTGACCCAAAAGAACATCACAAACTTCAAGGGGAGAAACATCACACAATACCTCATCTTTGAATGGCTTGATGTTGTATGATAGGCGACATTGTTGGCTGATGCAAAAATCACTTCCTTGACGAAGCCATCCGATGGTGTAGAGTTGCGGGTGTGGAATTGTCGGTAGGGATAGTTGCTTGATGGCCTCTGTTGAGATGAGGTTATTATAGATACCACTATCAACAATAAAGTGTATTTGAGTGGATTTCACCCACATATTTGAATGAAAGAGGCACTCGCCTTCCTCTAGCTCATCAGTTTCATTGGGATGGATCTTACTAGAAGAAAAAGTGGCAATGGGTTTTGCATCAATGATGCATCTCCCCTTCTCTAGTTCTAACTCGAATTCGGAACCTACATATGATTCATAATCTTTTACTTCAGCCACTAATGACTGCTTTGAGCGAAAATCAACAATGTTATGTGAGGGGCTCTTATGGAAGGCCCACCACTTCCGGGTATCTTTTTTTATCTTCCCATTATCATTATTTTCTTGTGGCTTGGACTGCTTTTCATGAGGTTTCCCATATTTTCTCTATCCTTTGTTCTACAGTTTAGGGCTGCCCTTTCTCTACTTTTGCTATGCGGATTTCCTAGACCCAAATTATCGCATCTTTTGTTTAATCTTCTGCTCAATTTTGATGACATATCGATAGGTCATGCTCAAGGACGAGATGTCCAAAAAATACATTTTTTTCTAGATGTATCTATGAAAACCACTGCATTAATTGAGAACCAGATGTCACTATAAATATTTGATACCCAGCTTGGTGCGCAAGGTATTGAATACATTGTTGAACTCTAGGACTGTTTGTCTCTTTCCTTCTGCAGTGTGGTCTAGCTTGTATACAAATCGTCATAACTTCCAACGAGGTAGTATTTTTCCTTAATAACATCCATGAAGGAATCCGATGTGGGTGAAATTGAAAATAATGTGGATCCTTTTGTTTCATTTTTCTCACAGAAAGTCTCCCACCAATGTTTGACATGGGGGACGACCTTGAGGAGCGTAAATATAATATTTTCTCTATCAAAAAAGTTGTGGACAAAAAAATACCCTTCTAGAAGGTTCAACAATTTATCTATGGAATATTCATCTATTGGAACTTAAAATATAGAAATATCAAAATTGATATGTACCTTGAAGGGGGTGGCAATTCTACTTGAGGTGGATGTGTTTCTTGTTGTCAGTCGTCGAAGGATTTTTGCAAATTTTTCCATCATATCATTCCTCTGTCACTCAAGGGCTTCCTCGAGAAAATTTTTAAAAGGATATCATGTCCTATCGTCTTTCTTTTCTCCCACCATGGAAAATTTCTTGGGCGTGTAACAAAATTTTTTCTCAAGATAAACAAGATCAAGACCCAACTCTCTATACCCTAACCATGTCGGGGACATGCATTAAAAAATGAGAAGGAGAAGACCACTCTAATACCAATGATCCGGAGTTATGAGCGGAACGAAATGAAACCATATATTTATAATGTTAACACAGAGAAATAGTGAACAATATCACATATATAGTAAAACTTGACTTCTATTAAATAAGAAATATGCTAAAAACTGTAAAATTCATACTGAGAACAAGCTTGCTATAATGGTGTCATCTTATCTCTGAGAAGAGATGTGACGACTACGCTCATTTGCAAGAAGATGAGTACAATGAGACTATCACGGAATGTTTACAATAAATATTAATTCCAAAAGCCTATACATCCAAAAACCTAATCCTAGGATATTAAGCGCCAAAAGTCATGTGGGCCCCGTTGGGGTAAGTTAGTAAATTAACTTCTTGAGGTCGTAACTTTTGCATACAATCTTCATTTAGGGCACACAATAGCTCGTTGGAAAGGTATTGATGAGGAGATTCATTTAGGGGGGTAAATGTGAGAATTTGGCTATAATTTAGGTTCCCTATCATGAAAATATGTCATTTAGGCCCTTAAACTGGCCCCAGGAGTTAAAAACAACTAAAAATAGTAAATTGCCAAAATTGCCAGAAATTGTTTTTTAGCCAATTGGAAAAGGTGGGTGGACATCGATATCCACCTAAGTAAATAATCCCTCATTAGGAAGCAATGGTATCCATTGCGTTGATTTCCCCCATCATATGAGGAAATTTCTACTGAATTTGGACCTGGGTGAGAAACTTTCCTTAGTGGAGGAGCTTCCTTACTTTGACAACCCGATAAAGTTGGATCCTTTGCTGGCGAGTTCCCTTGACCTGTGTGTCCATGATATGATTAGTGGATGATTGTTCCATGTAGTCAGGGTTGAGCTCTATTGGTTTCAATTATTTTGTTATCTCTGAGGTGTCCAATAATGGTGGAAAATAAGGTCAAAGGAGGTCCATCGAACATTGGTTGCAAGCCAAGGAAGGGGGACAGGTTGAGCTCAAAGGAATTATTACCTACACCCTTGGTAATGGTGTAAGTCCCATAATGGAGTGGATGAAGCTTCCGATGAGGCCTTTTAATTCGTTCTTTGTGGAAGTGTAACCAAACTTTGTCTCGCACCCGAAACTTGCGTGGCACCCGATGTTGGTCCTGGCACTGCTTGTACCTAGAATTGGACTTCTGTAAAATATCCTGAACCTATTGGTGGATGTGATATATCTGCTAAATGAAATAGGTTTATTTTTTAGCTTCAATTGGAGCATGCGACAAGTCTTCTTAGGTGGCCACAAGGGGTAGTGCAACATCCATGGGACCCAATAGTTGAAAACCCAACCCTATCTGAAAGGGGATGTGGTTGATTCAACTTTGTATGGATTTGTTGTAGTTGTGTTGAACAAAGGGAATACTCTCATCATAGGTGAGAGGTTGCATGGAATTGTATATGTGTAGTATGTGCACGATCATAATATGGTTGACAACCTTAGTTTGGCCATCCATTGGGGGGTGGAAAGAAGTGGACTTGGTGAGCTTGGTATCCAGTACTGACCAAAGGCTCGACCAGAATACACTATGTAACCAAATGTCCTGATATGAGATAATGGTTTATGGGATACCAAAGTGTACCCACACTCTTTCAAATAAAATATTGGTAGTGTCCTCTGCCATGATTCTCTTCTTGCAAGAGGCCAAAATTTTCATCTTGGAAAAGAAATCAACAATCAAAAAATCATAGTCATTTCCCTGCCTGATGGCAGGGAGGCCCAACATGTATTCCATTGAGATAGATTCCTAGGGCCTGTCAGGAATAGGAAGAGGATTCTACAAGACTTGTTTCTTGATGGTCGGTTTGGAAATAGCGTAGGTAGTGTAGGACCAAATATACTTGTTGAGATCTTATCAAAGTTTTTCCCAATAGAAATGTCATTGCACAACTACCATTGTCTTCTACATGTCAATGTGTCATTCTGCCTGACTATAGTGGTATTCCAAAATAATTTTCAATCACCCGCTTGATGGAAAACAAATATGGCCCATATGGTACAACATACCGTCTTGAATTTGGAAATTATTGACAGTTGTGTTGGCGCCCAACATTTGGTAGGTGTTGGTGAAATCAGGATCTGTCTCATACAGGTGGGGAAACTGGGAGGTCTCATGACCAAAAGAGTATAGTACTTTGGTGAGTTTCATGATTGGAGGTTGGCTGAGGAAATCAATGACTCGGTTGGTACTTCATGTTTTATACTTGATGTTGAGGTGGAACTGCTGCAAATATGTGGACCTCTTATGATGGCGGTCATTCTGTGCTTTTCCTTGTGTCTACATGAAGTGAAAAATCATTTTTACAATAAATATGAATTCAAAAATAATATACATCCAAAAACCTAACCCTATGAGATATAGCGCCAAAGCTCATGTCCTCCCTGTTGGGGTAAGTTACTACATTAACTTCCCGGGGTCGTAACTTTTGCATATGATCTTTGTTTAGGGAGCATGATAGGTCGTTGTAAAGGTATTGACGAGGGGATTCATTTATGGGGCTCAATTAGATACTTTGGATATTATTGAGATTACCTATCATGAAAAAACATTGTTTAGGCCTTCAAACTCGCTCCAGAAGTTAAAAATTGCTAAAAATAGTAAATTTCCAAAATTGCCAGAAAATTGTTTTGATCCAGTTGGAAAAGGTGGGTGGCCACCGATCTCCACCTAGATCAATATTCAGTTGGAAAAGGTGGGTATCCACTGATCTCCACCGAGTTTCTAAGTTTAGAGGCTAATTTTGAGTCCCTTGCTTCTGTAGAGGTTGACTTTATTTACTCATGCCAAGTTTGCTTACTATTGGGTCATATTTCTTGCCAAGAAAACATATTTCTCTTTTGTGGAGTGGGACATGTTTTTCATAGTGTTGTGTCATGTTTCTACTCTTGTGGGTGAGTGGGGAGTCTAGATAAACTTATTGACTGGTGGAGAAGACTTTATCTAAAGATAGGTTCATTCTCCTTATAATATAGGCATCTTTTTTGTGGGTACTGATAGCTGGAAGTGTGAATCCTTTGGCAGTTGTCTACAATACCATTTCCTCAACATATGTAAATATTACCTACATAAATAAATAATAATGTATTTACCTCCTATATATAGTTCTATTTGTTAATTGTTCAATGTCTAATGACTACTACAAATTGTTTGTACAATGATTTCCTTGAGTTTCATATATTGGTGCTTTATAATGAATTGTAAAAAATCTAGGTATTGCCATTTTTATTTTTGTTGTCATGTATGTTTGGTACCAAATAAATTTAAAGGAGGAACAATGAAACTTTTATGAACTTTCTATTAGAAAATATACAATAATACCAAACAATTAAGTGTTTAACGAAACATATACAGTACAATATGAGATAAAAATCCAAAAACTTATCAAGGGATATTTCAATGGTATCAGAGCCTCAATATTTCCATCCTAAGGAGTCTTAATTAAACCATGTGGCTATGAGACGAAGAAGGATGTATACCCTATAAAAGTAGAAGGAAGTGAGGGGCATAAACCATATTCAACTAAGAACAAATAGTAGAATAAAACCAACCACAGGAAGAACAAGATGAAGTTATGGGGGATAAGAATGAAGACATGGATTTTCGAATTCTAGAGAGTATAGACAATGGGTAGCAACAATTGGCACAATTTTTGGCACAGTTTATTGTTAGTAACCAAGCGAACCAAAAACAAGGATGTAACAATGGTAATGGAGAAACTAATGGAAACAATAGGGGTAACGATGGTGCAGGGGTCCCCAATGGGAATAATGGAAACCATGCAAAGGGAAGAAACAATCATGTTCCCGCACAAGCTGGCACCAGGACCATAGGTAGAATAATTCCCAGACCTCTCATGCCTCAGTTATTGGAAAACTAACAAATAGGGAATTAGGGGAAGCATGTTCAGGATAATACCTTTGATGATTATTGGAGGGAGTACTAGGATATGAGAGAGGATTTATAGGTAGCCATGTCACTACAAGAATTTTGCAATATCAAGTACAGTAAAAGGACAAGGGAGGTCAATATGGGTAAAAAAACAATTGATCTCAAGAGGAATATCGTGAATCTGACCATTCCCTCCTTTTATTGTTCAAGCAAATCCACAGCTAGAGCTTGGGTTCAAAATTTGGATACCTACTTCTTGCTTAACACCATGGCAAAGGCATAAGTGATCAAATTTGCTAGTTTTCATTTGGATGGGAAGGCTCGTGACTGGTGGTACTATGTATTGGTCACTCCGGAACATGCCAACAACACCTCTTATATGGACTTCACAAAACATTTGATGGAGAGATTTGACAGAAATGATCTGGAGATACACTTTAGGGAGTTGAAACAACTCAAACAGGTTGGGACACCAGATGCTTACATGACCAAGTTTCAGAGACTTACAGTCACAGTGACAGATATATTTGAGCAGAGATTGGTGATATTGTTCACTGAGGGTTTATCTGAGCCACCATGTGGTTGGGTAAAATAATTCAAACTGAGGACCTTACAGGATGCCATTATCACGACATGAGACATGGAGGATGCAATCCCTAAGACAAAAAAATTCTCCAAACCTTTCTTTCCCTAGAAGAATAAAGATAAGAAATTGTTTCAGGAGGAGGGAACTGGTAAGCAGAGGATGGATGATGCAAATAATAATGAGTTGAGAAGAAATAATATTTTCTTCAACTCTAAGGACCCTTGGGAACCTGGGCACAGGTGTATGGGGCATGACAAGGAACATTATATAGATTTTCTCTCATATAGCGAGGAGGTGGAAGAAATAGAGCAGGATCAGGACAATGAGCAGGACAAATCACTTGAGGATCCATTTCCACTCTATCGAGTGTTCCCATATTTCACACCTTCAGATATGTGGTGTAGTACATTGTCAACAAGTGATAGTATTGATTGATGGTGAGGAAATGCACAAATTCATCAACTTAGACCTAGTGGCTAGTAGGGACATTCCTATTATGGATTTTGAGGTATTTGATGTATGAATAGATTGTGGGCCCATTAGGAAATTTGACAAGATGAAGGAAGTGATGATCACTTTCCTCATTCTAGCACTTCCTAATTTCACTTGTGCCTTTCTACTTGAATGTGATGCATCGAGTGAGGGGATAGGAGAATTTTTTATGCAACTAAGGCATCTGATAGCATATGAGAGAAGGAATCCCACATATTTATAAAGAATCTAATCTATATACGACAAGGAAATTCCCACCATAATGCATGCGTTGGCGAAGTTTAGACGATACTTTGTAGGTGGAAAATTTGTGGTTAAGATAGACCAAAAGAGTTTGAGGCACTTCTTGGGGGAAAAGAACTTGAACGAAAGGGAAAAAAAGTGAGCTTTTAAACTGAAATCATATGATTTCAACATTGGGTATGTAAAAGGAAATAAGAATGGAGTTGTGGATTCTCTCTCCAACAAACCAGATATATTTTCACTTGTAGAGATTTCAACTGATTGGAAATCTCATCTATTGGTGGAGTATTCCAAAAACCAATTTTCTTGTCAGTTGATCGATCACAGTGTGAAGGATTATAGGTATAAGGTGGTGGATGACATCATCTACAATAAATATTTCATAGATACTTAGTTCCATAATCTTCTCTTAAGGAGAAAGTTATGAAATCCATGCATGAAACACCATTGGCAGGGCATCCAAGATATTTTAAAACTTATAGGTAGATTAGAGAGAGGTTCAATTGGAAGGGACTCAAAAATCATGTATTGGGACATATGAGAGAGTGTGTGACTTGTTAATAGAACAATACATAGAAGACCCATCCTATAGTATTACTACAATCATTTCCTATCCCAAAGCATAAATGGGAAATCATATCTATGGACTTCATCACAGGTCCACCAAGGGTACATGGTAGAGACTATATATATGTGGTGGTGAATTGATTGACCAAATTTTCACATTTATTTTCCATATCCTATTAATACAAGGGAAAAAAGGTAGTAAACTTATTTTTCAGGGAGGTATCCAGACTGCATGGTTTGTCGAGGTATATTATCAATGACAGGGACAAAATGTTCCTTAGGTAAATTTGATAGGAATTGTTCAAGATGGTTGGCACAGATTTATTAACTCCCAACACTAGTTACCACCATCATATGGATGGACAGACGGATATCATGGACAAGTGGTTAAAAGGGTATTTACGTAAGTATGTGTTCAAGCAACAAAAGGCATGGGTGAAGTGGTTTCATTTGGGGGAACAATTTTATAGCACCACTTATCACATGTCCATAGGTATGCCATTTTTCTAATAATTGTATGAATATGATGCTCCTTATTTTGATGACTTGGAATTTGGGGAGATCAGGACTCCCAAAGCCAAGTACTAGATATAGGAGAGCTAGGAAATACTCAAATCTCTCAAGTATAATATACATATGGCCCATAACCAACATAAGATGTGTATAGAAACGAATAAGGTCGAGCACACCTTTGAAGTGGGAGACTTGGTATTCTTGAGGCTACAACCATATAGGAAGTCTTCACTGAAGAAAAGTGGTGCAAAAAATCTTAAGCCATGTTTTTATGGTCCCTACATCCTGATTCAGAGGATTGGAGAGGTGGATTATGAACTGGAGTTTCTGGAGGGAAGTATAGTACTTAATGTGTTTCATGTTTCATACCTCAAAAAGGAATTGGGACAAGAGATCATGACTTTAGTAGATTTACCTCCATTGAATGAGGAGGGACAACTATTGTTGGTTCGTGAGGAGGTATTGGAGACTAGATAGAGGAAGCTGCATAATAGGGTGATCTGAGAGTACCTCAATAGATGGAGAGATTTTCTAGTAGAGGATTCCACATGGGAAATTTATCAAATATTAAAACATCAAAATTTGCGATTTCTCAAAGAAAAACAATCTCGGGAAGGGAGGACTGTAATGTCCTTTTCCAAATGAGCTCTCTGAGAGATTGACATAATATCCTAAGTAATTCACGTAGGATATAGTCAGTGGGAAAAAGGGGAATTAATTAATTATTTAATGTCACAAGGTGGAAAAGTAACTTTTAAAAGGGAGATATTGGATAATTAATAAAAATGTGCCTAAAGTGACTATGGAGAAAATGAAAATTCACTTAACTTATTAAAAGGGTAAAAATGGTGAAAAAGGGTCGATGGAAGAATAAAAGGGGAATGAGGGGAAACCTCTCTCATTATTCACTTGCTAATTTCTAAAATCCAGTTGAGATATCTCTTGTGGATTTTTGAAATATTGGGATGAAAACCCTAGGAGAGATTTATGAGATTGGTTTTGGTGGTGAGACTATCCATCCTAGTTGCTCATTGGGAAGAGATCACTTAGATTTATTCATTGTGATTTAACATTTCTTATGGAGTGAACGAATTTTTCATTTGTAACCGAGTTATTCTTTGTTAGTGGTTGATTTCATGCCTAAAGGACTAGATTTAGTGATTTGTGTAGGTTTAGTTACTTCAAGGATGCATTTTGGAATTTTTGGACAACATCCTTTGTGATTTGAGGTTGCTTTTCTGTCATGGGATGAATTGTGGACTGAAGAAGGTGTTTTTTAGAGTTTAGAGGCTGAGTTTGAGTCCCTTTCTCTTGTAGAGGTTTATTTTATTTACTCTAGCCGAGTTTCCTTACTAATGGGTCATATTCCCTACCAAGCCAATGCATTTCTCTTTTGTTGAGTGGGCCATGTAAAATCGAGACCTATTCTTCATAGTGTTGGTCATGTTTCTGCTCTTGTGGGTGAGTGGGGATTGTGGATCAAATTTTTGACTGGTGGAGGTGAGTTTATGTAAATTTGGGTGCATTCTCCTTGCAATATAGGAAGATTTTGTTGTGGGAACTGATAACTAGAAGTGTGAATCCTTTGGAATTTGTCTACAACACCATTTCCTCAACATATGTAAATATTACATACACACATAAAGAACAAGTTCTTTACCTCCTATCTATAGTTATATTTGTTGATTGTTCAATGTGTAATGGCTGATGCAAATTGTTAGTACTGTGATTTCATTGAGTTCCATATATTGGTGATATATAGTGAATTGTAGCAGATCTAGGTATTTTCCTTTTTTGTTTGTTGTCATATATGTTGGGTACCAAATAAATTTAAAGGAGGAATAGTGAAACTGTTATGAAAATTCTACATTAGCAAATATCCAACAATACCAAACAACGAACTATTTGACAAAAGTTCTACACTACAAACTGAGATAAAACTCCAAAAATATTTCAAGGGATATGACACATTGTTGATGACACTTTTGATAATGACAATGTTGGTGAGGAGTATATTTCACCCATTGATGAGAAATCTATCTCCTCCACTACTCATGGGGACTTTTCTTCCTCTATTGTTGATTGTGAGGATTAATATTCCTCCTTATCTAATGTTGTGAATGTTAGTGCTATGGCTCTTACTAAATTGAATTATGTTCCTATAGATTATTTGTATACTAGTTCACATGATGTCTCATATGATGATATAGAGAAAGAAACTACATATTCTACTACAAATCCAACAACAATTTGGGCACGCCATATGCCGCATGAATTGATTGCAAATCCTAAGATTCATACATGATATTTTAAGTTACACCTCATGGATTTGGGTCCAAATTACTTCTTCATATGTGATATCCTGGTGGTGGCCTTGGTGATAAAGGACATGGAATTTTGTATTCCATTCATCCTATTATGATACCAACAAAAGAGAGACTTGTTTTTTTGGGGACATTTATATATAAAATGCCATGGATATTCCACTAGAATAGTTTGTAATAAAAATTCTTATAATATTATGAAGTATTAGATTCTGTAATTGATTTCCCTTAGATCCTATATTAATTATTACTATATTATTTCCGAAATTTATGAAAATAATTGAATATGAAAATGAAGGAACAAGAAAATATAGAAACCATCCACACAATTGAACACTCGATATATATTGGGGAACCTGATATAGGAGAAATCCCAACTAAAAGGTGATTTATGTTCTTTTTTCTCATTTCTTTAGTTATGAAAATGAAAATACAAAGAAAGGGGAATTTTACATTGAGTTTCCTATGAATCTATGATCCAGATGGATCTCGGTGGCCATCCACCTTTTCCACTGAATCACCATTTTGAACCTGTGGTTTTGATAAACCATGATATTCACCCTTTTGATGGGGAATGTAATGTAATGTCATCTTCATTTGTTAATTACATGCATCATGTAATGATTTCTTAGTGGTCTTATGTACATTCCTACAACATAGTGTTAATGCATTGGATCCCATTAGAACTCCACAGTTAAGCGCACTTAGGCTAGAGTAGTACTGGGATGGGTGACCGCAAAAGAAGTCCTAGTGTTTTGCATGCCTATGGAATTTTATAAAATTAGTCCAATTTATCCCACATGCATCATGGGAATTGTTATACTGTCACTCTCTCATATATAATTGCGGTGAAGGAGGCCATTTAAGCATGCAATGCTGTGTGATGTAAAGCTTGCTGCGAATGAAGCATACCCAACATCTCTTTCTTTTTAGAGACAGGTTGCCCCATTATGCCAGTTTATGTTCTACAATGTTTTTCTCTCTTGTTCATTGATAGAAGTTGGTTTTCACTATATTTATGTGTTCTCCACATTATATATATGTATTTCCTTGTTATATATCAATTATATTTTTGTCTTCATGTCATTCTCAAAATAATCCGGATCAATCTAGGACTTGGATGGATACTACAAACTCTTATTTTTACCTCTGTTATGCAGTCAAATATCTCTCCTTGGATACTTTTATCAACTATGGAACATCTATAATACAAAATAGTGGAACCCCTTCTCTTCCTAATGGTTTAGTATTTAACATAGCCTGATAGTTATCTAGGGTTAGGGGTTTGCATCCTCAACCCTCAATTGGTGATAATTTTTTGGACCTTCTAAAATATTATTCAAATTACACATGTTTCTATCCCCACATTTTTTATTAATGGTGATTGACATGGAATCCACTCATACCATTGTGGTCAATAAGGTAGGTTAAATTGTGGGATGTATAACTTTATCATGTGAGCTCTAATTGAGGTGATTGTTGCATCATTGTAAAGGTATTGATGTGTAAAATAGTACCAAGGGGTTGCGATCTATTCTCATAAATTTATGACCCAAAAAAAATTTTTTTGATGCCTCAAAATTTTCTATAACGTTCCAAACCACAAATATCCAAACTACGAACTACCACTAAAATGGGCATTGTAAGCTAATTCCTCCATTTTTTCCACCCAAACAATACCAATATGAGAAATTGTCTAATGATACATTATAGATCGTACCTTACCATTTAGGGATAATTTTGGTCCTAAAAATATTTTACTAAATGAGGTGAGGGAAATTTTCCTCTTGCTTATCCATGGACTACCATTTTACCATACCTGGATGTTGTCCATCAACCCAATCTACCAAAGGTCATGTTGTCCATGTCTTGCAGTTCTAGACTTATTCTGCAAAACTGTGTCTTCTTCCAACTTTCTTGAGCTTCTCGTACTAGGTCCTCTATGGTAGGTAAGACATAATTCTTACTTTTTCAATCCAACATGGAAGGCTCATAGAGTTTCATATTCTTCACATTCACTACTGAATAAATGCACATATGTGGGGGTAGTCTGATTTTGTAGGGATTGTCAACCACCTTATTTAATACCTCAAAAGGGACATAATGTAGAGCCTCAATATTCTTACTAGGACCTTGTATTCTTTCCTTATTTAGTTGTAACCAAAATTTGTCTCCCATTTTGAATGGATTTTCTATTATGTGATGATCATGTCAGGCCTTGTGCATTTCCCGTGATTTCTACAATGCCTCTTGTACTAAAAAATTAGTATGTCTAATATTTTCAACAATATTTCCTTCTTTCAATGCTTCTCCCATGATGTGTTCCCTCAATCCTAATTGTTGTCCATAAACAACATCCAAGGGTGATGGTGGAAAATATCTAAAGAAAGTTTCAAAGTGGGAATTACTAGTAGAAGTATGGATTACTCTGTTATAATACTATTGAATGTAGATCAAAATTTCATCCCAAGTCTTTAGATTCTTTTTATTGTAACCCATAAAATGTTGTACCAAAGTCCCATTGAATAATTTTGTCTTCCCATCTATCTATGGATGGAATGGTATATATGTATTTAATTTCATTTATATCTTCTCCCAATGTGTAGTCCAAAGCGCACTACGAAATTTGTTATCCTTGTAAAATATTATTCTCCTTATCCCAAAGTGCACCCAGAATTTTCAAAGAACATGATTTATTTTTCTTGTTATTTTATGATATTTTTATAAGGAATAGGAATGCACCTCTTATTGAACATGTCCACTACCACAAAAATATACTCATGTCCCTTCCTAGTTGTTGCAAAAACACCCACAAAATTGATGGAAATTATTTCCCAGGGTCACGTTTGTACAAGTAAGAGATGGTATAGACCATTCTTGCTATTACTAGGATTGAAGGTACAAAAAATCATTCATCCTCTAATACAGCAAGCTACATGTTCTTGCATTATAGGCCAATAAACATAGCTTTGTAATTTATCAACCCTCTTCCCAACTTTAAAATTTCCTGTAACCATGTAGGTCTAAGCCTCTGTGATAAGTTACGATATATAACCTTTAGGAACACAAATATTGTCTATATTATAAAGAAACCCATTTTGGAGATGGTATTTATCCTTACTTTCACTTTTTTTTACACGAATTTGGCTCTGTAGCTATTGAAACACCTATTTAAATTCCTCATCTTCTATGTATGCCTCCTTTTATCCATCATGGGTAAAAGGATCCATATGGATAACAATTTCCAATGATGTAATATTATATATGGGTGGTCTTGAAATAATTTACTCCAACTTATTAATGTCACCCTTCTTATAATTGATGACTAGATCACATTGTTGTAAAAACTCCATCCACTTGTAATGTATGGCTTGTCGTACCTTACATCGGGCCTGCAAATATCATAGTGATTGGTGAACAATTTTTATAATGGTTTCCTTTTGCATGAGATAGTGATTCCACTTTTTAACAACTTGAACCAGGGAATAAAGTTCTTTGTCATATGTATGGCATTTGAAAAATCCCTCATTAAACATATTTGAATAATATCATACTGACTTAACTCTTTTCATCAAAACTTCTCCCATAACATACCCACTTGCATGTGTCTCTAGTTCAAAATTCTTCTGCAAGTTACACAATGTGAGAACTAGTGCTTGAATAATATTTTATTTTATTTCATCAAAATCTTTGTATTGATTCTTTCCCCATCAAAAACTCTTACCATTGGTTGTTATTGCATGGAGTGGTGCAACTACCACTGAAAAATATTTTATGAAGTTCCACAGGTACTATTCCTCCCCAACAAATATCCTAACTTTATTGACATGAATATGAACATGGAATCCATATTTTTGGGATCTATCTTTAGTCCCCCTCCACCGATCACATATCCCAAAAACACCAATGAATACTTGGAAAAATCACATTTCTTAAGGTTTTCTAGGAACTGATGTTTTTTCAGAGTATCTAACACCTACATGAGATGTGACATGTTCTCTTCCTAGGAAGAGATATAAACCAATATTTCATCAAAATACACTATTAAAAATGAATCTAAATAGGGATGCAATACTTCATTCATCAATTTCATAAATGTATTCGGTGAATTACATGAACAAATGAGAATAACCAACCACTCATACAAACCTTACCTTTTCTGAAAGGAGGTATTCTATGTGTCTTATTCTTTAACACGTACCTAGTGGTATCACAATTTGAGATCCAACTTAGTGAATTACTTTACTTTCTATAATTGATCTGACAAATCATCAATCTTGTTCAAAGGGTAATGATTGTTGAGTGTTATCTTGTTCAAATATTGGTAGTTGATACACATTCTCCAAGTCCCATCCTTATTGGGTACTATGATGAAAGGTGACCCAGAAGATGGGGTGGTTGGTTGAATAACTCACTACTCCAATAACTGCCTCAATTGTTTCTTCACATTGTATGGTTTTGGAACATAATGTCTATACAACCAAATATTTGGTAATTGTGAGTTAGTAAACAACTATATCTCATGCTCTACTTCCCTCTTAGGTGGAATCCATTTACACTCTGGAACAATCTGTTTTATTCCTACACCAAATCCTCCAACTATTGTTTCTATTATTTGGTACATCCCTCCAGGGATGATGTTGCCCTTATCAATTCCTCCCTTGGCCAATTCTCCCTTAAGAAAAGCAATAGATATTTCTTATTAGAACTGATCACTTTTTTTTCTTGGTTATAACTTACTATAGATATCTTTTACTTGACATTATTTTCATTGATGATGAAATACTTCCCATCCTTGATCAATATGTATTGATTTTATCTCTACATGAATATTGCATACATGATATACATGTAGGATATTTCAAACATTACACTACACACATCAAGGGTTACTACATCTAATTCCACTTCATCGATATAATTTTCACTTATGGAACTCGACCTTACACTATTTACAAACACTAATTTTTACATTTTTATTCCCCTATCCAAATAGATATAGGATTGGATGATCATGAACCTTTAATGAAAGCTTGTTGATTATATCATCTAATATGATCTTGTCCTATGTATTGGAATTAAATAGAGAATATACCTTAGTCCATTTGACCTAGATATTAATA
>ML777477.1:990744-1007976 GCA_009831015.1 Picea engelmannii
CCTCCAGTTTTAGTCAGGAAAATAAAATTTTATGCTCTTCATATATACTATGGAGAGTGAAATACACTTCTAAGGGTTGCAACCAATGGTTCAACTTAACAAAATAAATCTCACCTTGATAGGGTTTGATGTCCAGTTTCATTTCCATATCTAATAGAGACTATGAAGGAGTGATGGAACTGAAACTTGGTTTCTCTTTATCAGGATATTTACTT
This sequence comes from Picea engelmannii, assembly GCA_009831015.1. NCBI lineage: Eukaryota > Viridiplantae > Streptophyta > Pinopsida > Pinales > Pinaceae > Picea > Picea engelmannii. Next base: position 990,960 of record ML777477.1, read on the forward strand.
TACTCCTTTTTCGGTCTTCATTATCACCTAGTTTCCCATCAATTATGGATTTTCAGTTAGTACCACCAACCTCCTGAAAAACACTGAAACGTGTTCTCTAGTGCCACCATGAGGAGGGCCATATTGCAAGAGATATCAAAAAATTTATCCTCCAACCTTGATAATATTTCTTCCACTGCATCTTGAGGGTTTTTATGAATCAACTCATCCACCATGGATAGGGTTTTATGACTTCGTTTTTAATCCAATTCCTGGATTCTGCAAATTTCCACAAATACCCAAAAGAAAAAAACTCTGGTACAAATATTATTTATAAACTACCATGGATATTCCAATAGAACAATTCATCACAATCGAAATTATAATATTCTGAAATATTATATTTTGCAATTTATTTCCCTTAGATCCAAGATTAATTATTACTATCTTATAACTCAAATTTATGAAAATAATTGAAAAAAATGATGAAAGAACATGAAAATATACACACCATAAACACAATTTAAGACAAGATATATATTTGGAAACATGCTATGGAGACAATCCTATCTAGAAGGTATGACCTATGCTCTTCTCTCTTTTCTTGAGTTATGAAAATGCAAAATCAAAGAAATGGGCACTTATTGTGGAATTTCCTATGATTCTTTTGCATGAATAGATACTACAGACTCGTCTTCCTACCTTTGTTATGAACTCAAATCCCACTCCTTGGATGGACCAAGTAACATACAAAATAATGGAATCCATTCTCTTCCTAGAGGTCCAATATTTAACATAGTGTGGTAGTCATCTAGGGTCAGGGATTTTACATCTTCAACCCTCAATTAATGGTAATGTTTTGGAATTTCTATAATATTATTTAAATTCACACATGGATAGCTCCACACATGTTAGTAAAGGTGGATAATGTGGCATCCAGTCATAAAATATTGGTTATCAATCTAGGTCAACTTGTGAGAGGTATGACTTCCACATACAAGCTCTGATTGAGGTGATTTTTGCATCGCTGGAAAGTTATTGATGTGTATAATAATGACAAGGTGAAATATCTATTCTCATAATGTGATAAGGTTTTAGAATTTTATAATCTTATTGAAATTACACACGTGGATATCTCCACATGTGTGAGTAATGGGGGCTAATGTGGCATCCAGTTGTAGCATAGTGGTTAACAAGAGAGGTCAACTTGTGAGAGGTATAACTTCCACATACAAGATCTGATTGAGGTTATTTTTTCATCGTTGGAAATTTATCGATGTTTATAATAGTTTCAAGGTAATAAATCTATGCTCATAACATATTTCCCCAAACTAGGACCTGCCACTAAAATGTTCCTTGCAGGAAAATTCCTTCAATTTTCCACCTAGAAAGTACTAAGATAGATGAGAAATTATATGATGACCCATTCCATATTATAATTCATTAACATTAGCAATCTCTCTCAATCCTTCTACCTCTCATACTGAATTTGTTCCAACACTAGAGGCCATCACATTAGATGACTCCTCTAGTGTTGATTTTCAGGAGCCACCTCTTACATCACTTATTAAATTAAATTTAGAGATCTAACTTCTAGGTACAATTCAATAGTTAGAGAAATATTTTCTAGAAATAGACTCTTTATCACCAATTTTAGTGTCTTCACCACCCACATATGATTATCCATTTCATAATGATTATAAGTAGAATCACCCTCTTTTTTTATATCCATAGTCATTTGTTAGTTCCTCTTCATTCAACTAATTTATGACGAGGTGCATATGGAAACCTCTTGGAAAGGTACCAACTCCAAGGATTATTTGGAGTTGACTTAATTATTGGTCCCAGAAACATTTGAGCAACTGTTTGAAAACTTCCTATTCATGTGTTTCTTCCACAATACACATGAATTGTTCTGAATGCTCACCTTCATTGATTTGATATTAGCAATAGTTCCACTAAGAATTTTTTGATGATGATTGTGATGTTTTATTTTTTCTTTTGGAAGCATTTTGACTAGATTGTACATCTTGGTGTACATCGGTGCCTTAGTTTCTTGAAGTAAGTGGTTGGTGTCAACATAAGCTACAACCTTCGCCTTCAACACACTCATTGTAGAACTTGGTTGATATACCATCATCAGATCATGCTTCATTGTCTTATAATTAGTTTTGGATCTTGGAGACTAGTAACTTGCCACATTATGGACTTATATCCTCTTGGGGAGGGGGGTTTCCAACTAGGTTTTCCATTTCTCTATTTTGAGGGGAATACATTTTTCAATAAACTTTTCTATCACCACATACCCACCTAAGTTACACTTATGGGGACATGTTTGTGCATATTGTGAATGCATACAACAAACTTTTTATTTATGGTGACATTGTTTCTTGTTTTAGTTATCTTTGATGCTACTTGAAATTTATAAAGGTGAATTGCATGAAAGATCTAGAAACATCCAACATTTTGAGTGGACACTCCATCCATATTCAAGAAAAAATAAAGTAATGGTTAAGCTTTACCTCTATTATGCACATCGAACAATTAATATTACTTAGTTGATATATTTTCCTTGATTTATAAAGAGATTTATGGCATGCCACTACATGATTTTTTTTCCAGAATATCCCTCTAACAAGTCAATGTGTTTGTATTCTTTCACTGATAATTGATAAATAAGCAAGATTTATTTATTGATTAATGAGAATTGTCAATAAATATATTTTATTCTTCCCCTTCTTTAACTTCAATTCTTTGTAGCACAATTTTCATCTTGGGTGGCTCTATAGACACACAACAATCTCGATACAATAACCCAAATCTCCTAGGTGAGTGGTGATCTTTCACTGATAATTGATAAATAAGCAAGATTTATTTATTGATTAATGAGAATTGTCAATAAATATATTTTCGTCTTCCCCTTCTTCAACTTCAATTCTTTGTAGCAAAATTTTCATCTTGGGTGGCTCTATAGACACACAACAATCTCAGTACAATAACCCAAATCTCGTAGGTGAGTGGTGGATTTAGGAAACTCAAAATTTCGTCCCTTAGATTATGTTCATCTTTCTTTCTTATGAAGATAATACCTTGTTTATTTTATTTGTTATTTGTTCGTTGTGAATTTATTTTTGTATTTGTACTTTTTAGGAGGATAATCCTAAAAGGACTATCTTTTCACTTGATTGTTCGAAGGAATAGAAAGCCCCTAGGATGGTAGTGTATAGGGATATTTTTAAGATGTAAATATATTTTCTTATAATGCTTTGTAATGAGGGTTACAATGGACATCTAAATATATTGTTTTTCACTTGGAAGAAGGATTTATGTGTTACAATTAATGTTTATACTATGCATTATAAAGTTGTCAGATGATTTGTTAGTTAGATGGATTTTCTCTTAGTTTGATGTATGGTTGAGATAATCTCTTAACCTATCATTTTACATTTAGAATAAATTAGATATGATAACAATTTATAAATTTTATATAATGGAGTCACACTCTATTGTATTAATATTCATTTTTTTTTATAATATATTACTCTTGTGTGAGTAAAAATGCCTGCTTATATTTTATTTTGGTATTAGAGACAGATTGAGCTTTACTCGGGAGGACCTAGGAAAATGAGAGAGACTATCAATGTAGTGCCTCTTGAGAGAGATGAAGTGTGTTGGGATGAAGTCAGACTATGTTAAAAATTGAGCTTCTTTGTCTTTGGAGTGTTGGCTGAGTTATTGAGGTAATATCTTGGTCAAGTATTTAGATCTATTATTTGTGCATGCTCGTGGTGACCATGTTAATGGTTTAGAAGTATTTTTGCTGTCTTTGGAATTATTATTAGCATACATGTTGAGATTCACGACCTCAATATGAAAAGTAAAGTTATTTTTTTATAATTCACTACTCTAACAAATGAGAATTGAATATGGAATTCCAAGAAAAAGACTAGAAGCTAGAAGGAAAATGAAAAATAAAAAGTGAAGTATGGAGATGAGATTAAAATTATCTTTGTTGGGAGTTTAGTAAAGGATTGTTAATTCTTGTTCTACCATAGATGAAATGTTGTAAGGATGGATATGTGTTGTAGGGGGTAAGGATAGATATGTGTTGTAGGGGGTGCATGAGTAATTGTACGAGAACCCCTATAGGTGATTTTGGTCTAAAGTTGTAAAGATTAGCCATAGAAAATTTGCATTCCCTGGGTATTTAGTAAGCCATGTTGAGTTAGGAATATGTGCATTCATATGGTATCACATGCAATGATGTAATGTCTATTCCCCTTATTCATGGAGAAGATGTATAATAAAGTTATGGAATCAACTACTCAAATCAATACAAGGGTGGAACATTGACTTGTATCTAATTTAGATGGCCAGTCGAAAAAGTTGAATCCTTTAATAAAAGGGGGAATGTGAGATGGATTAATATCAGAGTGTGAGTTTGTTGGGACCAAGTTATAGTTAAAGGAGAGTTTAACATGTTTATGAATCATCTAGGTGAAAATGATTCCTAGAGAACTAGTGAGTATAATGGATGGCATCCATGTATCTCGATAGATGGATTTATTTTTATATGGAAATCAATGATAAATTTGTTTGCAGGTACAAGATGAAGAAGTAGTTCAAGTTAATTAGTTTTGTGTAGGTACAAAAGGACGAAGATGAACATTCAAGGATAAAACTCAAATAGTGAATAAATCCCAAGAGAGAGTGTGCATTGTAGATTGATTTCTTGATCATGATTGTTCATGGTCAACTAAAACCATTTGTGTGTGGGGTTCATGGTCATCCAAAACCATTTGTCTGCGACGCTTGTGGTCATATAGAAGCCAATTTGTGTGTTGGTTCATGGTAAGACAAAACTACTTGAGAATTGCAATGGTTAGGGATAAGCCACAAACTCCCAAGGTGATTTATGATGAGGAGAAACGAGTACAATGAAGAAACAGATTGAATCCCAGCCATATAAAAGACAAAAGTTGAAGAAGAATGAATATGGAAGAAGATAAGAATAAACAAACACCAAGACAATAAAAACCAATGTAAGAAGATTGAATATCAACATTAAAGGTGAGTGTTAGAATTAATGTTTCTCCTATTCATTAGAAAGTTGTTAGATGAGTTGTTAGTTATCTAGATTTGCTCCTAGTTTGATGTATGGTTGAGATATTCTTTCAACCTCTCTTTATATAATCATAATAAGTTATATATCACCTCTTAACTCTATATAACAGAGTCACAGTATATTATATTTAGGTTTTTTTCATAATAAATTATTATTGTATATGTAATAATACCTACTTTCTCATACTTTAAAATCTCATACTTTAATTTTAAGAATACTAATCAACATAATAAATATATATATATATATATATATATATATATATATATATATATATATATATAAATGCTTGATCCTACCAAAATGCTATAGCAAATCCGACATACTATATAAGGAATGAAGATTTATAAGCCAATGCCACTATTTTCTTGGGGAAGTCTTATGTGTTGGATAGCTTTAAAACATTGCATTAATCCTAAAAAGGTAGCCACTAACACTGTAATATGAATCCAAATTCATTGAAATAAATGTGTTTAAATATTTAAAAAAAAATTAAAAAGTAACGACTAATGTAAAACTAAAACTTAAGAAAAAAACACAAATCGTTAATCAAAGCACAACTGATATGTGGTCAAAAACTTATCAAATGCCGTATAAATGGGTTTGTCCCTCGTTACAGTTGTTAGCTTGGGTGTGCTCGTATTAGTTTAAGGTTTATAATGAAAGTTYGCTGAATTCGGGTTGGAYTTTGTTTAAATAYTTTCATTAATTATTATTATTWTTWTTTTTTTTAATTAGYTAAAATATAAAAAATATTTTAGATTACAATGTATAGAGATATTGATACATTTTAAATCTTATTTCAATAAAAATGAAGTTGAATCRAGGATAATGTTTTTCCTATTGCAACAACTACAATATTAAAATTACTAATTTAATTTGTGCTAATAATTATATGAATATATTTAACAAAATAATGAAACTTTAATATCCATAAATATTCCATTAGAAAATGAGAAATAAAATTCAAAATAAGGAAAACATAAATGCATTAAAAAAATTTCATATCCACAACKATAAAGTGAGTATTATTAAGTTTTTTTACTTTACTAATTTTTGAAATAATATTTACTTGTATCTTAGTCTTAGTTTTATAATGATATTTTGATTAAATACAATGAAAATCTTTGTAAGAAATTATGTATTTGTAATAAAGGATTAAATATATTTACATTTTAATTTAATATAATTCTAATTTACTGCTCTTCTTTTAGGACATTGGTTCACAAACTCCCATTTCTTTGATGTTGAAGCTCCCAAAAAGCTGCCAAGTTCCTAAAAGAGTTCTGAACCAATTGGGGACTTTCCCAACTAGTTCCCAAGCTCTCATAACTGAGCTTGGGAACTAGATAGTGAAAATAGACTTCTTATATCAATTGATTAAGGTGTGATCGGAGTTCAATATCTTTACAGTGAGTTTACCCCGAAAGAGACATCCAAAAATCTAGCCATGTTAAATATTAGTGCCCAACCATATTTTTAACAAACAAAAAAATGATATATTATTTTAAAATTTATTAATTTTTATTATTTTTATTTAATAATATAATGTTAATTTATTTTAAAATACCTTAATAAAAATATAGACAGATTTATTAATAATTAAAAAATAAATATTAATTACAAGATTAAATTATGGATTTAAATTTATAATTTTATTGGAAAATTATTCATTTTAAAACTCTTTTAATAAAACTTTTCATGTATAAGTGAGTTTTAAAGTTGTTCATAGATAAGGGTTATAACATCGGTACCAGTTCTAATGTATAAGTAAGTTTTAAGTCCAAGTTGTGTATGGGTGAGCTTGAAACCCCGATTTCTCTATGATTTTTGTATTTAGATTTTTATGATATTTAAAAATGAATTTTCTAGTTATAAATGTAATTAAATATACGATTTAGGTATGAAAAAAAAATATTCTCATTTTATATTTATATTTATTTTGATTAAATTTTGGTGAAAAGAAAATAAAATCTTATTTTATATTTATACTTGTTTTGATTATATTTCGATTTGATTGATTTTCAAAATATATTTCAGTTAAGTTTTTTATTATTAAATTATTTTAAAAATTGATTATATAAAAAATATTATAAATTTTTAATTACTAAAATATTGATTATAAATTATAAGAAAAAAAAATAAGATTATTCTTATTTTTATTTATGTTTGTTTTTACTATATTTCAATTAGTTAAGTTTTTTATTATTAAATTATTTTAAAAATTGATTATATAAAAAATATTATAAATTTTTAATTACTAAAATATTGATTATAAATTATAAGAAAAAAAAATAAGATTATTCTTATTTTTATTTATGTTTGTTTTTACTATATTTCAATTTGATTGATTCTAGTTTAGTGTTTTATTATTAAATTATTTTAAAATTTGATTATATAAATATTATAAATTTTTAATTGATAAAATAATGATTATAAATAATAAGATGAAATTTTTAAAAAATATTTTTAACTTTCATTATTTTAAATTAAAAAAAATTTGCATCCCAAAGTTCTAAGATTATACTCATATATATTAGTACTTGTAGTTGTTGGATTTTCAGTTAAATTACTTAAAAAATAATTACAAAACCATGATTATGACATGTGAATCATATATTTTTCCCTTACAAATTGTTTTAACAATTAACTCATGTTATTGTTAAAGTATAATTAGTATAATTATATACCTTATCAACATACCTTAGTATAAGGTATGTTATCAACATACATTACTAAAATGAAGAATACAATTAACCATATAATATGAAGACAAAAATCCTTATAAGAGATATCATTGTTCCAAACGTGAAATGTTAAATTCTCTTTTGGTTACTTCACACAATATCAATATATATCTTCCTTATGTATAAATTTTGAATTGAATAAGACAAAAAACAAATTATAAATCAATTTCTTATAAATTTTAAATTGAATGAGACAAAAAAAAAAATTATAAATCAATTTCTTAAACATATAATCATATATGTTAGATTGATGGTCCTTTCCATAATAGAATCAAGCTTGCAAACTAACAAGCAACGATTTATATAGAAACGGAGTCAAGTGAGACAATAGACACATGCTATCATTCATCACCATATATTTACAATCCACTCTCACATTCCATATGCTATTACGTCTTGCATAACCTGAAATTCATTTATTTTTGTTTTATTTATTATCATTATTATTATGTACTCCACAGGTAATCTTTTAAATTTACAATCAAAATCCTTATGTACTACTTAACAGATGTTCAAGCAGAATCATAGTTTTAAGATCAGTGATATAGAGTTTCAAGTGAGTCCCATTCCAACTAGTTCCATATTGCATACTTTCATTTAAGTCACAAAGTTATCAATGTCATTTGTTTCTCTTACTTGAGAATCAATACATTAATGAATCAATTAGAATACTTTGATAAAAAAATATTAATTTTCAATATTCCAATATATCTTGCATACATACATGAACAGTTTACCAACAATAATATACCCAAAATGATAATTACAAATCAACCTTCTTTCCTATAAATCATTTATGATTTCCAATTTTTAATCATAATTATTCTGATTATTTCATGCCTTATTTATTGGCCTTAATACATATGGAAATACTTCAAGAAACTCGTGAAGATAATAAAATCTACTACATAATGAATCTTATTTTTTATTCACACGTTTTAGGTTATCAGAAGAGAGTTTTTTTTTCTGGAAGCTAATCTTCAACTCTAAAGAGAACTTTATTATTGTATTTTTTTTTTCATAATATTGCAATATTTTTCCAAGACTAGTGACTATTATATAATCATTCATTTAGAGTACAAATACTCTCTCTCTCTTTATATATATATATATCATTTTTTATGCCATATAATTATCGAAGTTGCCTTATGAGTACAATATCATAATGGAGATTTATATTTCCGGCTCACTAGTTTAGTAGGAGTGTACTGGAGCTTTTCCATACTTTCTTATTTCCTACTGAAGCTCACTAGAGTTAGTTCTATTTTAGACTTTCTATTTTTATTCCATCACTATTATGCATGCATTCCTATGAAAAGCTCAATGTAGCTCACTGCTTCTTCACCTTTCTTAATTATAGGATGTCATTGCTTATATGAGGGAATATCACTCACTCATTGAATAGATCATAATATACATTGATTCTCATTCTTCATATTGTATCTCTCTTCCTTTTCTTGATAAGATTTGTTTTTGTATGCTTTAGCTAGGCCTCTTGTACAAGTTTCTATGAAACACTAACATGGTATCAGAAACAAGTTGCTTGGAGCAACCCAGAAAAGCCAGAGAAGAGCAAAAGAGGATTTAATTATTGAGTAAACCTAGTTTCCTATAGAGTCACATCCTTTCGCTATCGAAAGGTGCAACAATTGGAATCGACGTAGTCTATCCATTTCTAGGGTGCGACAGTCGTACTGAAACTTATGAAATTTATTTTTTTAGAAATCGATGTATGCATCCAAGGTGGGACATTGTCGCACTGTATTCTTCACGGGGGTGCGGCATTTATTTTTCCGAAATCAATGCAACCTATAGACAGCCAAGGTGCAACATATTTGCACTCTATCCTTCACTAGGGTGTGTCATTCTCTCAGTCTACCCATTGCAAGGGTGAGACACCCTAGAAAATTGGTTTTCTGCAGTAAAACAACCATATCTCGAAATCCACGATCTGGGTCGGGATGAAATTTTGACTAGAGACCTATGACATAGGGATTCTCATGATCACCAAAAATATCATAAAACCACATCGTATTTGAGGAGATATAGAGTTTTTATGATACCTATATCTACCATAGAACTACCAGTCATATCTCAGAACCCACGATCTGGGTTTTCAGGATCTTTTCAGAATCAATAGCAGGGATGGAGACAATAAAAATTCTTCAATCAATTTTGGTGATAATACTCACACCGTACAACTATTTTGAATGGAATATGGAGGCCACAATCCAACTCAAAATAAAAGGACTGTATAATTTGACGATTGCAATATAAAACTAACCTAGATCAACACTTGAGAAGACCAAATGGGTGAACCATAAGGATGAGGTGACAATACTACTTCTTAAGTTAATCTCCATTGATTTATGGTTTCATGCTTTCGCATGTAAGACTCCAAATGAGATCTGGAGCACCTTGGAAGGACTCTTTGGAAAGAAAGATGAGATGTGAGGTCATATGCTTGAGGTAGATTTGAATACCTTAGACCATAATTTTTTTGATAATATACATGATTTCTTTACTAAATTTATATATTTGATATTGAGCTTGGGCGAATGTGGTATTGACAAGTCTAAACAAGAGAAACACCTTATTATAACAATATTGGCCAAGTTTGGGCCAAAATACATTGTATATGTCTCCAATTTCCATTCTAGCAGATGTCTTTTGGGAGAAAATTGGAAATTTCCTACAATGGCTGAGTTCATTGAGTCTCTCACAAAAGAGAAGAAAAAACTCATACATATGGGCCTCATGAAAGATCCCAAAGCACCTAAACTCATTATGCATGATGGAAAAGGGTCGTCCAATTAGAAATCGAAGAATAAACAAAAGGAGCTATCACAACCAAAGTCAAAGAAGGAGGGATATTCCAAACCCTTAAAGGATTCTTCAAGTTCCAAATATTCTTCAAATTCCAAAGGGGAGAATAAGAAGAAGGGAAAACAATTCACATATTGTAAACTGAATCATGACGAATCCACATGCATGAAGAAGAAGATCGATCTTATGACGCAGGTACATCATAATAAAAACCTTGGAGACTTCATTCCTGAAGGAGATAAGGAGAAGAAGGAAGAAGACCATGTGCCTAAGAAAGGTAATAATCATGCACTGGTTGCAATTAATTCCTCCTATGATTCATGGATTATATATTCTGGCGCATCACATCACATTGAATCTAAAGAGGAAGTTTTTAATTCTTTGAGTTCATGCTCTAGACCTCCTATTCACATCGGGGGTGATACTCCAATAGCAGTTGCAAGAAAGGAAAGAGTGGAACTCCCTAATGGAAGTTTTGAGAATTTTTTACATGTTTCAAAGCCTTCTATAAATCTTGTCTCAGTTTATCAGATCAGTCAAACAGGTAAAAGGGTTGAATTTACATCAGATTCAGTTATTGTACTTGACATGCATGATAGTTCCAGTATTGCAGTTGGTGAGGTAGATAAAAAATCACGGTTGTATAAGTTCATTAAGTTTATTGACTATGATTCCACTTTGCTACGTACACATGCTAATGATAGTAGTAGAGTATAGCATGAGAGATTTGGTCATTTAAACTTTGGGTACATGCAACGACTTTCCAATCAAGGAATGGTCAAAGGATTTCCAGACATTTAGTTTTATGAAGGGGTTTGTGAAGGATGCATTCTTGGAAAGCATCTCAAAGAGAAGTTCGAAAAGGAGAAGGCAAGGAGAGCCTCCTCTTCCTTGGAGCTTGTTCACAGTGATCTCATGGGTCCATTTATGCATTCTTCCAGCAACAAAGCAAGGTATGTTCTTGCATTTATTGATGATTACTCACACTATACTTGGTTTTATTTTCTCAGGAAAAAGTTTGAAGTTTTTGAGCATCTCAAAGACTTCAAGTCTCTATTAGAGACACAAACTGGGAATAAAATAAAGATCCTCCATACATAAAATGGGGGGGACTATATCAACAAAGATGTTCAAAATATTTGTTGTGAAGATGGTATCCAATTGCAACACACATTTGCATACACTCCACAACAAAATGGAGTTGTTGAAAGGAAGAACAGGTCTCTCAAGGAGATAACCAGTTGCATCTTTCATGCAAGATCACTTCCTTCCAATCTTTGGGCTAAGGCACTTAATTGTACTGCTTACATATAGAATAGAGCACCTCACATATATGTTGAGGAGATGACACCTTTGGAGGCATGGACATGTGACAAACCAGATGTCACACACTTCCACATCTTTGGATCTAGAGCATGGGACCATATTCCTTCTGAAAAGAGGAAAGCCTTAGATCCACAAAGAACACCTTGCATATTTGTGGGATATCCATATGATGTGAAGGGGTACATATTTATTCATCCCTCTACAGTCTGGATCATCATTGAGAGCAATGTTCAGTTTGAGGAGAGTCCTTTGCATGCACCTATAATGTAACATGGAGAGACTTGTATGCTTCCATCAGTTCTAGACATTAGAGATGATGATTCCACACACTCAGATGTGGCATATTCATACACATATTCATAGGATTATGTGCATACATATGAGCAGGTAGTACATCCAAATGAGGATCCAGTGCTGGAGATCAACAAATGCCTAAGTGGGCACAATCCACACTTCAGGTAGCAGGAAACATTGTAGGGGATCCATCAGATTCAAGGAGGACTCGATCTCATCATGTGGATCCTCCTCATGTAATTTCATATTCTGAGCCAACGATGCCCATGCGTTGATATATGGTTCAATCTTCTTATCCACATACCTACTATGAGGCTATCTGAAATCCACTATGGGAAGAAACCATGTAGGAGGATCATGACTCTCTCCTAGAGAATCATACTTTGGATCTAGTTCCACTTCTACCAGGGAGGAAACTTGTCATATGCAAATGGGTCTATAGGACCAAGAGAGAAGAAAATGGTCAGGTGAGCAGGTACAAGGCTAGATTAGTTGCAAAATGATTTCAATAGATTCATGGGATAAATTATGATGAGACATTTGATCTTGTAGAAAATATGGACTCCCTTTGCTTGACTCTATCCATTGCAGCAGTAAAAGGATGGGAATTTCATCAGATGGATGTGAAGATTTTTTCTCTTCATGGTGACCTTTCAAAGGATATCTACATGGAGCATTCATAGGGGTTCATTCAAAACTCATATTTACTATGCAGACTGAAGAAGTCTCTCTATGGCCTCAAGAAGGCACCTGGAGCATGGTATGCAAAGATGGATTCTTATTTGATTTCACATGATTTTGTTAGATGCAAATATGATTCCAATGTTTACATGCTAAGGACTACTAACTCTATGATGATTTGAGTACTCTATGTTGATGATATTTTGATCACTGGTAGCTCTACTTCATCCATTTCTTTGTTCAAAGATATTTTGCATGACATGATCTCTATGACGAACATGGGTCCACTAGACTTATTTCTTGGTATTTATATTATTTAGGATGCTTCCTACATCAAACTTTCTTACTCTAAGTATTTCAGGGATCTTCTGGATAGATTCCATATGAAAGACTATAAGTCTACACCTACACTCTTCTTATCTGGGATCGGACTTGAGGATGGAGGGGATATAACATTAGACAAAAACACTTTGTCTCGACATTGGGTGGGAAGTATTTTGTATCTCACCCACACCCATCCAGATATCTCATATGCGGTAGGATAAGTTTCCATATACATGAAGGAACCCCATGATCTGCACTAGAAGGATTCTAAGCACATCCTCAAATATGTTTAGGGAACCATGAGTTATGGGATTCACTATGTAGTTGGTTGTTTAGTAGATCTCATAGGTGTCACAGATTCAGATTGGGATGGTGATAGCACATATCGCAAGTCCACATCCGGGTACACTCTCAGTTTGGGGTCAGGTCCAATTTTTTGGTCAAGTACGAAGAAATCATCCATTGCTTTATCTTCCACAGAGGTCGAGTACATAGGAGTAGTCAATTGTGTCATTCAGACACTTTGGATTCAACACTTCCTTACCGAGCTTGGTAACCAGTTTCACTGTTTGACTATCATATGGTGTGACAATGAAAGTAAAATGATATTTTGCAGAGATACAGTATAGTGACAACGAATCAAACACATTGAGGTCCACATACATTTCATTAGATATTTAGTACATGATAGGATAATTGATTTGTAGTTTTGTCCTTCATCTGAACAGAATACTGACAAATTCACCAATACCTTCACTAGGTTGAAGTTACAGACTTTGCAAGATTTTCTTTGAGTGAAGAACATAATTTCCTAGCAACAACTTTTGTTTTCTTCTTTTGAGGCATTGTATTTTGAGGGGGGGGTGGGTTTATTCCCACACGGTTTTCCTTCTTTCCTCACTTTTAGTCAGTGTTCATTAGTTTCATTGTACATGAGTACCTAATATGGCCTAGTATTTGGGACTCATTTTTTACTCCATAGTGATGTTCATGGCGGGTGTTGGAGATTTCTATTTCTGACTCACTAGTTCAGTGGGAGTGTACTAGAGCTTTTTCGTATTTTACTATTTCCTACTGAAGCTCGCTAGAGTTAGTTATATTTTATACTTTCTATTTTTAGACCATCATTATTATGCATGCATTCCTAAGAACAACTCACTGCAGCTCACTACTTCTTCTCTTTTCTTAATTATAGGATGTCATTGCCTATATGAGGGAATATCACTCACTCATTGAATAGATCATAATATACATTGATTCTCATTCATCATATTATATCTCTCTTCCTCTTCTTGATAAGAATTTTTTCTGTATGTTTTAGCTAGGTCTCCAGTGTGGGTTTCCATGAAACACTGACATACCCTAGTTCAAAAAGAGTGCAATCTCACCCTTGTTCAATTTCTAATTTCGGAAATATCTAAAGTACACATTCATGTTTGTTAAAAATAACTGAAAATCAGATCATAATGTAATCTCATGTCCATCATATAAGCTCAAATGGAACTAAATTCCATTCGCACAAGATATGTTATCTCTAAGTATATAATTTATTTAACAATTACAAGAGACCAAATCTTTAAAAATGCCATTGATCAAATTCATATATGTTGTGATCCAATGCTTTAAAAACTGATAAAATTCAATGATCATAGTCCAATTAGAGGGGGAAACCTCATTTTACAATATATCCAATTGAAAATACAATATGAGATGTTATAATATGATCCTAATAATAGGTCTCCTTGGTATATATATAGGTTACAAGGGTGCAATTATAATGAAAGGGTGTGATGAAGGTATTGAAAGACTACATACAAATATAACACAAGAAATGTAATAATTCAATAAGGGGCTTAATAAAGGTTTTTATACATAAATTGGGATTTGTATGGGTCTTTTTCTATGGATAAACATGCCCATCCCCTTCAAACAAGTGTTGTCCTTGATACTTGACAATTGCCGATGTGTATGCATGAAGAAATTATCTTCCCATATCGCCTCTTCCATTGGTAGTTTCTTCCATTTGACGAGATACTCAATAATTGCTTGATTTTGTAGCTTCTTAATCCTTATTTCAAGGATTGTTTATGGTTCTAGTATAGTTTTTCATTATCCACTCATCAATGATAAAATAGTTTTCACTTGCATCTTGTCACCTCTTATCTTCTTTAAGAAAGAAACATGGAAGACTAGTTGTACACTTCCTTACGGAAGATGAATAGCATGGGCATGATCGTGAACAAGTGGAAGACCCTTAGGAATCTCTCCAAAGACCTTGGAATGATGTTTGATAAGTTTTTGGAGATCCATTGGAGAAAAGGATATATATTTTTGAACATCTATTGAGCGCAATTGTGTAGTTACACCATGGTGTCCCTTTTTAAGTAATTTTTTCATGATGTAAGAGCTTATCACCTTAGACGGTTTCCCTTAGATACCTCTATGCTCGTTTTACTTGCCTTATGAGGAAAATATCATGAAAGGATATTTTAAAATTAAGATTGATTGTTCCCAATGATTGTAACCATTGAACTCTTAATACAACATCAAAGCCACCCATTTTGATGGAAATCATGGAACTATCCAATAAATACTCCCCATATTCATCTTAATACTATGGCACTTACTAAAAATTTTTATGGTACCTCCATCTACAATCATTACATGAAACTCTAGTGTTTGATACACAAAGTAATTGAGATAATTTTCTCATTTGTAATTGATGAAGTTGTGGGTTTTCTACTTTGTAATTGATGAAGTAATCGATACTACCATAATCAATCAACATTATTGCCTTTTTCTTTTTGATATATCCTTCTATATTCAGGGTTTGTGGAGTACTGATGTGGGCCAATGCATGATATGTTATCATTTGAGTAGTCTCTTATAGCTCTAGATCTTATGATGGTTCAAATTCTTGATCTTCTTACTCTTCATTATCTACGTAGAATGTGTTCTTCTCATTGCATGTATGTGCCTTAATATACTTGATGGAACAGTTGAAACATTTTCCCTTTTCTCTTCTTTCATCCATTTTCTAAGGTGTCAACCTTGTCGGTTGATGTATGATTTTCTTATGAACCTCAAAATGATCTCTGTAATGATCCCAAGCCATTATGCAAGGATCATCATTGTTTTGGTGTCTTTTTAAAACCTTTTTCTGGTTGTGGTATTTCATCAAACACTTTGCTGATCTACCTTTTAGATGTGTTTATATGTGTATATGTAGCAAATAACAAGAAGAGATAACCATGGAACATACCTCAACCATATGCAATAAGATAGACAAGCCAAAACATAAAAATTCTTCTTTATTCATAAAATAGAGAAACCTGCTACAATGAAGATGCCGATCTGGAATGCTCAACAGATGGCCAAGAAGATAGACAATAGATAAGAGCTGCTACAAAATGCTCCCGCTAATACAAAAGATGCCTCCAAAGGTTGAATGAGAAATGAAGATCAATACAAGCAGATCTGAATGCCAAACTCTCGAGCTGAAGAATGCCACACTCCAATAGAAGGCTGAAACCCTCAATAACTCGGTCCTTCTACCAAAAGTGTCCAATCACCCTAATAAATATGCAAACTGATAGATTGGGTGATGGTAAGAACAACCCAGGTGACTGAATCTCCAAGATCCCTCTCAATCTCTGTAGATCTGAAATCCCCCACTGAATGGTGCACCCCACTAGATGACTGAAACCCTAGATAA
>ML777477.1:1019085-1040878 GCA_009831015.1 Picea engelmannii
TTCAATTTTTTTTTTTTTTTTTTATATATGCAAGGGCATACCTGGTAATTCGAAAAAATTTCTTAGGCTTCTTGTTGAATTCCAGCTCAATTTTCCTTCTTACAGTCGGCCTCTGCTAGAAATGAACTGTCTCGTTTTCAAAATGTACCACAAGAAGTTGAATTTTGCACTTAATTGTACAATTATTTGAATTCGAACTTACCTTCATTAGTTGAATACTCTTTGAATACGTTCTCTTACCTTTTCTCACCACGTATATCCTTCAACTTCTGCGTTTTCTTCCACAGGGAGAGAATGTTGTATGTTGACAGTGAAATTGTCAACATACAATTTGTTTTTATCAGAGATTTCAGGATAGGAAGGTTTAGGGGGGAACAATTTGCTAGAGCATAGGGATTTGGAATGGCGCTAGCGTGGTGAAACAAAGCATATGTTTTGAAATGGAGGTAAGTGTACACAGGAGTGCGTCGGTGGTTCGAGTCTGGGGAGCGTGCAAGTGAGACACAGCAAATGAAAAGAGTTTGAGTCGTATCACTTTTATGAAGGGAGAAAAATCGTTGGAGACTTAGACAAGCGTTTTTGTCATTTAAAAAAAAAAATGGGTTTGTACAACAATCATAGCTGAAGGTGTTGTTGTATTTGTACCTTTGTACTTTCCCTCTTCATTGCAATCATCATAAGAAATGGTTTTTTTTTTTTTTTTTAAATGTGTTCACTTGACTTATAACTCCTTAATTCGTTTCTTTGAATAACCATCCTCTTCATCAAGCATGAAACCTTCTTCTTATGACCCCTTTTAAATGTATATGAAAACAACCTTTTACCTATGCAAACAACAATTCAGTTTGTGTATGCAACTTATGTCTTCAGAAACAAAGCATTTTACAGCTCAAAAAAACAATGTGTTTGAATTTGAAACCCGATCCTTCCTTATAACTCCTTTGGAAACCAAAATTGGTTCCTTTGAGTACCATTTTTTATTCTTTTGAGGGTATATGAAAATGGAGTGATGAAAAGATGATGTAGGGGAAGGGAAAGATAAGATATTTATCATTGCTTAGCTTATGAAGAATTTCCCAAACTTAAAGCATTAAAAAGGAAAATATATACTAACTTGTTTGGTCATTGTGTTTGCTTGATTGAAGTTGGATGGAATGTTGTTGTAAGTCTTCAATTTTGATCAATTCCCTCTTGTATTTCTTTTTCTTAGTATCTCAGGTCCCTCTGTTGAATGGAATTGATATTCTTCTCAGGTCTCTTGCTGAATGAAATTGATATTTTTCTCAGGTCCCTCTGCTGAATGGATTTGATATTTTCCTCAGGTCCCTTTGCTGAATGGAATGGATACTTTTCTCAGGTCCCTTTCTGAATGAAATTGACATTTTTCTCAGGTCCCTCTACTGAATGGATTTGATATTTTCCTCAGGTCCCTCTGCTGAATGGAATGGATACTTTTCTCAGGTCCCTCTGTTGAATGAAATTCCTTTTTGAAATGCATGTTGTCATTTGTAAAAGGCTTGAAAGGTTTTCAAAATGTATACCTTATCCCCCTCAGCCTTATTTATTGACTTGTCCTCAAGTCTCAGAGAGAAGTATTTGTAAAACTTTTGAAGCTCAAAAATGAAACTAGAAGTTAGTAATGAAAATTATTATATATTTTTTTTGAAGAATTTTTATTGGCCAATGTTACCTGGTTTTCCAATCAAAATTCGAGTTTATATTGTGTCAGTTTCCTAGATTTTCACAATTAAACTCCCTTTTTTTTTTTTCTCTCTCTCTTATATATATATATATATATATATTTTATTATTTTTTTTAAGGAGAATGTGAAGGAGACACATGATTCTGTCTATCCAACACTTCCATCTCATTCTGTTGATATATTTGTTGCAGAAAGTCTTCCTTGTTTACAGGCTTATTGTAGAACTTTAGCCTATGTCCATTGAATATGAATGAGCTTGCCTCATCGTCTATTGTTTGTAGTTTGACTGAGCCATTGTCATATACTTCTGCAATCTCATGTGGACCAAGCCAATGAGTTGTAAATTTATCTTTGAAATCTTTGAATTTTGAATCAAATAACAAAGCCCAGTCTCCTACATTGAATTGTTTCTTCTTGATGTAATTATCATGCCAATGTGCCCTTTGTTGTTGTATCAAAGTGTTGTGTTCAACTGCTGCCTATCTCATCTCATACAATTTATTTAATTGCATGATCCTCTCTTTTTGTGCTTCAGAAAGATCTATTCCTAAATCAACTGCTAGTTTAAAAGTGTGAATTTGAAATTCTATAGGTAACAAAACTTGCTTACCATAGATTAGCTGATAATGAGTGAACCCAATACTATTTTTATAGGTGATTGTGTATGCCCATAATGCTTCTTGAAGCTTGTCTGACCAATCTTTTCTATGTGTTTGGATTGTCTTGATCATGATTGCTTCTAAAGTTTTGTTAGTAGATTCCACCTGTCCATTTTCTTGTGGATGATAGGGTGTAGATTTCCGATGCTTGATATGATATTTTCTTGCTAAGTCTTTCACCATTTTAGAAGTAAACTGTGCTCCTTGGTCTGTTACAATCTTTCAGGGTACTCCAAATCTGACAAATATTTCTTCAAAGAGGAAGTTGACCACTAACTGTTTGGTGGCTCTCACTAATGCGTTGGCTTCCACCCACTTTGTAACATAATCAGTACATACTAAGATGTACTTCTTCCCTTTTGATGGTGGATTTATTGGACCAATGAAATCAAGAGCCCATTTTTCAAATGGCTCAATGTGAACTTGTGGTTTGAGAGGCATCTCATCGGTTGGAAGTGGATTTCCCATCCTTTGGAAGATATCACAACTTAAGACATATTTCTTGGAATCTTTGAAGATGGATGGCCAATAATACCCTAAATTGAGTATTTTGTATGTTGTCCTCTTATCTGCAAAATTACCACCACAAGGTTCATCATGGCAAGCTTTTAATATTTCTAAAATATCATCTTGTCTTACACATCTTCTAATTATGAGGTCATATCCTGTATAAAAGATATCTCCATCAATACATGTGTATCTAGCACTTTGTTTAATTATCTTTTTCTTTTCTTTGGATGTGAGAGATGGAGGTAACATCCCTAATGATAAATAGTTGGCTATATCAGCATACCATGGAGTTATAACTGAAATTGCAAATAGGTTCTCATCAGGAAAATTATTTGAAACAGGAACAATCTCACCAGAGGTTTTTAATCGAGATAGGAAATCAACTACTTGATTTTCCTTTCCAGGTCTATTCAAGATTGTGATGTTGAATTCCTGCATCAATAACAACCATCTTGTTATCCTGCCATTAGTAATAGGTTTGTTCATGAGATATTTTATGGAAGAATAATCTGTATGGATAAAGACTTCATAACCAGTGATGTAGTGATGAAATTTATTCACAGCATGTACTACTGCCAACATTTCTTTCTCTGTGACTGTGTAATTCGACTCTGCAGGGGTTAGATTTTTTCTAATGAAGTAAATAGCATAAGTCATAAGATTTTCCTTTTGACCCAATGATGCCCCTATTGAAGTATCTTATGCATCTGTAGAGATGTGAAATGGCAAAGCCCAATTAGGCCCTCTTAATATAGATGTTGTTGATAGCTTGTCTTTGAGCTTCTAAAAGGCATTTTGACAATTAGTATTCCAATGAAAATGTATATATTTTGCAAGTAATTTGAATAATGGCAAAGCTATTTTACTAAAATTTTCAATGAATCTTCGGTAATAGCCTGCATATCCAAGAAAACTTCTCACATCTTTTTAGCTTATTGGTTCCGGTAGATTTACAATGATTTGTATTTTTGCAGGATCCACTGTTATTCCTGATGATGAAATATGATGACCCAATACTACTCCTTCAATTAACATCATAAAACATTTTTCATTGCTAAGAGACAAATTTATTTATATGCATCTTATTAGGACTTTTTCCAATTTTTTCAAGGATTTGTCAAAAGAATCACCATGCACAGAGAAATCATCCATATATACCTCTACACATTCATGTACTAAATCAACAAAAATGGTCAGGACTGCTCTTTGAAAAGTAGTTGGAGCATTACATAAACCAAAAGGTAATACCTTATAAGGATATGTACCCCAAGGGCATGTAAAAGTAGTTTTGTCCTGATCCTCTAATGCTATATTGATTTGGTTATAGCCACTAAATCCATCTAGGAAGGAAAAATATTTTTTCCCAGCTAGTGAATCAAAGACTTGATCTATGAATGGTAATGGAAAATGATATCTAAGTGTTGCTTTGTTCAATTCTCTATAGTCTACACAAATTCTCCATTTCCCATTTTTCTTAGGTACAACAACTAATGGAGAAACCCATTGATCGTCAGAGATAGGGTAAATGAATCCCACCTTTAATAATTTTTGTAATTCTTCTTTGACTACCTCTTTCAATATTAGATTCATTCTTCGTTGTGGTTGTATGAGTGATCTTATGTTATCATCTGTGTAGATATGATGAGTGCATGTTTCAGGATGAATTCCCTGCATATCAATATATTCCCAAGCAAATGCTTTATGATATTTCTTCAATAGTGCAATCAATTGTTCTTCCTGAGATGGTTCAAATTTTGTGCCAATATTCAAATATTTCCCAGGACTAATTTCAATTATCTTGCTTTGAGTATTTTCCATAGAGATAACTGGAAAAATGTCATTAAATGCTGACTCTAAAGAATGAATTGTGCAGTTTTCTTGAAAATTTTGTCCTAAGATCTCATCTACAACAATGTAGTTTATGTCTCTTAATTCTTCCGAGATATCTGGTTCAGAAATGAAATAGTCTAATAGATCTTCATTATTTTCCTCCCTAAAATCAAAGGCTTGATTAATACTTAAAATAGGTTGAATTACTTCTTCCTATTGTTGCTTTGTTTCATCAAGCCAAGGTAATTGATCTATTTACATAAGGTTTTTTAGCAGGAGGATAAAGTGTGATTTGTTTCCTTTCAGTTCCATGTGAGATAATCATATTCCCTGTTCCACAACCGATGAAAGCATCTACTGTGGCCAACCAAGGTCTTACAAGGATCAATGGATGGCCTCCTAGATTAGATTTTGGTTGAAGGACCAAGAAATCTACTAGATACTCCAAAGAATCCAAAGAAACTGTGATATCTTCAAGTATACCTTCAGGAACTACGTTAGATCTATTAGCTAATTCTAGGACCGTAGTGGTTGGTCAAAGATTTTGCAGATTCAAATATCTCATTGTCTCTAATGTCATCACATTGATAACTTCTCCTAAGTCAATTAATGTTTTAGAGATTGAAAAATTGTTGATTGTTATGGTTACCATTGGAATTCCTGGGTCAACATATTTTTCAATTGAAATGGTATTTGACATTAGGCCTGCTAGATTTCCAATTACATGAATTGTTGGTGGATCTTTCCTTATTTTGTTAATTTTCTTTGAATGTAATTCCTTAATTTCTTTTGTATAGATTGGGATATCCTTAATAGCTTGCAATAAAGGAATTTTCACACAGACATTTCTTAATTCATTTAAGACATCAAACTCAGGAAGAGAGATTGGTAATTTCTCTTTAACCAACCTTTCTGGAAAAGGAGGTGTTTGGATATTAAATATTTTACTCTTCTGGATTTGATTGTCTATTGGTATCTTTTCTGTGCTAGGAATCTCCTCTTTTTCGATTTGTTTTTCTATGATAATAGGAGAATCCTTTGGTAGAACTTTCCCAGACCTTAAGTGGATATTTTGAAAAGGAAGGATTGAGTATGATGGTCCTTCATCAATGTTATACATGGGTTTTTCCACTTTATTATTAGGATTGGAGATTGGTTGGGATGGTAATTGATTTGGTCTAGGTGGAGGTTGGTTAGATGGTAGCTGGAGTTGTTGTGGTTGGGTTAGTTGTGGTGCATGTTGTGATAACTGAAAATATGAATTTTGTGGTTGATTCTGCTAGAACTATTGATAAGGAAAAGGTTGGTATGGCTGTTGATATGGTTGTTGGTATGGTTGTTGATATGGCTGTTGGTATGGCTATTGGTATGGCTGATTTCCTTGAGCATACCCTCGCCAACCTTGAGGAGGTTGGTTTAGGCTCTGCTAAGGAGGCCAAGTTTTCCAAGCCATGGGTGAATTCCATGAATTTTGAATAGGATTTTGAAAATTCTGAGGAAATTGTTGAGAGAATTGAGGAGAAAATTTTTGAGACATACCTGTGAAACGTAGCTACCAAGGCTTCCTTGGTGCTAACTAGTAAAGAGATTCCATTCCTTGTCCTTATTCTATGTGATTAGATTGAAATTCTTTTAATCTTGGACAATCATCAGTGGCATGGTTATCTATACATAATCCAAAGACTTGAATTTTGTCTAAGGGACAATCTCTCGGTGCATGTTTTTTTCTACATCTAGGACAATAGATGGATAATATTTGATCTTGTTCCTCTTGCTTCTTTTTAGCTTTCAATGTGTCAATTTGTGAACCAAATGTGTTCATAATATCAGTTTTAAAGTTCTCAAACAGATTCCCTAATTCGGATTTAGTAACACCATTTGAAATTGATTTAGTTGCCTTTGTCACAGTATCTCTTTGTCCTCGTCCTCTTTTAGCTTTTCCCCTTGAATATTTCTTACATAATTCAGAAATTTTTGGGAAAGGTAGGTGAGAAATATCCCCTGCCCCCATTAAATTAAGATCATCCAAATTTTCATCTAAAATCCCCTTCAAAAAGATAGTACGGATGACATCCAAAGGAAGATTAGATTGCTTAGATTTGTGCATATTATAGAGAAATTTTTCTAGATATTCTTCTTAGTTTTCATCTTCACTTTGAGACATTTTAAATATATCTTCTTTAGAGTCTTTTGACTTACAATAGGGATGATATTTAGCAAGAAATTTCTTTTTCATGTCATCCCAGTATACTATGGTTTCTTCTCCCAACCCCACGAACCATTTTAATGCATATCCTTTCAAAGTTGTAGGAAATAAATGAAGTTTTTTAGCATCATTGGTATATCCATATGTTCGAAAAACGATGTCAAATTCAAACATGAAAGCATCAGGGTCTTCAGTAGACAAGCCAAAGAAATTTGGAAGAACAGAGGGAGGAATATTCTTCATTTTTATGTCATCTTCTAAAAGAGTTGGTGTATCAACTATAGGAAATGCAAATGTAGTATGTTCTTCTTCCTCCTCTTCATCATTTCCTCCTCCTCATGTCTCTTCTCAATGTGATTCGCTATCCTCTCATTATTTCCTTCTTCTTTCTTCATTTCTTTTCCTTTCTAATTCCCTTTCCATTATCTCCCTTTCTTGTCTATCAGTTTCAGACATTGCAAAGAAGTTTTCTGTTGTACAGTCAGATATTTCTGTTGGAAAAAGAGGTTGTCCTATTTGTTCAAAAATAGTTTGCTTTTCTTTTTTTCTTTCCTACATAAGATATTTCAGATTGTGTTTGTTTCTTCTTTACTTCATGAGCCAATAGAACTTGTCTTTCTATGAGAGTTAACCTTTGTCCTGAATGTTGTTTTTCCTCTAATTCTTCCAAAGTGATTTTTCCAACAGTTGGTGTAGTAGATTCATATTTTTCAGTTGTAGATGTTCCTGATCCTACAGATGGTTGATTAGTTTTGGGGGGGGTTTGTTTTAAAAATCTCCCTTTATCATCCCTAAGTTTAGACATAAAGAAACATAACTTAAAATTAATTCTATTCTGTGTTTTTTTTATTTTATGTATATATGTTTTTTTTTTAATCCTATCTCTAAATGTGTCTCCGCGGCAATGGTGCCAAAATGTTAGGCTCCAATCTACTGATGTAAATTAGAGTGCGAATGATTGTCAATGCAGTGTTTGTAAGACTTGGAGGCACATCCAAAATATATGGATTTAGAGATAACTTTTATTCTTTAATGGGAAAAAACCAAAACCTATTCCAAGGGCTGAATATAGAAAAGATGCTAAGCTTATGTTCAAAAGTCCTATTCATAGATCTCATAATAGTAATCAACAATTGTTTTCCTAAAGAGTATCAACAACAAGCATTCAAGAGATGTTCAAACTAGTTCTAAGGCTTATCAAATGCTAGAAGGACAAAACTCTTATTCAAGAGATGAATTCATTGTATTCTTTCATTCATTAGAAACTATCATCAATTTAAATCAAAAGTACTGAAAGTGTAAATAACTCAAAAAGCATTCATGATTATCTTAATGCTTGAAAGCAAACCACACATTGAATTCTTATTCAAGAAATCATTCACAATATGAGTGAGGCTTTGAAACATTAAGCATATGACTTAGCTATGGAATTCATCTAACTACAACAAGATATGAATAAAACTCATATACAACAAGATCTAATCTAAGCATGTATCAAAGATTACTTGAAAAGAACATAAAGGAAGAGTGTACTAGTTTGGAAAAGGGGGCCCTCCAATGCTTCACTTGTACACTTGAGTTGTCTCAGCTAAGAAAGAGCTCCGCTAGCATTCACATCATCATATCATAGGAATTATCAATAACAAAATGCAGGACTGATCTCAAGATTGCAAATTCCAAAGTTTCTTCATTCACATTCAAGGTTGTTATACTAGTCTATGCTTTAGAGTATTTATACAAGAGTTTTAAAACTAATAATGCTAATAAATCTCCTAAATATCATGATCAGATCCATAATGTATTCTAGGAAGGTCGAATTCCCCCTTCAGATCCATAATATATTTCCAAATCCCATGAAAATCCAAAACTATCCATGATTTAAGGCTAAAACAGGGTATTTTCTACTGAAGTGGCTCTGTTTGACTAGCATTGACCAGACACCTAGAAGGCTCAGATATCGAAGCCGATAGCTCAACATCCATCCTTGTACATCAAGGATCATGACCCAAGTCTTAGATTTTTTCCAGGTGTCCTGCAAGTACACGAACCTAAGAGCAATTACGAGATTTAGTCAAATCCTGTAATTTCTGATAAATTTTCAATTTTAATGCCAAAAATTAGAAAACTCAATTCTTAAGCTAAAGAATGATAAATATACCTTGCATAAGCTATTTTATGGAAAATATGGAATGAAATGGAGGAAAAATGGATGGTTATAGAGGCAAAAGTGTAGTTTATAGAGTAAAAAGGAAGCATAAAAATGTACTCTTCATCCATTCACGGTCCTCAAAAAATGCTTCTTCAATAACACATGGTCCTCACAACCCACCTCTTCAACTCAATTTACCCATAAACCACTCCAAATCCTTACCAAGTGAAAGTATGGTGATGGAAGAGTGAACATGAGAGGATTATGGAATGAATGAATGGGAAATATGAGAATTACACTAATTTCTCAACATTATATTGGCATGTTCCCAACTTGAAACTTTTCAAGATAATAACTACATGTGCTCCACTTGGTGATACATTCGTCACTGTTAGGAACTTAGGATAAAATTGTTTCCAAAAAATTAGAATTTAGGAAATATTATAATAATATTTCCTTCTCTTAAACCCCCCTTATCTTAGCCCCTCTTCTTAGACCGTTAGCCCCCTTTCCCTTCCAGTGGAATTCGATCCCCCCATACTCTTTTTTCTGACTGGTGTGCAACAACCATGTATTTTTTTAATATCATTGAGTGCAATTACATTTTATAATGTTAGGCTTACTATCCTTTTAGCATCTAGTCTCTTCAACCTAATCACATAGGCACTCTGGCCTCAAAACGTATATAAAAATGCAATATGGCCCAAAATATCTTGGCTCACTAGCCTATACATCAATTTACATTTACATTAACAATTTGGGGTTCGGTCTAGGGATATTACACCAAGATTCTTTGTCTAAATCATCCTAGAAAAAACAATTTAGAGAAAATTCTAAGATGTCTTGCTTGGAGAAGAAAAACCCTAGGATCAATGCTCTGATAGAAAATGTTATGATCTAACACCTTAAAAAATGATAAAAAGTGAATGATTATATTCCACTTCAAGGTAGAAACCTCCATTTACAATATATCTAATTCAAAATACAATATGAGATGATATAAGATGATCCTAGGACTAGGTGTTCTTGGTTTATATATAGGAGACAAACATTACAATTATAATGAAAGGGTGAGATGAAGGGGTTCAGAGCCTACATACAAATATAACACAAGAAATGTAATAATTCAATAAGGGGATTAATAAAGGGTTTTATACATAACACGGGATTTGAATTGGGATTTTTCTAGGGCTTCACAATATATCATATGAATTGTTCATTCCATCACATAATCACTATTGGGTCCAAGTGTTTGATGGATGAATTATGAAAATTGCTCTAAATAATTAAACAAATATATAACTCAACCAATTTGTTGAGTATTTATGGATAAATAGTTTACTCAAGAAACAAATGAATAAGCTCCCATGTCCACATTGGGCACTACTCCTGTGGGACCTTTAATCAAGAGAAGCAATCATTTTTTTTGTTTTAAATAAATAAATGAATAAATATTAATTATAACCCTCATTCAATTGGTATTATCAAAATAATATATTAGTAATACATTATAGAAACTTGGAATATATTGTAATGGCCTCGTCGTTACGACAACACAAGAGATGTACAACAAATAATTTTTTTTTCTTTTATTGCTACGTTAGGAAATTAACATCACACTAAATGGAAACATCATCAACACATCATTCACATATACTAATGAAACAATATTAATGCATTAAAATAATTTATGATCTAGTACATACATATCATCATGTTGAACCATGACACACATATCAAAGTATTAACACATTAATCATCAATAGCCCAACATCATTGAATTCTACAATTAATAAGGACGCATAACAATACGAGTCTTAAAGATTCAATGCATCACATAACGACCATCCTCAGATATCACTAAGAAAACATAAGATACCATGACAAATCGTAAGGATAATAAATATAATCACAAGAACACCTAATATACTACCTGCTCAACCTACCCTGCAAGGTTAGGACCTCCAAGACACATAAGAAACACTCAAGCCCAGTTTCCAATTTATTTTAACCATTTAATGTCTCAAGAATGGAAACTATTCTAAGGAACAAGGAGGTGTCTACATCCCACTTGACACAATTAATTCCAAGATGACTAAGATAAATAACATCATCAACGATCATAAAGGTACAATAGAATTGTAATAAACCAACACATGTAACATAAAATTCCATGGTGCAAGAGAACTTCAATACTAAATCCATCTAGAAACGACCTAAGTTGAGGCGCAATAATCTACTTATCTAAATATTTAGGTGCAAACAAAATTTACATAACTTCCACGGATGCGATTAAATCAATCATCAAATTACAATATTTTTTTCATGGCGCAAGAATTAAAAACCAACAACCATTCATAGCTTGACTTTTCAATGCGCGCAGGAAGAAGAATGTAAACATTATATAGTACATCATTCAATACCTTAAATTTTCTTGAGCGCAAGAGATAACTAAGTTTAAACCATCATTCAAGAATAAACTAAATAACTAAACATCTAAAACCATCATTCCATACATTAACTTTTCATGTGCACAAGAAATAAACTAAATCTAATAGAATATGCATCCCCATCCTCTATTGCACAAGAGTACCCAAGACTTTTTATTCCAAGGCACAAAGATATCTAATCTCGTAATTGATAATACTCTACAGTGATTAAAAGGCACTAAGGAAATCTAAAAATCTTTAACTTTCATTATGACATACAATCTATTTGCGCAAGAGGTACGAAAATTCTATAATCATCATACATTACATAAAACCATAAGCGTAACTTTATCTTGTAAGTAAACTAATCTCCACCAACTTTATCTGGTAATTAAACTAATCTCCACCAACTAAGAGCTAAGTACAAATATAAGGGCTTCCCAAATGGAGGCCAAGATGCAATTTTAATGTTTTATTTTATTCATTTTTGACAGAATGTTTAAAGATTACAATAAATTTAGTTTCATCAAAAACATCAAATTAAGAAAATCAAATCAATGATATGTCTTGTGTCAGTATGTAATGAACCATTAAGTTACCAAGGGTAACATGTGAATTTTATTAGATTAATATAAGTATAATTGAAAAATAAGTTAATATATATTTTATATAAAACACAACTTTATAATTAACGAGGAAAAAGTTAAAGTAATATAATCTAAGAATGCCCAGTTTTAAGGTGAGGTAAAAAGAGTTGGTAAAATTTAAAGTTATGAGATGTCATACTTTGGATTTCTATTAACCCGACCCAAGTTATATAGAAGGCATGATTTACTGAGGAAAACACATGTACTAACACCGAGTTGGTGGAAGGGAAATCGCTGGTGTAGGGAGAGTACTCATTGTGTCCATGGTAACGCTGAGCTAAGAAGGGTAGCGTGCTGAGAAAGGGATTTAGGCACCATAATTTATGATATCTGATCACAATAGCTCCATGGAATGGTAATTTTATGGTACTCTAAATACTTATCCCACCTTGAACTACATTCACTGACTTAATTAATCTTAAATTATAACCTAGATGAAGCTTTAATACACCGAATTAGTTCAGGCAAACGTGGAGTGAAGGGATCCAAAAATGGAAATGATAGTAGTTTCCTGGAAGATTCTTGATCATTAAAAGCATTGGGTAAGAAACATTGAGCATTAGATGAATAATAGTCTGAGTAAAAACTGAGCATGAACCCTTGAGGTCTCAGTGTAAGTCCAAGATTCATTTCAAGATTGCGCATAAGATTTTGAGCACGGATATGTAAGTCTAAGCATAAATCAAAGGTCAAATGAAGACTGTGCAAGAGGTTTTGTGTGAAAATATAATCTGAGTGTAAAACGAAGGTTATTGAAGACTATGAAAGAGGTTTTAGGCGCAAATATAATCTCAGTGTAAAATGAAGGTCGGTGAAGACTGCACAAGCGGTTTTGGGCGCATATATAATCTGAGTGTAAAATGAAGGTCAATGAATACTACACAAGAGGTTCTTGCTACAAATATAATATGAGTCTAAAATGAAGGTCAACGAAGTCTGTTCAAGAGGTTTTGTGTGAAAATATAATCTAAGTGTAAAATGAAGGTCAATGAAGACTACGCAAGAGGTTTTGGCCACAATTAAAGGTCTAAGTAAAACTTTTGTGGATGTATAGGCCACCTGAATAGTTTCAGAGCTAAAATGGTACTCCCTAAACTCTCACTATCTCATCAATACGACGTTGAATGGATGCAACCACTGGGAAAAAGTTTGAAGGGTGCTACTCAATTTGAGCTTCCATTTAAGTGGGTATTTCCTTTCTGCAAAGAAATACTAAATGACAGAAAGAGAAAATGGATTGAATAGAATAGGTTGGTAATGGAGAACCATGGATGTGGCAGTGGCAGGTGCAAGTTTTGATAACAAAAAAAAAAAACTCGAGTGAGAAAATTTTGGCAACATCAGTCAACCGAGGTACAAGAAAAATTATATCATTTGAAGGAGAGACAACATCTCTAGCAAAACCAAAGTCTGTATTACATATCAACATACTAAATAGTATAAGTACAGGACACAAGAACAAGGTAAAGATTTGATCTACAGTATGAATATGGCGATGTAAGAAGAATCAAAGGACAATGAGGAAAACAACAAACTACTATGTACATAATTTATTATCAGCCAGGAAATGTTGTCCAATGCCATACAACTTACAATGTGGAAAGTGTTACAACACAAAGGATAACTTGCACATATAGTAAAACTTACAATGTGCAGTATTTACATGACCATAATGAGATGAAATACAAATCTATTACTAAAGCAACAATCATCCCATGTGTATATGTATACATATTAAATTCCTTCCATCTATCAAATTGCAATGATAAACTAAAACTTATGATGAAAAATCTGATAAAATCACCATAACTAAACATATGCAAAGAAAACTCAGCACAATGAAATTGTCATCTGAAAACCATAACCATTCAAGCATAAAACTAAATTTAATACAAATAACATCTTAAACAGGAATATCATAACCGATGTTGTCTTGTTGATGTCTTCAACGGCAAGAGATCCTCCTCGCACTCGCTTTCTAATCACTAAGATCTTACCTGTACCTCCTAGCCAACACTAGGGGTGCTCTTCTTCCCCCTGAGACCCCCGAGCCCCAAAGCGATCATGCACACAATCCAAAGAAGGATAGCTTCTAGCTCACCTCGCAAGGTCAACCTACCACTCTCTATTTGAGCTAGGTATCCCAACTCTCACAAGAAAAGCCAGTTAAGAAAAATCAGTCAAGAAAAATAGGGCAACATAACCTTACGCATACCAGTCATGATCCCTTCCTAATATACCCATTACTTTTATAGAGTTATTCTTAGTGACCCTTCCCATTTGCATGTTAAATTTATTTTATTAAAAATTAATTAGGAAAAACTCTACCCCATACAATTGTCACCCGATCCCTTAGTTGCACCAGAAATTCATTTAATTAATTAAATTAATTTGCCAATTTCCCTCACCCACCTAAAGGAGTTCCTAAAAAATATCCTTGTTGTCCCTTTATTCCCTCAATTTCCCTTAATGACTGACTCATTTCTTAAATATTAGTTGAGTTCTAATTAGGAAAGTTCTTTAGACTCGATTCCTTTCTATGTTCCACATTCCCTTTTCATTTAATTTCCCTTTTTGTCTATGTTCTAATTTAGCAAGTTTTGCACATAAACATCAATTAATTTTTACATAATTTATTTCTCCTTTAAGTTCTAAATTTGATTTTTCTTCATCCCCCCTTTATTAATTTCTTAATTAATTTTTACTCCTCATATCCTAACTTAGACCTAGGCTTCAATTTCAACTAAGCTTAGCAATTTTTAAGGGAAATTTTTTATAATTATTAGAATTTACTCATAGAACGTTTATTTTAAGCCTGACCATGTCAAAACAAGATATTGTTTTCTATGAACCTAGGTTCAATGAATCACCAATGTTAAAAATCTCGACGTGCCCTTCAGGACCCTCTACATGCTCCAAGGGTGCCACTCACCTTTTGACTAATTTTGGAAGATGTCCAAGCCTTGGAGTCAATACTTCGTCAGGCAACCTTGTGAGATACTAAAGGCCTCTAAGTTATAATGATCCTTCCATTTTGCACACCCCTTAGAATCTTCATGACCGATTGACTCAGTCTGCCCTGAGGGCATCATGGATCTCGTGAAATGGGTAATTGTTAACCTACAGTTAGAGCAACGACGAGAGTGCTAGTAGGATGTGGCAAGGTTTCTTCCACACCTCTCCCTTAATATCTTTGGTTGTCATGCATGACCTCTTTACTCCAAA
Organism: Picea engelmannii; assembly: GCA_009831015.1. NCBI lineage: Eukaryota > Viridiplantae > Streptophyta > Pinopsida > Pinales > Pinaceae > Picea > Picea engelmannii. Next base: position 1,034,443 of record ML777477.1, read on the forward strand.
TGTGAGTTTCATTACCAAGAAATTGTCAGTCTGCATCCATCAACGAAACATGTCAATGATCCAAAAACAACATCATAATATACCCATTCATATGTTGCATATGCAATAACTGAAATAATCAAACCATATGCAGTCCACTCCCTGACTCGATCTAGAGTCCAAGGAGGTCCATCGATGCCATCGACATCCTCAATCTATTAAGAGTCATGCACACTCAGGATAAGCTAGTTTATAGAACCTGTCTATATATAAATAACATATCATAAGATCATAATCCACAGTCTCATTATCATAATCCATAAGAGAAGCAGTCAATCATACAATGAATCGGATCACTTGCACACAAGTGTCCTCAAAGAATAAGCCACATCAGGTGCATGCAAGATTGAGATGTTAACTGCACCCCCTCTTGTTTTAAACTTTGTCCCAAAATTTCACAGTATACAAGTGCAGAAATAAAGTATCTCACAATATCTAAATGTCTAGCTATCAAACAAAACTTGAAATTGTTGACACATATCATATGCGTCCTCCGAGGTAGTGGAATGTGGACTATAATTTTCCCACTGGACCTTGACCTCATCAACTGTTCGAAATCGTATTTTTCAAATGTGATGGTTTTGAATGTGGAATGGATCTGCCGTGAGAGCACCCTCGTCCGATACTTGCAAATAAATCATGTCAATCACATGTTTAGGATCACTAACATAATTTCTCAAAACATATACGTGAAAAACATTGTGCATACGCCTAAAATAATTAAGCAAGGCTAGTTGATACACCACGGACCTTTTCCTTTCCATAAACTCAAAAGGTCCCATGAACCTAAGAGAGAGTTTATCACCCCTTACAAAATTGATCGAAATTTTGTGTGGTTTCACTTGCAAGAAGAATCAATCACCAAATTCATAACTATGGACGACACGATGTGCATTGGCATAACTCTTCTGCTGATCGTGAGTTTCTGTGATCCTTTGTCTTACTGTCTGCAATTTCTCTTCCATTTCTTGGATCAATTGTAGTCCTACCAGGACCCTATCCTCAAGTTGATCCCAACTCAAAGGTGTTCGACACATTCGCCCGTAAATAAAATCGAATGAAGCCATATTAATGGTGCTTTGATAAATTTTGTTGTGAGAAAATTCTACCAATGGAAAGAACTCTTCCCAACAATTATGTTGGTCCATTATGTACATACAGAACATATCCTCTAATATTTTCTTTTTTCTTCCTATCTTCACTTTTGTCTCTGGGTGATATGCATTACTAAAGTTAAGTTGGGTTCCCAAGGCCTCTTGGAAACCAGTCCAAAATCATCCTGTAAAGACAAATCCTCACTTGGATATGATCCTCTTGGGAATTCCATGCAACCTCACAATATCATGAATGAAAAATCTAGCTATGTCACGTGCCTGATACGTCGTATGCACAGGGATAAAATTTGCACTCTTCGTCAAAGTGTCAACTACCATGAAAATCGAGTCGTGCCTCCTTTCCGTAAGCACCAATCCAACAATGAAGTCCATCAAAATGAACTCCCATTTCGATTCCAGAATAACACGTGGTTGTAGTAATTGTATGATATGTATATGTCCATCCTTCACTTGTTGACATTCTAGACATCTCCATGTAGTTGACTATGTCCACCTTCATTCCTTTCTAGAAGAATAAGGGTTTAAGGTATGCCCTCACCTTCATGACTACTGTATGAGCGATGTACATAGCACTATGTGCTTCATTTAAGATCAAACTTCTCAATTCGTCATTGGGAGGTACGTAAATCTAGTTATTATATCTCATCAGTATGTCGTTGTCCACAGTAAATACCTCAAATTTTGGTACCAACATGGTGTTTTTTCCGATATATTATTTAACCTCTTTATACCAGTCATCGTCACACTGTAAAGTTAGAATCCTTTCATATAGATTTTTCTGAAGAGGTATCATCGAAAATATGCATAGTCTCTGACTCAACACATCAACCACTTTATTCACTATTACTTTTATGTAGGTAATATCTAAATCGTACTCACTAAGCAGTTATGACCAATGCCTTTGTCGCGCTTCCAAGTTGTTTTGTGTAAAAATGTGATGTAAACCACAGTGGTCCATTTTTAGATCAAAGTTTCATCTAATCAGGTAGTGTATCCACACTCTCAAGCCATACAAAATGGCTAACAACTCCAAGTCATCCTTCCCATATTTCTCCTCATGCTTTGTTAACTTTCTCAAGATGTAAGCGATCACTCGATCGTCTTGCATCAAGACTTCACTGAAGCCTTCCTCGAATGCGTCACTACATAGCAATAATTCCTCGTCCATGTAAGGAAATTTTAGTGTTTGTGTTGTCATCAACAACTCCTTGAACCGTCGAAATTATTCCGGGCATTTATCGGTCCATACAAACTTCTTGTTCTTCTTCTGCCATTCCATAATAAGTTTTTCTATCTTCAAAAAAAACTTGATGAACCATCGATAATATCCTACTAAACCAATGAAGATACACACTTTTTTGACATTCGTCGACGCAGTTGATTCCAAAATAGCATCTATCTTAGCTAGATCCACAACAATACCTTCATTGCAGATGACATGCCCTAAGTAATGAATCTTCGATTGATAAAAAGATCATTTTGACACTTTCCCAAACAATTTCTTCTCTCGTAGACACTATAGTACCAAGTGAAAATGCTCATCATGTTCTTCCATCGTCCAAGAATATATCAAAATTTTGTTGATTAATACTTGAATGAACTTGTCCAAGTATTCATGGAACACCCCATTCATCAAGCTCATGAATACCCCTTGGGTGTTTATCATCCAAATGGTAAAATGGTAAACCTGTAATGTCCAAAACTTGTATTGAAAATGGTCTTATGAATGTCTTCCTCCCTGATCTCAAATCGATATTCGAAAACATCATCATTCCCTTCATCTGATCAAACAAATCCTCTATACTTGTAAATAGATACTAGTTCTTGATCTTTGCCTTGGTCAATTTATGATAGTCAATGTAGAGTCTCCACAACCCATCCTTCTTTTGTATGAAAATAACAGGTGCACCCCACGGTGACACACTTGGACGTATAAGTCCTAGGTCCAAAAACTCCTTCAGTTGCATTTTCAACTCCTGTAACTCAGGGGTCAAAATTTGATGAGGAGTTCTTTCTATCGATTCAGTCCCATGTTTTAGGTCGATGGTAAATTTTAATTCCCTCTCCGGTGACAACCCTGGTAACTCCTCTAGGAAGACGTCCGCAAATTCTCATACTACCAGAAGCTTTTCTATTCCTTTTGCCATGCCCTTTTCATTCAATGCAAGGATCACATATATCTTGCATCCCTTGCACATTCTCTTCCAAAGTTTTAGGGAAGAGATGAACCTTAGGGAAAATCCTTGGTTCCTTCCTGAAATCACATGTCTATGTCCCTCATATTAGACCAAACTCAATCATTTCATCTTACATTTGAGTATCGCCTCATGAGATTCCAACCAATCCATACTGATAATGACGTCATAATATCCTAAGATCATGACATGTAGGTTAGCCTTCATGACAAAATATACTAGGTTAAGGCTACAACATGTAACCTTTCCTCCAACCTTTTTTCTGGCTCCCAAATCCATTTCTACATAGCTAAACTCGTCTTGTTCGACTGCCTTTACCTTAATTATCTTAACACTGCACTAGAAATAAAAATCTTTGTAGCACCTTGATCTATAAAAATACTAAACCTTTGGTCAGCAATGGTACCTAACATCTCGAGCACCGTAGAATGGTGCTTGGCATAGAGGTTATTCACCATTGCATGAATCTGGTGGGCCTTAGCCAAATGTCCTACTTGGTGGGTTTGACTAATATAGATACTCTGGCCCTTTCAACTAGAAAATCACGTTGGTAATGTGGCTCTCCACATGTACAACATGCAATCTTCGGTCCAGTAATCTTGGTCCTTGAAGTAGAAGTTGATGGCCCACCATTTTGTAACCCTGGTCTGTTCTGCTGAGCAGCCCTGAACTGTTGGCAGTCAACGATGTTGTTGGTGCTGTGGTCCTCCATAGGAATTACACTAATGAGGCATTGGTTGAAGTGGTGTCGTGGATGTGGATCCTCTCGATGTGCCTTGATGCCCTGATGGATGTCTAACTACTATCTGAAGCTATTGCACACCAGATGTCACGTGTCCCATCGGTCTCGCCGGAGTCCTACTCTGACCCCTGCTGTTGTTGACATTAAGCTTCTCGTTGTTCATATGTGGAGTATACCGAAGCAACCCCATGAAACAGGCCTCATACTTGGGCACCATACGAACTCCCTGTCGTAAGCCATTGAACACATTGAGCTAATGCTCATTGAATTTCTCAGACAGATACCTCTCCCAGAACCGCTACTCAAACAGTTCACATGACATGTCTTCGATGACCATGTTCAGTTTCGGTAGGAGAATATTCCACCATAGAAGAGAACTCCCTTTGATCTTAAATACTACCATGCGAACCTTCATGTTGGAGGTATAGTCGCGAAGTGCAAAGAACATCGCCATATTATCCAACCATGCCTCATCGATTGTGTCGTCCGTGGCACCAAAGAACTCAGGAAACTTGAAATCCTCGAGTTCTCGATGGACGCTACTAGTACTGGTTGGGACACATGGTGGACCCTCAGGGGGTTTCATAGCCCTGGCCTCATCTCTATCCAAACAGATAATCAGGGCCTCTGACATCCTTTGGAAGGACCTCATCAACCCAACCACATCCCCCATAGCTATATGTTCCTATCTGAAAACTTGCTCTTCTCCTTGGGGGTTAGACCCTTATGGCGTGGATGATACTGGAGGCGTCGTGCCTCCTCCACTATCATGACGTCATATTCCTCCATGGTTCCCTCAAACCATGATTACCTGCACGATTACAATTGAAAAAATTAGTGACAAATTATAATCAAGTTTATATTCAGTGGAAGGCATAATGATCCCAAGTCATAGTGTTGAACCCACTTTGATACCATATGTATTGACCCCGATGTTATGACAAAAAAATAAACATACAACAAGTAATTTTATTTTATTTTATTGTTGTTGTTAGGCGGAAATATTGCCGTTTAATTCCATTGTAATATTTTCCCAACTATTTAATTTGTCAATCTGAGGTTTGTAGGTTTACGAAGCACATGCACTATATATGCAGGACTGAAGTATAACTGACCTAATATAAATGTCTATAATGAAATTAATCTAGGAAAGCATTGAAAGACTAACTAGGAAAGTAGGAAACTAATCTAGAAAAGCAATGCAACATGTGAAGAGTTGAATGGAAAAAGACATATGTGAGCTCACACAATATATCAATCTCAAATTATATTACAAGAGTCAAATGAAAAAGAATGAAAGAATAACAAAGCTAAGAACCCCCTTCCCCTAATACAAGACCAAATTATGAATTACATGATCTCTAACTCTCAAGCTAATCTCCCAATTATGAAGAACATGATCCTCCTCATGAAGAGAGAACACTCTCTTATATACATGAGAGTCTTGAAGAGTGTCATAATTACAGATCCAATATTCTCTCAACCATTCTCAACTACTTTCCTATTATTAGAAGATATGATCCCTTCAAATCCTCCACATATCTCTCACATATCTTAGATAAGATATGTCATCCAAATCTTCCATTATCTTCTCCTTTGAATATGCTTGAATGATTGTCCCAAATATTCTTCAAATCTTCAATGTTTGAAGATGAAATTCGAATTTGAGGCTAGGTGGTAATATTTGACTTTGTTAAAATCTTCACATATGCCTGCACACATCATCAAACTCATCCAACCTTGATATATAATGAAAATATGTTATTTTTCTAATATTTAATCACAAATTCACTTATAATACTAAAATGAATACAATGGAAAATAATAAGGAGAAACCCAAGTATCATTATGGAAATGGTATGATGGAAGGTTAATGGGACGATGAAATGTAAGGAATAGTGAAGGAAAAAGTGTAACATCCCGCTCTGGCGCATTGAGACCACTTATTATTTGAGGACACTTGCTCGCAAGTGATCTGGACCCTTTTTGACATTAGACCTATTATATTTGATTATGATGTGATTGACAGATGAAATGATGTGTTACTATTTGATTAGACGGGTGCTATTGACTCAGTTTGATTGAGTGTGCAGGGTTTTGACCTTGAGGATGCAGAGGCATCGGTAGAACCCCCTTGGACTCCGGACTGAGTCAGGGAGTGTGTTTTTGGGTTGATATGTTTATTATGATGTTTTATTTGATTGACGATTTGATGACGACTTTTCTGACATGATTATTGGTGATGCAGGCTGACGATAGCTTGCCGACTTGACTCACATATGGAGTAAAGGGGCCACACACAATTGCAGAGAGGTTGAGGGAGAGGGGTGGACAGCAGCCCTGCC
>ML777477.1:1068932-1079347 GCA_009831015.1 Picea engelmannii
GGTCGGCTCCATAATTTTTGAACCCAAGCCTACATAGTCAAAATTCGGGGTGCCACGTGGCAACCCTTCATTGGGCCACGTGACACCTTTCAATTTGCCAATAATACGCCACGTGTCAACATACAATTCGTCCAACTGCCAACCAATATAACTGTGCCACGTCACCTGCCACGTGACCCCTGCCACGCCAGCGCCACGCGTACTGCTGACGTCACCCTGGTGCCACGTGTCACCCATCCAGTGGTGACACGTGTCACCTTCCAATTGGTCAAAATGGATGCCAAAAAGCCCATAAATGCGTGACACGTGTCACACCCTGGAGCCTCCACGTGTCTTGTACGGACGGCCACGTCATCTGTACGTCTGCCACGTCAGCACTGTACGGCCCTGCCACGTGGCAGTACGGCCTGCCCAGTCAGCACATTTTTTTCCCTGTTTGGCTCGGCGAACAGACCTCGATAACTTCTCCATACGGACTCCGTTTGCGAAAGTAAATATACCGCCGGAATTAGGAGAACGAGACGGACGCAATGGAACCGTTTTCGTCGCATTCCGAGCACTTTGAAAATTGAGCATATTTTAGACCCCTGGTCCAGATTCTGATCAAACACCAAGATGATTAATCAACTTTGAAGGAGAAATGGAATAGTGTCATAGCATGAAATTTGGAAAATTATGTAAGTAATAGTGTATTAGCATGGTCTCTATGTAACAACAAACATCAAGATGCGCAAAAAGTTTCTGTGTAGCAGAAAAATGTTGTTGTGTATCAGCAAAATATTTCTATGTAAAAGAGAAAAATGTTGTTGTGCATCAACAAATGTCATGATGTTTCTGATGAGTAACAACTCCTGCAAAGCATGTATTCTTTGAAGACTATTGTGATTCAGGAAAATCACTGCAACATGGGATGTGCTTGGCTGTGAACCTAAAAAGCTTAGTAGAAATTCCTACATAAAAATTGTGAGAATTTTGAAAAACATATCATGCAAAAATAAGTGTATATGCAACAAATTAAAGAACAATACATGTTTATACCATTTGTTGTTGTGCTCGTGGTTCGTCATTGATTGTTGCGTGAAGAATCGTAAGACAAGAATAAGTACAAATACGAGCAACACAAAGAAATAAACTGCGTTTTTATTTGATTGTTGTAACAATGACTCATAAATCGTGAAAACAACTCAAGAATTTTTAGAATGTCCATTTGCAAATTTTGAATTTTATAATGTTTTTGTGTGTTTCCATGTTTTTATAATTTTTTATTGTTTAATTGAAACCAAGTTTTGTATTATTCTCAAAAACAAAAATAAAACAAAGAATCCAAATGAATACTGTGATTATGCTTGCATAACCATTTTCTCCTTTGCTAATCGGAAAAATATACCATAGTTTTTCAAACCATTACTTTATACAACAATAACTGTAATGTTATTAATGTGAATCTCACACTCTGATCAGAACTAGTATATTTCAACAACAGATTCAGCACAAGAATCACAAGGATCTATGGAGTTAGCAACTATCTCAATGAATCTTTATAAACTGCAAGCACTACGTTCCAAATTCTCCATGTCTATCAAACATCCTGAAGTAAGATCATGCAATCGAAAGGGAATTAAAATTTAATAGAAATAGAACCAGCCCAAATAGAGCATGCAAAATATAGTTACCTGGACCTGAGCAAGGGTTTGACTGTGAATCTGCCACAGTGGAAAACTGGCCATCCCGAAATCTGCCTTCTTCATGGTCCTAAAAATCAAAATTGCTCTCAAAATAACCATAATTTTCAAAAATCGCTCGCGAGTTAGATAAATGAGACACTTCTACAAAAAACCTGTGTGCCGAATTTTTAAAAGTCATCATGGTTTTCTCACAAATCCCAGCCTGAATTGACTGTCTGTAAATTGACGTCAATTGACAGAAAATTCTAGATTCTCATTGCATGTGTGACCTGGGTGTGGTTTAATTGTCCATTTCTAGCTTGTTGATTAATAACCAACATGAACAAGTAGCTTATGAATCTGTGATCAACCAACTAGAGCTCATGAATCTGTGATCCAACCATTTTTTTGATTGAATTAAGTGAAACATGAGCATCTGTTACCTTAACAAAGTAATTTTGATGCATATCCAACAATAAGATTGGGAGCATATCTCAATTTAGATAATTTCGTTGGGAAAATTTATTAAAAAATTCAATTTGATCGTAACAATATCAAAAGATAATCAATAATAGTTACGTAGTTAGGATGTGGCCCATATTTCACAGTAATCTATTATGGGAAAAAAATTGTGTTTAATTGTTACAAGATCTCCCTCTTAATTCATCGAATAAAGGCTATCTTTTCGTAGTTTTTAATGACTAGTAAGCGTTGAAAGATTTTATTCCCACTTGACTTTAGCAAATACGAAAAAAATGGTAGGGAGTTGTAACAACTAGAGTTTGCAAAGACCATGATCGAGATTCAAAATTTTGACATTTTTAATCAACGTTTATGATCATTTTTATTTGGTAGGGTTTGTAAACAAGAGCTTTAGGTTTTGGTGATTTAATTATTGACAGGTTGTAGCATGAAGGGTTGAATGTGAAAGGATGAGGCTAGCAAAAGGATGGCATCAAAAATAATAAATAAAATGGACCAGATTGGAAGTTAAAAATGAGAAGAGCGCAAGCATGACACTGTTTAATCATTGTTACAGCAAAAGACGTCATTGTTTCAGCATATAAAATTCACTATATCAACATGAAAAATTTTGCTGTAACAACATGAAAATTTTTCACTGTAACAACATGTAAAATTTCGTTGTAACAATGACTGTCTCAGCATGTAAAAATTTCATTGTTTTAGCATAATTTTTTTTTTACTATTTGAGCATGTTGTAACAAGATGTAAAATTTGGTTTTGTTTTTATTCATTTGTGTTTTTATACTTGTAGGTCTAGGATGAACACATAATTTTTATTATTATTTGTTTTGTTTTGTTTTGTTTTGTTTTATCCTAATGCTACTATTGGTTTTATTATTCAATCATTGTTACAGTAAAATTTTGTTGTAACAACATGTAAAATGTTTTTGTACTAGCATGTACAATTTTCGTTGTATCAGCATGCTATATCAACATGTTGTAACAATATGTAAAAAAAAAAAATTGTATCAGCACACTGTCACAGTGAAAATTTCCGCTGTGTTTTATTTGTTTACAATTTTTTTTTTTTTTAACTGTGCTTATTTGCAAGTCGAAGGATGGATGCAAATACATTCATTCCTAAAATCAATGTCATTCTTATTTTCTGATCCTCGCGATCACACGAAGCGCAGAGGAGAGCATACTTATTGTAGGTAAAAGAAAATCTAAAAATTAAAACCTACCTACTCTATGCTAAATGGAATTAAAAATTAGTTACTTGTAGGAAAATTTCCAGTGGATCCATTCACGTAACAGTAACAACAATATGTTCAATGACAATTTTTCAAATGAAAAATAGGATTTTATGAGAATGAATGAATCTAGTTATTGTGACTGCAAACTTTCTAAATAAAAATAAAAAAATGAAGCTAATCAAGTACTTACCTGGAACCATTGCTCGATAATGGTTTCATAGGTGTGTTTTCCCTCGCTTAGATCTTGCTACAACTCCTCATTTTCCTCCTCAAGTTCCTCATATGTTGATTTCTCATTTGTTTTTGGAGGAGTATTTAAGATCTGGGATACTGTCAAGATCTCCTCTTCCTAAGAAGAAGAAATCTCAGTTTTCACCAGGATCTGAGTGAGTTGTTCCAAGCTGACACTCATGGTTAAATCATATTGAGAAATGGGTTCTTATAGCACCCAAATCAAAAATCAAAAAACTGAAAATCATACTTGTTGAAACACATGAAAACCTCTTCATAGTTGCAAAAATCAAGCACACTTGCTGAAATTGAAATTCACACTCTAGTTACGCTTGCAAGAAAATCAAACCAAACTTCAATCCATCATGCTCTCCCTGGCAGCAGCGCCAAAATGTTAGGCAGAAATATTGTCGTTTAATTCAGTTGTAGTATTTTCCCAACTATTTAATTTGTCAATCTGAGGTTCGTAGGCTTACGAAGCACATGCACTATATATGCAGGACTGAAGTAGAACTAATCTAATCTAAATTGCTATAATGAAATTAATCTAGGAAAGCAATGAAAGACTAACTAGGAAAGTAGGAAACTAATCTAGAAAAGCAATACAACATGTGAAGAGTTGAATGGAAAAAGACATATGTGAGCTCACACAATATATCAATTTCAAATTATATTACAAGAGTCAAATGACAAAGCATGAAAGAATAACAAAGCTAAGAATCCCCTTCTCCTAATACAAGACCAAATTATGAATTACATGATCTCTAACTCTCAAGCTAATCTCCCAATTATGAATAACATGATCCTCCTCATGAAGAGAGAACACTCTCTTATATACATGAGATTATTGAAGAGTGTCATAATTACAGATCCACTATTCTCTCAACCATTCTCAACTACCTTCCTTTTATTATAAGATATGATCCCTTCAAATCCTCCACACATCTCTCACATATCTTAGATAAGATATGTCATCCAAATCTTCCATTATCTTCTCCTTTGAATATGCTTGAATGATTGTCCCAAATATTCTTCAAATCTTCAAAGTTTGAAGATGAAATTCGAATTTGAGGCTAGGTGGTAATATTTGAATTTGTTAAAATCTTCATATATGCCTGCACACATCATCAAACTCATTCAACATTGATATATAATGAAAATATGTTATTTTTCTAATATTTAATCACAAATTCACTTATAATACTAAAATGAATACAATGGAAAATAATAAGGAGAAACCCAAGTATCATTATGAAAATTGTATGATGGAAGGTTAATGGGACAGTGAAATGTAAGGAATAGTGAAGGAAAAAGAGGATATAAATGTGATATTTCTGAGGCCCAGCAACTGCATTAGGAAATTAACATCACACTAAATGGAAACATCATCAACACATCATTCACATATACTAATAAAGTAATATTAATGCATTAAAATCATTTATGAAATAGTACCGACACATCATCATTTTGAACCATGACACACATATCGAAGTATTAACAAGTTAATCATCAGCAACCCAACATCATTGCATTCTACAATTAATAACGATGCATAACAATATGAGTCTTAAACATTCAACGCATAACATAAGGACCATCATCAGATATCGCTAAGAAAACATAATATACCATAATGAATCGTAAGGATCATAACGATAATCCCAAGAACACCTAATATACTACCCGCCCAACCTACACTGCAAGGTTAGGACCTCCAGGACACATAAGAAATGCTCAAGCCCATGCTCCAATTGATTTTAACCATTTAAGGTCTCAAGGTTGGCAATTTTTATGAGGAACAAGGAGGTGTCTACACCCCACTCGACACAATCAAGTCCAAGCCAACTAATCTAAATAACATCATCAACGATCATCAAGGTGCAATTGCATTCTAATAAACTAACACATGTAACATAAAATTCCATGGCGTAAGAGAACTTAAATACTAAATCCATCTAGAGAAGACATAAGTCGAGGCCCAATAATCTACTTATTTAATTTTTTAAGCACAAACAAAATCTACTTAAATTCCAAGCTCATGATTAAATCAATCATAAAATTACAATAACTTTTTCATGGCGCAAGAAGTAATAACCAACAACCATTCATACCTTGAATTTTCAATGTGCCCAAGCAGAGGAATCTGAACATTATACAATACATCATTAAATACCTTAAATTTTAATGCACGCAAGAGATAACTAAGTTTAAAAAATCATTCAAGAATAAACTAATTAAACTAAATAACTAAACATCTAAAACCATCATTCCATACATTAAATTTCCATGTGCACAAGAAATAAACTAAATCTAAGGGAGCGTGCATCCCAATCATCTATTGCGCAAGAGTACCCAAGCCTTTTTATTCCAAGGTGCAAATGTAGTGACCTCAATTAATTAAGCCTAAAAATTTCATACAATTAAACATAGAATTTATTTTAGTGTGTAAATAATTCATTAATCGTCATATAAGCATATAATATTTGGAAGAAATTAAATTTGTTTACATCATGAAAATAAATTACATAATCATTACATAACTCAGGAAATCCATAAATAAAATACCTCTTCTTGATGCCAAACTCTCTCTTATCTTGTAACAACCCTCCTCGTTGACACAACCACCCTTTACAACACCTGTGCAATTTTTTTTTTTGTAAGAGTGTGTGCGCACGTGTGGATAAGAAATAGACACACTGGGCTCTACGACGCCACCCGACGACTAACATGATGCAAGCAAGACGAACATAACAAGAAGAAATACAACATACAACAATAACCGCAAGAAATAAACATCCATGACATGAGGCGCACCACAGGTAACCCCAGGCATTAACGCCACAAGGGTACAATACAGTTTGGAAGGAAGAATCCATAGTAGCAGAGTTTACTATTTCTGCACAGGAAAGCAGGGTGTTTAATCTTAGTTCTCTGCTCCAGGGAGAGAGAAGTTCAGATAGGCTCCTGGCCGACTGCTCAGGCAGAAACTAGTAATTCCCACAGGTGTGTCACAAGAGTGGAAACCCTGCCTTTAAAGGGCCCTAGACTCTTGATACGACACTGGATTCTTGACGCAGAAAAACACACAGACATATATACTAAGGCTTACTAGGAGGTGTCTAGATCACTCCCGACACAAGCAGAACAAAAAGGGATTGATTACAACCAAGTACAATAAGGGTTTAAGAACCGCAATCCACAAAGGAAAATGTAAGCTAATTACAACCTCGTCAAATACTCGACCAATATTCCTGGCTAGAGGTCAATATCTAAGATCTAAAAGGACGATAAATACCTTTCACTGAACCGGTCTAGGTTTATTGTAGTTTTACCTCCTGAAGGCGGTTCATAAACCAATTTTCGATTACAACTTTAGGTTAGTATTGAAAGCATTTTAAACTCAATATGTCGACATGTACACCTTAAATTTGCAATAAGAATCGATCAACATGAAGGGTTTTAACAACTTGAGGAAACCAGATACCAAGTCTTAATAACTTAACAAAACCCTTCCTTAATAAATGCATAAAAGAATATATCCCTTCTTTAGATAAGTACAAGAATAAATCTCTCCTTTAAATGAATTAGTGGAAGAATAAATCCCTTCTTACATGACTAGCTAAAAGAGTACATCCTTTCCTTGAATAAATAGATCAAGGAACCCATCCACTCTTAAAAATAAAGAGTACATATTTTCTTTAATGATTAAATAAGGAATCAACCCTTCTCAATAATTAAATGAAGGAGTACTCTTTTTGTTAAATAAATAAATAAAAGAGTAAAACCTTTGTCCTCATCATGAGAGCATCACACATAAAGGTTATCATTATATAAATAACATCATCATATAATTAACATCATGATATAAATAACATCATATCAATAACATCTTACATAAAAATAACAACATCCTAATATAATTGACCGCATCATGATATAAATGACAACATCATATAAATGACATCATACATAAAAATAACCAAATAACATCATATTCCAATATGACAACACCCTTATCCTAAGGTTAATATCTAAAAATGATTGCATATTTAATTGTTATATTGAGAGGTATCAAATTTAAAAGACAAGATATAAAGTAGCCATGTTTTTCTTTTATTTAACACATTTTATATTGCACCTTATATTGTGTTTACAATTGCCATTAATTAACAGCGAGGTAGAAATACAACCATGCTCTATAAAGTAAGATTAGGGATGCATTTTAATAATTCATATTAAACTTGCCATAACCTTCTACTTTTTACGTATTGCAAGACTAGGAAATGTAGAGTCAATTCAGCACATTCCTATCTTATCTAAGTTGTCCATGCGTATGCAAAAATATTAAAATTAATTATGGCACTTACTTTACACGGTCCAAGTAATGTATGCTTGCATTTTAGGTTTTGGCAAAACGCTAAACATGATTTAATAACTTACACCTCTGAGCATTTTTCAATAAATAAATCGTGAACTGAGCCATAAATTTTCTTTTTATGAAACAATTTCCCAGATATTAGGCAATAGGGTAGTCGCCTCGGTGCACCGCTTCTGTCAGGTGAGTGGGATGCAGGGTGAATTATGGGGGTTGGTGAGCTTAAAGTCCCAATCCAGCCAGGCACTGACAGTCTTTGATGTTTTACGGATTCCCAGATAGTGAGGTGCCCATCTAGTCAAGGTGGTTCCACAACTGCGGAGGGTAATGAGGTCGCAGAAGGAGGGCGTAGACGACAGTGGCAAAGGCATGGGGACGGTTGCAGGTGGTTCCTCAATGCAGCGCTTGAGTGAAGAAAATAAAAGGAAAAACGTTGTGCATTCTCCCAACTGGAATCTCAATATATAGATAGGGCACTAAGGATCTCTCCAGATCTAAATACATTATACAGCATTCTCTCAGAGTGGTGTGTGTCAATTCAGAAAATAAAAAGATGTTTCAACCAGAAAATGGTAACTTTTCCAATGCATATGCCACAAATACCAGGCCGTAGGATTTCTTAGTATTGCTGGTGTAAAAACCAGGGTTACAATCGGGAGTCCGGATGAAAATATTGTCAAGATGCCAACCAATATATATAGCTTTGAGATCAGCAAGCACAGATAGATACGTATGGTGTTAAGTAGATGCACAACAGTTCATTAAAGCCTCTCATTGTACTGGTTGCGTTTAAACTCCAAAATTCGCTAATTTATAAACAAGCCTACAGGAAGGAAAATCCTACGGTTCACTTCAGATTTAGATTCCAGATAATAGCTAACAATGACTACTTACCACAATGCACACCATCATTTAAAAACGAATTTAAAACACCCACAGCAATTCAGGGAAGAAATAAAAATGCACACAGTATATATAAGAACGCTCAGTGTAAAAGGAGAACCCTACTGGAAAAGTAAAAAAACACGCCCATTGTAGATATAAAACGCCCAAGTTATAAGGAATAAAACCTACAAAAACGCGCCCAACGTATATATAATACGCCCAAGGTAAAAGAACCCATGATAAAACCTTTGTATGAAAGACATTCATAAGAACCGTCGACTACACGCTCTATAACAAGGCGAGCTGACTTATCTAAAATAACTGAGAAGGAGCCATCTGCGGGAGTTCCCCAAACCTACCGATTTAGGCAAATGAGATTCCGACCATTAGGTAAGAAGGGTCAGGCATTGGTACAGTCAAGTGGCACTCAAATATTATAGCGATCGAGATGGATTCAGAGAAGTGGGTGTTGAACCCAAGCTAGGGTTAAATAAATCAATGAGGGCTAAGTGGATAAAAGGGGATGGAGACGCAATGGCAACCAGGCTAGAGTTTATTAAATTTACATAGTAAAACTATTTACAGCAGGAAAAAGCACCCAATCGCAGAGTTATCTAGATTTGCACAGTAACTAATCACCACAAGAAAAATGCACCCATCTGTAGAGTCTATTTAGATTTACACAGTCATAGGATGAATTTTTTTTTTTTTTTTACGCCATCCAAAGATATAATATAACATTACGCAGACCAGAACAATGAAAATAGAATAAAACCCTAACACAGTCCAGAGTGCAAAAAAATACGATTTCATACCGTCATAGAATAAATTTTACGCCATCCAGAATGAGAATGAAAACATTATGCATACGTGTGCCTGTTCGCCTCCTCCGAAGGTTTGTCTGTGCTCTCCTTGATGCTCCCTCTTGCCGACTACAAAGAACTCACCGGTACCTCCCAGCCAAACTCTAGGGGTACTCTCCTTCCCCCTCAGCCCCCCGAGCCGCAAAGGGGCCACACACAATCCAGACAGTACCTAGCTTCCCAGCTCGCCTCCAAGGCTGAGCTACCACTCAGGTCAGGTGGAAATCCCCAACTCCTACAAGAAATCAGTCTCGTTTGTCATTTTGACAGCATAACAATACTCCATAGCAGATCCCCTTCTTTTCCCCCCTCTCCTTTCTTTTATCCTCTTTTTTTTTGACCTAATCCCCATAGGTTTTCCCCAAAACCCTAAATCCCCTTTCTTTTAAGTTTTCCCCCCTTTTTATTTATTTAGTTAATTCTTTTTATTTTTATTTTTTTTTTGAAAACTCAAAGGTAAATGCGCCTAAGCATCTTTTCATAATATTATTATCCTTTTCCCTTTTTTTTTTTTAAATTCATAATATATATACATTTTCTTTTAAACTTCCTTTAGTTAACTAATTAATTTCCTCTTTTCAAATTTACAACCCCCTAACTGAATTAATTTATTTAATCTCTTTATTTTACCCGACAAACTTTATGAAGACTCCCATTAGCTTAAGTGGGTTTT
>ML777477.1:1079356-1100572 GCA_009831015.1 Picea engelmannii
TAGCAGGGAATAAATTTCTAATGTTATTTGCATGGCAGAGCTACTGTGAGCTAGAATATCCTGGCATTATCATTAGGAGATGGTTAAGCTTCGAGTATCATGTTAGGGTGGCGCAAGCTACCCTCGCAAAAACCCGATCTGAACAGGACCTTCTCTAACCTCGGCCCGAAGAGCTACAATGCTCTCAGATCCCGTATCGGGACCTTTCCGTCACCCACAGGTTACTCTGTTGATCTCCTGGCACGTGTCTCGGGAAAATTGGGTCTCGCAATATCACGAGACTCGCTGCACTGTTCACGCATAATCAACCTCCGAACCCCAAGTTCCGATGGTCAACGGTCAACAACTCGGTCCTGTCGGGGATTTCCCTATCGAGAAATCGCTACTTGCGATGCCAACAGCCTGACCTTCCAAACCCCGAGCCCCGAGGTACTGATCCTTCGATTTGAAGCCACCTAGACTCCACTCGCTCCCAGGGTCCCACGCTGCCATGTCACCCTCGGGATTTTGTGGATCGCGAATCCACGATGCAAGTTCCCTGAGGTCGGAAACCCCGAACGCCGAACCCCGATTCTCCGAATCCTCGGGATCTTGCGGCATGTATCCCTGCTCTGATCGACGACTCAGAATGACTTGGGAAATCATGAATCGCGATTTCAATGAGTAAACTCTTACCTTGCCAAACTCCGAACTCCGATGGACTTTGATCCTTCCTGCTCTTAGAGGTTAACTCCCCCACGACTTCCCCGCGATCTGACGGTCTGTCGATCTCGCGATTCTCCACGACGATTTCAAGTCATCGATTCTCTTCTTCTTGAGGATTTCTCCCACCTCGAAGCTTCTCCCAGTTCGGACCTTCTTCTGAGTCTGTTCCCACAATGACTCGAAAAAACTATCCCTCCTGAGCTTTTGCAACTCTGACTCCTTCAGAGACTTTTACGCTCGCATCTTGTGCTCGAATTTTCAACAACTCTCTAAGTGTTGAATTCTTCAAATCCCATGCACTCACCTGCAACAGAGATCTTCCACCCGCTTAGCTCAGACGAACTCCTGAGACTTATACCTTGGCCTGCACCTTACCTGCACGACTCTGATGACCCAATTCAACTTCTAAGCAAACGAGAATGAAAGCTTAACCGTTGAGCCTCATCAACGCACTCTATGCGGATGAATTCGACTGCACTCTATGTAGGAATCTCCTGGCTCAAACAGAGAAACAATTGAAACTCATTCTCTTCTCTTCATCATATTTCAAATCTACCATGAAATCACATACACAACATACAAAACAAAAGCATAACAAGAAGCAAATATGCAACAACATAATATCAACAACACATAGAGAATAATCACATCCATGGAATTGAATCGAAGCTTTCCTATTAATTCAATATCTGTACATGGGGATTCTTCACAGGTTCTTTGCTCTTCTCTCTTTTTTTCTTGCTCCTATATGAATGATAATAATAAAATGATACAAAGGAGGGTGTCTATATTCCGTTTTCCCTCACGAAAGTAAAACTGTCTAATCTAGACTTAATTATTTTATCTACCTGCATTAAATCTAATAAATGCCTCAGCTACCTAAGGACAAGAGCTTATCTGCTCAAGGTCCATCTTACAATACAAGTGCGCTTCATTACATCAACTCATTAATGTTTGGCACAACAAATATCAAAGTAGATTTCAAAAAAGAAGTTTGTTGGCTTGTCTAGCTGTCTTTCTCCACGCAGTGGCTCGCTTGATGAGTGAGCGATGCTCGTGCATCATACTCCTCGGCTCAAAAAATTTCATGGGCTCCTATCCATGAGCTCCTGTACAGTCTGCCCATGCTTTTGTATAACTGCCTCTGTCTCCCAGCTGGCATCCTCCACTGGGTGATTCTTCCATTTCACCAGGTATTCAAAATATTGCTTTCTCCTGGTCTTCCTGCCTACTCGCTTGTCTAGTATGCACTCCATTTGAGGTTTCTGTGAAACTGGCAATTGTTTTTGCCACTGGACCACTGGTTCCTCAGTTCCAGTGTCTACTTCATCAGTCTTGTATGGGTATAAATCTGAAATGTTGAAAATCGGAGATATCCCGATGCCCTTTGGAAGCTCAAGCTCGTACGCATTCTCCCCGAATTTCTTCAGGATTCTGCATGGCCCAATATTTTTCATCTTGAGCTTGTTGTATGTTCCCCTTAGGAACCTTTATTTCCTTAGGTGCACCAGAACCATGTCTCCAACTTCAAACTGAATTTGTCTCTTCCACTGGTCAGCTCTGCGCTTATACTCTTGATTTGCATCCATCAGTCGTTGCTTCACCTGTGTGTGAAGTTCCTCCATCGCTTCAACGAATTCATCAGCACGAGCGCTACTAGTTTCAGCCTTTCTTGACTCCCTGAGTTTAGAAACACCCCTCGGTTGCGTCCCATACAAAATATGGAATTGACTCTTACCTGTGCTCCGATTCACAGAGTCATTGTAAGTGAATTCTGCCTGTGGTAATATTTGGTCCCAACTGCTATGGTGCTCTGTCACCAAGCTTCTCAATAAATCCCCTAGACTTCTATTCACCACCTCTGTTTGGCCATCCGTCTGTGGATGGTAAGCTGAACTAAAGGCCAAATTAGTTCCCATCTTTTTCCATAGCGTCCTCCAAAAATGACCTATGAATTTTGTATCCCGATCCGAGACTATGCTTCTCGGTAATCCATGCAATCGCACAATCTCTTTGAAAAACAAGTTCGCGATGTCGGTCGCATCGCTGGTCTTATGACAGGGAATAAAATGTGCCATCTTCGAAAACTTGTCCACCACCACAAAGATGGAATCGAATCCTCGTTGTGTTCTCGACAATCCTAGCACAAAGTCCATACTAATTGCCTCCCATGGTCTCTCAGGTATAAGCAATGGCTGATAGAACCCTGTGTTCTGCTTTCGGCCCTTCGCATGTTGACATATCCGACACCTGTCAACAAACCTCTTTACATATGCTCACATGCCTGGCCAATAATACGATTCGCTCAGCTTGGTGAATGTCTTATCATGTCCAAAATGACCTGCTAAGCCTCCGCTGTGTTTTTCCTTCACCAAATTCTCCCTCATGGAGCAATATGGAATACACAGCTGATTGCCTTTGAATAGTAATCCTTCCTAGACCAGGAAATCTATCCATGGAGTCCTATCCCTGAGAACTGGATTCTCAGCTGCCTCGTATTCTTCTGCAAAATCTGCGTCACCTGCATACATATCCTTCAGATTTTCAAAACACAAGGTCTTGACTCTGAACTCCTGCAACAATAAACATTTCCTGCTCAAAGCGTCAGCTACCTTGTTAGCAGTCCCCGAAATGTGTTTGATTACAAATGTAAAATTCTGCATGTACTTGACCCAGTTCACATGCTTTTGGTTCAACTTCTCCTGTCGACTCACAAACTGCAATGCGTGATTATCGTTGTACAAAACGAATTCCTTGGGTATCAAGTGGTGCCTCCACTTCTTCAATGCCTGGATGATGGCATAGAACTCTTTATCGTACGTGGATTATTTCATCTTGGCATCATCCAGCTTCTCACTGTAATATGCTACAGGTCTATCATCCTAACTCAGGACCCCTCCAACAACAAACCCACTGGCATCACATTTCACCTGAAATATTTTCTGAAAGTTAGGAAACACCAAAATCGGTTGCTCTGTTATCTTTCGCTACAACATATTGAATCTCCTCTCAGCCTCGGCTGTCCAGTGAAAAATCTTGTGCCGCTTCTTCACAGTGTCCATCATTGCGGTGCTAATTCCACTGAAATTTCGAATGAACTTTCGGTAGAAACTAGCCAGTCCATGAAAACTCCTTACCTCGAAAACATTCCTCAGCGATGGCCAATTCCTGATTACTTCTACCTTCTCAGGATCCATCTTCAATTCATTCGCCGAGATTACAAAACCCAAATAAATGAGTTCTTTCTGCATGAACGAGCACTTCTTCAAATTGATCAGCAACTTCTCCTGCTGCAGTCTTCTCATCACAATGGCTAAGTGCTTCAGATGCTCAGCCTTGGTCTTCCTGAAAATCAATATGTCGTCCATATACATGACCACAAATTTGCCAACGAATTCCCTCAGGACTTCATTCATCATCCTCATAAATGTGCTCGACGCGTTTGTCAACCCAAACGGCATGACCAACCATTCGTACAAACCTTCATTTGTTTTGAATGTTATTTTCCATTCATCTCCCTCTCTCATCCGGATCTGATGATATCCGCTCTTGAGAACAATTTTCGAAAAATAATTTGCCCCACTTAGGCAATCCATCAAGTCATCCATTCTCGACAGTGGAAATATGTACTTGATGGTGATTTTATTTATTTCCCTGGAGTCTATACACATTCTCCAGCCTCCATCCTTCTTCGGACTCAGTACTTCAGAATAGCACATGGACTAATACTTTCTCTGACCATTCCTTTGTCCAACAAATCCTGCACTTTCCTTTTGACTTCCTCGTTCTCCTGAGGTGTCAACCTGTACGCTGCCTTATTCGACAAACTTGCTCCGGGTATGAGGTCGATATGGTGACTCCCACTCCTCATCGGTGGCAACGAACGAGGTAGTTCGTCCACGATGATAGCGAACTCTCCCAACAGTTCTTGAATCTCCTCTGGCAATTCATCCACTCTTGTGTTTGTCAGGACAATTCTCGGCTTTCTGATAACAAAGAATTGTGGCTCTTCATTCTTCTCTATCTCTGTGAGAAGCTCCTTCCCACTCATGAGAAGTATTGTGCTGGTTACTTCCGGCTTCACTTCCTTATCTTTGATCGGATGCAATCTGTGTGTTCTCCCATCCTTCTCTAGAGTATATGTGTTCATCCTCCCGTCATGAACAACATTTCTATCATATTTCCATGGTCTACCCATCAATATGTGACATACGTCCATGGGAATAACATCACACAGAATCTCATCATGATAATTCCCAATCTTGAATTTAACTAAGCATTGTTTAGTGACACTTACCCGGTGTCCTTTCTGTAACCACGAGACTTTATATGGACTCAGGTGCTTAGTTGTTTCCAGCTCCATCTTTTCCACCATCTCGGATGAAACGAGATTGTCAGTGCTCCCACTGTCAACTATGACTTTGCACTTCCTGTCCTTGGCTGTGCAAGCGGTCCTGAACAGTCTTCTTCTTTGCACTGAGCCATCCACCTCTTTCTCAGGTGTCAAAAGAATCTTATGCATCCCAAGATATCTTTCGCTGTCTGCATATTCGCTCTCAGCATCACGCCTATGCGCCTCAGTGATGTGAGCTTCACTCCTGTCCATATTCCTGTCTGGACAGTCAACGGCTTTATGTCCATATTTTCCACATGTAAAACATGTGATGACTCCTCCTCTTCCTCTACCTCGACCTCTGGTACGAGGAAATGTGTTTACGTCGGCATATCCGCCACCCTGCTCTGTATGCTGCCTCCTCGGCTCAACATATTGTTGCCTCTGTTGTGAGGATCCACCTCTCTCCATCTTACCCTGAGGTTTCCTCCGTTCCTCCTTGGGCTTCTGAGTTCTTTCTTGGGAAACTGCCTTGCCTCTTGGCTGGCTTCTGCCTCGCCCTCGCTGTCCTTGCTTGCGGATCAGCTTCTCCTCGGCTTTTAGAGCCAATTGGTAAGCATCTTCCACCGTCCTGATGGTTAGCATGCTTAACTCGTCCTGAATGTCATATCTCAACCCATTCAGATATCTCGCCACCTTCTCATCATCGCTCTCCCGATGACCTACTCTGATGTCGAGTCTGTAAAACTCCTCGGTGTACTCCTTCACCATCATCAGCTTCTGTCTGAGGTTCTGCATTCGCCTGAACAGAGTGATCTGATCATCTCTGGGGATGAATTTCTCTTTCATCTTAGCGATCATTCTATCCCAGCTTTTGATCTTTTGTTTTCCTTTGGAACGTTTGTCCGCCTGCAACTCATCCCACCATAAGGATGCATGTCCTTTCAACTTAGTAACAACATGCCTTATCTTCTTGTCTTCTTCGATATCTTCATAATCGAAGTAGGTATCGAGTGCTCAGATCCAATCCAGTAACTCTTCTGCATTCAGGCTTCCCTCATAGATGGGAATGTCCATCTTTTTCTTTGAGCTCATTCTAGAAATGGCTCTGATCAACTTCTCTATTGAGGCATCCTCTGCTGAGACCTCTTCTTCATTATGTCCAACTTCCTCTTCCACCTCGGAATCGCTGAACTCCCCAGGACCAGCTCCGCATCTCTGCGTGGTCTCCATCTCTTTGAGTCTCGCCCTGAGATCTCGTATCTGGCATTCCATCTCTGGATTCCCTGCTGGCCTGCCTCTCCTTCGGGCATCCCTGTCCTCACGATCAGGTGACTGCCTTTCTCTTCTTGGCAGCATGGTGTAATCCACTTCTCTCTACTACCTGAACAAACATAACTCTTCTCCCGCTCTGATACCACTCTGACGCAAGTTGTGAGTATCATAGTGCTTTCCCTTTCTCCTTCTCTTCTCTCACCTGCAATATACAGACAAGATTTCGAGGCTCTGATACCACTCTGGCGCAAGCTGCCCTCGCGACAAACCTCTCTCACCAGGACCTTCTCTAACCTCGGCCCGAAGAGCTACAATTCTCTCAGATCCCGTATCGGGACCTTTCCGTCACCCACAGGTTACTCTATTGATCTCCCAGCATGTGTCTCAGGAAAATCAGGTCTCGTGATATTGCGAGACTCGCTGCAATGTTCACGTGTAATCAACCTCTGAACCCCGAGTTTTGATGGTCAACGGTCAACAACTCAGTCCTGTCGGGGATTTCCCTATCGGAAAATTGCTACTTGCGATGCCAACAGCCTGACCTTCCAAACCCCGAGCCCCAAGGTACTGATCCTTCGATTGAAGCCACCTGGACTCCACTCACTCCCAGGGTCCCACATGGCCACATCACCCTCGAGATTTCACGGATCAGGAATCCACGATGCAAGTTCCCTGAGGTCGAAAACCCCAAACACCGAACCCCGATTCTCTGAATCCTCGGGATCTTGCGCCACGTATCGCTGCTCTGATCGACGGCTCATAATGACTCAGGAAATCGCGACTCGTGATTTCAACGAGTAAACTCTTACCTTGCCAAATTCTGAACTCCGATGGACTTTGATCCTTCCTGCGCTTAGAGGTTAACTCCCCCACGACTTCCCCGCGATCTGACGGTTTGCGGATCTCGCGATTCTCCACGACGATTTCAAGTCATCGATTCTCTTCTTCTTGAGGATTTCTCCCACCTTGAAGCTTCTCCCGGTTCAGACCTTCTTCTGAGTCTGTTCCCACAATGACTCGAAGGAGCTATCCCTCCTGATCTTTTGCCACTCTGACTACTTCATAGACTTTTACGCTCGCTTCCTATGCTCGACTTTTCAACAACTCTCTAAGTGTTGAATTCTTCAAATCCCATGCACTCACCTGCAACAGAGATCTTCCACCCTCTTAGCTCAGACGAACTCCTGAGACTTCTACCTTGTCCTGCACCTTACCTGCATGGCTCTGATGACCCAATTCAACTTCTGGGAAAATGAGAATGAGAGCTTAACTGTTGAGCCTCATCAACGCACTCTATGCAGATGAATTCGACTGCACTCTATGCAGGAATCTCCTGGCTCAAACAGAGAAAAAATTGAAACTCATTCTCTTCTCTTCATCAGATTTCAAATCTACCATGAAATCACATACACAACATACAAAAAAAAATCACAACAAGAAGCAAATATGCAAAAACATAATATCAACAACACACAGAGAATAATCACATCCATGGAATTGAATCAAAGCTTTCCTATTAATTCAATATCTGTACATGGGGATTCTTCACAGGTTCTCTGCTCTGCTCTCTTTTTTTCTTGCTCCTGTATGAATGATAATAATACAATGACACAAAGGAGGGTGTCTATATTCCGTTTGCCCTCACGAAAGTAAAACTGTCTAATCTAGACTTAATTATTTTATCTACCTACATTAAATCTAATAAATGCCTCAGCTACCTAAGGACGAGAGCTTATCTTCTCAAGGTCCGTCTTACAATACAAGTGTGCTTCATTACATCAACTCATTAATGTTTGGCACAAAAAATATCAAAGTAGATTTCAAAAAAGAAGTTTGTTGTCTTGTCCAACTGGCTTTCTCCACGCACTGGCTCGCTTGATGAGTGAACGATGCTCCTGCATCATAGGGCGAAGTAGTACCTTCCTAAAAAATGAATTATCGAGTTTATTACTGGGAATGGGGAAAGGCCTTATGTACGCAATTAAGTAAGGAAATACTTTATGAATTCAATTAACGGAGGAATTGTTTTATGTATTTAATTAAGGAAGGAAACTCCTTGGATTAGGTGGAGGTTGCAAATCATCATAGGGGTAATGAATATTTAATGTATACTCTTGAATTATGGTTTTTTTTTTACATAGGGCTCCAATTCTGAACTGGCGACGCCAGGTTAGGAGAATTTCTTTAAGGATTTATTCAAGTGTTGAGGTCTTAGGGCTATTTAGGCTGACTCCTTCATCCAACATTATGGCGACGTGCCCTTCAGGACGCACCATGTGCTCCAAGGGTGCCACTCGCCCACTGGGTTTCTTTGGTGCGACGTGCCCTTCAGGATGCACCACGTGCTCCGAGGGTGCCACTCGCCAACTGGACTGATTGGTAGACACTGAATGGTAGACATCTATAACCCCTAGAGTCAACACTCCGCCAAGTGAAATTGTAGGAGACTAAGGTTTCTAAGGAATATGGCCCCCTCCTTATTGCGCGCCCCTTAGAATCATCGTGAGCGACTATCGCAGTCTGCCCCCACGGCATCATGGATCCTCTCGAACTAGGTAATCGTTAACCTACAGTTTGAGCCACGGCGGGAGTGCTAGTAGGCGGTGGCAGGGTTGTTGTCCACCCCTCTCCCTCAACCTCTCTACAAATCGTGTGTGTCCCCTTTACTCCATATGTGAGTATGGTCGACAAGCTATCGTCAGCCTGCATCATCAACAATCATGTCAGAAATGTCAACATCAAATCATCAAATCAAATGAAACATCATAGTAAACATATCAACCCAAAAGCACACTTCCTGACTCAGTCCAGAGTCCAAGGGAATTCTACCGATGCCTCTGCATCCTCAAGGTCAACAACCCTGCACACTCAATAAAACTGAGTCAATAGCATCTGTCGACATCAAATAGTAACACATCATGTCATCTGTCAATCGCATCATAATAAAGTATAAATGGTCTAACATCATAAACGCCCAGATCACTTGTGAGCAAGTGTCCTCAAATAATAAGTTTTCTCAATGCACCAGAGCGGTATGTTACATATCTAGTTGTCCTCCCTGCTGCCTTTCCTAGCCTACTACTTTGACGAAACCCTGCCCAAACCAACTAACCACCCAGCTAGCTAGGAGATGCCTTTCTGGCTCCCTAGCTCCATGATACCGTAGGGAATTCTGGCCCCCGTGACCAAAACCCCCAGCAACCCGGTGCCCCCTGCAATGGTTCACCAAAATGCCAAAACCAAACTCCTCAAAACTAGAAGATATCCAATAGAAATATAGACCTCCTTCCCATAATGCTCCTCCCCCCAATTTCATAATAATATCCCGTAGGACTCTTCCCTCTCATATCTCCCCCCTTCACCGACTCTCCTATCCTCCATTAATTACCTTATCCTCCCCATTGTTACCTTATCCCCTCCTTTATTATCTTATCCTTTCCTTTATTATCTTATCCTTAACCTATCATACGTAAAGTTTCATAAAATAATTTAAAATTTATTAAGCTCTTAATTCATTACCCTAACATTTAATAAGTTCATTAATTAATTAATTAATTAATCAATCAACAGTTATAAACAATTAATAAATAAATAAATAAATAAATAATATTATTAATAACTAATCATTGTTTAACTAAAACCATATAATGATAGTTAATTATCTAATTAATTATACTTAATAAACCCTATGCAACTATTTAACCAGGGTTGTTACATACACCCACCCTTTAGGAAATTTTGTCCCAAAGTTAAAGTATTCTATGATACAAGGGAAAAGAAACATGATCCACACATTCATAACAAATAACCGTCATTATTAGTAAGTAATCCAATAAATTCATTCATACTAGTGTACATGTACAAGAAATGCATGTGTATCTAGTACATACAAGTCTCATGTATGTACTAATAATCAATAACTATCACCCTTATAGTAATTTATGTATGCATCCAATCCAATCAACAAGATTGTTATTTTATAAAAGACAATAAACCAATCAAATGTTTGCGAAATCATTTAATTACAATCATCTAGTTCAACAATTTTATTTAGACAATTGTGGTTTAGCTACGTAATTATGAATATTTATACATACACATTTTTTTCTTTAGAAGGGAAAAACAATAATTTACACCATAAGACAAATCTCCATACACTCTCAACTATTTCTACTCATCCTTCTTACCTAACTTACTTCCATATTCATTCATATCCTTCCTCTACTGGACTATCTTGGAGCGTCAACTATATTGACCTAACTCCAAATAGAACCCGTAAGCGGAAGTGTCACTATCTCAACCAAGCTTCCCCAGCAGGCAACTGAGAGTCATCATCACACGTCTAGGCGACCATGAGCTAACACTGTCCTCCAATGACTTCAAGTTTCAGAGGATACACGGTGGGAAATTCCTCCACCCCTCCTAATCATAACTAGGGTCCACACCCTACAATGGAATATACAGTGGCACCGTGTTGTTGGGAGTTTTGTCATCATTTATTCGGTTTTGGGTAGTCTGATCACCTGTGTAGGGTTTTGCTCCACAGAGCCTTATAAAACAAGAAAAAAAAATGTCTTTTAAGGAAATGTTATCCTAACATTTCATAACATCATAACTAGCATATATCCATTCAACTTAATTAAAATTTACGAGCAGATCCTAATTCACTTACAAACAACAACATAACACTACATATTCCTTATAATACATAAAACAAATACATAAAATAAATTACCTCTTCCTGATCCTAACCCCAATCTTTGTTGGTCCAAGATGAAGTTGAAATTGTGCCAAACACTACCCAAAACTGAGTTTTCCTCCCTGCCATCTAGGAGTAGCTTGTCCGACTCCCTAGCTCCAAGATACTGTAAGCATATCCTAGCCCCCGTGCCCAAAACCTCGAGCAACCCGGTGCCCCCCTGCAATGGATCACTAAAAATCCCAATATCAAAACTCCCCACACCAGAAAATATCAAAATAGAAATCCAATCCCCCTTCAAAATACTTCCCCCCTCCAAAAATAATGATCCTCCCCATAAGACTCCTGCCTGTCATATCCCCCTTCACTGACTCCCCTCCCCCTCATTAATTTTCTTATCTCCCCTTTTATTATCTTATCCCCTTCTTTAATATCTTATCCCCTTCATTAATATCTCATCCCCTTCTTTAATGCTTCATTCCCCCTGCCTGCATATGTAAAGTATTTAATTAAATAAATTAAAATTATTAAGCCCCTTAAATCTATTACCCATGTCATTGAATGCGATATGTAATCAATCAATTAATTAATTAATCAATCAAAAGTTATAAATAATTAATTAATAAATAAATAATTAATTAATATTATTAATACTAATCATTGTTTAATTAAAACCATATTAGGACAATTAATTATACTTAAAAATCCCTATGAACTATTTAACTAGGGTTGTTACATACACCCACCCTTCAAGAAACTTCGTCCCGAAGTTAAGGTATCTCATGATACAAGGAAAAGAAACATGGTTCACACATTCATGACAATTAACCGACAATATTAGTAAGTAAACCAAGAAAACTCATACATACTAGTGTCCATGTACAAGAAATGCATGTGTAGATAGTACATACAAGTCTCGTGCATGTACTAATAATCAATAACTATCACCCTTATAGTATTTTATGTATGCATCCAATCCAATCAACAAGACTAGTCTTTTATAAAAGACAATAAACCAATCAAATGTTTGTGAAATCCTTTAATTACAATTATCTAGTTCAACAATTGTAATTAGACAATTGTGGTTTAGTTACGTAATTATGAATATTCATATATACACATTTTCTTTTTAGAAGGGAAAACATTAAATTTCACCATCAGACAAATCTCCATACTTTCTCAACTATTTCTACTCATCTTTCCTCCCTAAATTACTTCCATCTCCATTCCTATCCTTCCTCTACTGGACTATCTCGGAGCATCAACTATATTGACCTAACTCCAAATAGAACCCGTAAGCGGAAGTGTTACTATCTCTACTAAGCTTCACCAGCAGGAAAACAATCATCATCACACATCTTGGGGAGAGTGACCTAACACCGTCATCCCATGACTTCATGTTCGGAGGATACATGGTGGGAAATGCCTCCACCCCTCCTAATCATAACTAAGGTCCACACCCTACAATGGAATATACAGTGGCACCATGTTGTTGGGAGTTTTGTCATCGTTTATTTGGTTTTGGGCAGTCTCATCACCTGAAATCCTGCACTGGTCCACATATCATAGCAATGCATCCAAACCAATATAATTTGACATACAAATATTTGTACCATAATTTTGTTTGTCTAGTGTTCATTATATCCACTTTCATCATCACTATGTTGGCTATTTCATAGCCCATAACCTACAGATTAGTCTGTAACACAAACTCATAAATTTCTATGCATTATCATCATGTAATTGCATGCAATCATCATTTCAATTCGGTATCCGTGTACCAACAAATTAACATCAATTTTTCAAGTTAGAATTAGATCTCATAATATCCCATAATTCAATTTCAACACCCAATCATAAAATTATCATTTACCAAATAGATTTCATCATATCCAACATCATCAATAACATTTAAACATTCATAAAATTTACATTCTCACAATATGTCACATCATATACATCATCATCAATAACATTTAAATATTCGTAAAATTTACATGCACAGTGTAGATCGCATTATATTCATCATCATCAATAACATTTAAACATTCATAAAATTTTCATTCACATAGTAGATTGCATTATATTCATCATCATCAATAACATTTAAACATTCATAACGGTTCATATGTCTTAAAAGTTTAAGTGTATCATTTAATAGTTTCATTGTGACTAGAAAATAAAGTATGTCGGCCTCAGGTAATCCTGGTTGTCTAAGTCAAAAGCTCATGTTACATACACCCCACCTTCGAGAAACATATTCTCGAGGTGGTCAAAAAAGTGATGGATAGTCTCGTCGTAGTGTCTCGACATCTTCCCAAGTAGTAGATCCTGGACTATACTTGTCCCATTGGACCTTAACTTGGTCTACCAGACAGTTCCTAAGCTATCGAACTCTACAATCCAATATGTGTAATGGTTCTACCATGAGAGTTCCCACCTCCGATACCTGCAATTCCCTCCAATTTAGTTTATGTGATTCATCAACAACATAATGACGTAAAAAAGATACATGAAATACATTATGAGTTTTATGCAAGTGGGGTGGCAGTACGAGACGATAGGCAACGGGTCCAATTTTCTCTTGGATTCTGAACGGTCCTATAAATCGAGGTGATAATTTTGTCCCCTTCTCGAACCGTATGGTACTCTTATTAGGCCTGATATGAATGAAAACCTAGTCTCCCACTTCATAACTTCAGTCGGTCCTATGTGCATCCGCATAACGTTTCTTCCTATCATGTGCTTCCTTTAGTCTCTGCCTAATCTGAATCACCTGTTCCTCCATCTCTTGAATCAATTCTAGCCCAACTGTTACTTGGTATTCTATTGTATCCCAACTCAATGGCATTCTGCATGGCCTTCCATATAGAGCTTCATAGGGTGGCATTCCGATGGAGCTATGGAAACTATTATTGTAGGCAAAATCTACCAAAGGTAGGTACTTCTCCCACTGGGTTTGATTATCCATGACATACATCCTAAGCATGTCTTCCATGACTTGATTTACTCTCTTGGTTTTCCCATCTATTTTAGGAAGATAAGTTGTGCTTAAGTTCAACTGAGTCCCCAACGTTGACTACAAACTTTTCCAAAACCTAGAAGTGAAACTGGAGTCCCTATCTGAAATCATCTTCTTAGGTATCCCATGCAAACGGATAACCTAATTTACAAACACATGTGCCACATCAGTGACATCATAAGTGTCTCTAACTAAAATAAAATGAGCACTCTTGGTTAACTTATCCACTATCACAAGAATGACATTGTTTCTATCAGATGTGAGCAGCAAACCCACAACAAAATCCATAGAAATGACTTTCCATTTGGACATAGGAACATCATGTGGTTGTAGGAGGCCTGCCGGGTGATGGTGGTCGGCTTTCACTTGCTGACACTCTAGGCATTTGGTGATGAAATGGACTACATCACGCTTCATGCCTACCCAGAAGAAGAGCTTCCTCATGTCTTCGTACATCTTCTTCACACTCAGATGTGCACAATAAAGTGCTCTATGGGCTTCCTTTAGTATGATGCTTCGAATATCCCCATTCTCAGGGATGTACATCCTTCTTCGATATCTCAATAGTCCGTCTGCTTCTAGACTATATCCTTCATACTTTAGATCTAACTGCCTCCCGCTCTGGAGGTTTGAAGTAACCTTTAAATACCAACTGTCTTCTTGGAGTTGTGTCAACACATGTTCCCTCAGATTGACCTTTAAGGGTACCAAGGAAAAGATACGTGGTCTCCTACTCAAGGCATCTGCGACTACATTTTCTTTTCCCTTGATGTACAAAATACCAAAATCGTACTGACTCATAAACTCACTCCATCGCCTTTTCCTGACATTCATATCCCTTTGAGTGAAGAGATGTTTTAAACTTTGATGGTCCGTTTTGAGCTCAAAGTTTTTCCCTACAAGATAGTGCCTCCAAAGTTTCAGAGCTAGTATTATAGCTGCCAAATCTAAATCATGAGTTACGTATAGCTCTTCGTGTTTCTTCAACTTTCTTGATGCATAAGCTATCACTCCTCCATCCTGCATTAGCACAGCCCCCAACCCTTGCTTCGAGGCATCCATACAAATGGTGAAGTCCTTTTCCATATCTGACACTCGTAGAATTGGGGCACCAGTTAGTAACCTCTTAAGATTAATGAATGCATTATCACATTCTTGTATCCATTCATACCTAACCCTCTTGCATTGAAAAGTGGTGATGGGTTTCTCTATTTTTTAGAATCCTTCCACAAATCTCCGATGATAACCTGCTAGCCCCATGAAGCTTCTCACCTCATGGGAATTTTTCGGCACTAGCCACTCTATAATGGCCTTTACCTTTTCTAGGTCCATAGAGATTCCTTCGTTGGAAATGATATGACCTAAATAGTGGATCTCTTTCTGGAAGAAGGAACATTTTGACAAATTCCCATACAATTTGTTCTCTCTAAGGCAGGACAACACTACTCGTAAGTGTTCCTCATGTTCTCTTTCGTTCTTGGAATAGATGAGGATTTCATCTAGGAAGACTTGTACAAAACACTCTAAGTATTTCTGGAATACGTTGTTCATGAGGCTCATGAATACTGCTGGCGCATTGGTCAATCTAAAAGGTACTATGAAAAACTCGTAATGTCCAAACCGAGTTCGAAAGGCAGTTTTTGGGATGTCACCTTCCTTAATCCTTAATTGATGATACCCTGATCGCAAATCAATCTTTAAGAATACAACTGCTCCTTTCATCTGATCAAAGAGGTCATCTATTTGTGGCATCGTGTACCTATTTTTCACTATAGCATGGTTCAGGTCCCTGTAGTCTATACAAAGTTGTAAGGATCCATCCTTCTTCTTTACAAAAATTACTGGTGCGCCCCAAGGTGAGACATTGGGCCTTATTAGCCCTAATTCCAGTAACTCTTTCAACTGCATTTGCAACTCAAAAAGTTTCGGCGTTGTCATCCGATACAAAGTTTTGGAAATTGGTTCTGCACTAGGTTTTATCTCAATAGTAAAATCAAGCTCCCTCTCAGGAGGTAACCCCAGTAACTTGTTCGGAAAAACATCCTTAAATTTTGACAATACCGGGTAGTGATCCAATGAGGGTCCCTTCCTTTCATTCATTGCTTCCACTACATAAAGTCAACATCCTTTCCTCAAGCATCACTTAACCTTCATAGTTGAGATAAAGTGTAATGAAACTTTTCTCCATACACCATAGATCTCTACTACCCTTCCTTCATCGTCTACACAGAGCAACCTTTTTATGAAACAATATACCAAAGCTCGATGAGCTATTAACTAATCCATTCCAACGATTAGGTCATACGCCCCGAGAGGAGTGACATATACCTTTAACCTGGTAGTACACACTCCGAGGTCTACTATACAATTATCACCATTAGGTCCTACCGCTTGTTTTCCCGCCGAAGCCATCTCGACTTTTTTAAATTCATTGTGCTCGTAGGCTGCCAACCCACTCTTTTCTAATGCATATGGTGAAATGAAACTATCTATCGCACCAGAATTAAATAAAATATTAACATTGATATGATTTAGCGTACCTGATGACTCCACCACCGTGGACTGATGTTCGACCTGGCGATTATTAACCACTGCATAAATTTGGTGGCTGCTACTTGCTCTTACCATTGGGGCCTTCCCTTCTCTATGTGCGAATCCTGATTGTAACTCTGGGCAGTCATGCTAGTAATGGGGTCCTCCGCACCCCCAATAGGTAACATGAGATTGAACCTGCGCACTATTATGTGACTGTCTCTTAAACAAGTTCCTTCCCCTGGAGCCCCTACTACTACTAGCTATTCCCTGAGATGGTCGTGAACCTGTCTGTGTCATTGGTGAAGAACGATATGCTGCACTCACTACCATTGAAATTCCTACTGTTACTATCCTTGGTGTGACTCTGTTACCATATGGATGTGTCCTCGAGCCCCCTCCCCTGGGAAATGACCGAGGGGCCTTCCCCACAAATCCAAGACGATGCGGAAAGGTCGGTCTCACATGTCCGGTTAAGTTCTTGTGTTCCTTCGCATAACGCTCATTTTCCACAGTTTCTTCTACTGAAGACGGTTTCCACATCTACACCATAGCTCTTATCTTAGGGTTCAATCCATAGATGAAGTGCTCTACCTTTCGTTGTTCATTATCCATATATGAAACATAATTGACCAATTCCATAAATCTGATTTCATATTCTTCTATAGTTCTATTTCCCTGTACTAAGGCATGAAATGCCCCTACCTGTTGTTCCTCATAATAAGCTGGTAGATATTTCCTTCGGTACCTCTCCTCAAAAAGTTGCCAAGATGCTATGTCTGGGGTAAGATGCAGTTGTCTTTCCAAGTTACCCCACCAGTTCAAGGCACTATCTCTTAACTGAAAAATCATTATCTTCTCCTTAGAGTTGGACGCATAGTCCCTTAAGTCAAAACACCTTGTCATGCCTTCCAACCATTCTTCCGTGCGTTCACTAGCACGACCCCCGGCAAACTCCAAAAGTTTGATCTTTTGCAATTCTCAAGTGATGTCTTCGGGTAGAGGTTGCCCCCCTAAATCCCTGGACACTTATGGATTACCCATTCCAGATGGTGGGGGTTCCACTTCGGTCCCTACTGGTTGTCTCCCCTTTAAGGTCTCATTTATGGCCTCCAACGAGCGAAGTATGAGAGTTAGTTTGGGCGATGGTGGTGACGGTGCTGGCGGTGTTGGCAGTGCCTGCGAAGATGCTCCCCAACCTCGATTCCATCGATTCCTAACCATCCTGTATGATTTAACCTGCATCAACCGAAGTTGTCAAGGTGAGTTCAAGGACGTTTCGAATTGGTACGACTTAAACTAGAAACAAGGTTAGGCGTAAGTTTTTCTTTACTTGTCTGTAAATAGACATTACTATCTTTAGGGGATTGGCTAGGTTAGGGCTAAAGCGTCTAAGCTTGATTTCTTTGCCTAAGAAAACTATTGATTCCCTCGCCTCGTAGCTATGCTAGCTTTGCCTCATTCTCGCCAATTCCTCTATCTTACCCTCCTAGCACACATGAAACCCCCTCCCGTTTACCTTGGTCTAAGTCCTTATACTTTGCGTTTACAACTAATTACGGTGACTTCCAACCTAAAGTTGATGAAATGAGCCTAAGGCTATCCTTCGATGCTTGACGCGTAGGCTTTTCTTGGCATGTCGTACATATGCATTGAATTGTGTGTCTCTATGGCTGCAGGTGCAGGTCTTAAGGATTGTAGAGTGATTTTTAGGGATTGGAGCTTAGCGCTTGTGCGCTGGGATTTGGTTCTTAGCTCGTGGACTTGGAGATTGGGCCTCAAGCACAATACTTTGAAATTTCTTATTAAATTAATCACCTTATTAAATTAAAACCTTAGTTTAAGGTTTAAAACCTAAATTTAAATCTTTGAAACTAAGGTTTAAGACTTAAATCTTTAATACTATGTTTTAAAGTCTATAATTTAAACATATGTATATATTAACTTAAACCTTTATTTAACTATATGTAATTTAAATTATATTCCAGTTATTAAAATTAAAATTTAACATTAAACTAAAATTAAAACATTAAAATTTTAATATTAAATTTGAACTAAAACATAAAAAAATTTAACCAAAATGAATTAAATAATAATAAAAAAAATGAATAAAAAAAAAATAAATAAATAAATAAAATAAAATAAAATAAAAAATAAATAAATAAAACTAAATAAGAAATAAATAAAAAGAAACAATTTTAACGTGGGCAGTGGGTTCTCGCATGAGGCCCACGTGCCCCTCCCTCACCATGCTCATTCCTAACCGTACACGCCTCTCTAACAATCCCTAAACTATCCTCAACCCTAACGCTCCCTCACTGCTACCTATCCCACGCTGCAAGTGCGGCCAGGGTTTTCTTCTCCCTAACTCTGCAACTGCAGGCTCCTCTCTCTGTGGCTGGATGCTCGGCTCTGAGCGTTGATGCTTGGGCATTGGCTGGTGTGTTTTTGTTGTTTGATCTTGTGTTGTTTTGTAGCCTCGCTTTCATCCGTACAGTCAAGTATTTCCTTATCTCTGTCCACAGAGATTTCAATTGATCTGTTCATAAAAAAAAATGAGAGTGAGGCCGAGAGCAATGAAGAGTCTGGGTCCCATGGTTGAGGGACAGGAAGGGAACATGTGGGCAGTATTGAATGTAAAAGTCTCGGTCCCTACACCTGGAACAATTGTACATTGCTCTTCATCCTCATATTTGTCTCTGTGTCGTTTGTTGTTGATGTCCGGGATTAGGTCATCGTTGTGGCTGCACAGTCGCTCTAATCTAATTTCTAGATTTGAGTCGTTGTGTGTCAAATAAGAGACCACAACTATAAATATGGTAAAGTATTCCCTTGCATCGATGCTACGAACACATGGGGCTATGATGAGTTGTTCTTTGGTCATTTTACACCTATGTTGTATAGTTTGACTGACCTATTATGTGGTATGTGCATGTGGTGCATGGAGCTTGGAGCTTGTGCTCTGTTTGTACAGCTCATGGCTCCTCAACCATGGTTTGGCGCTGAGTTCGGGCTGTGTTAAATTCCAGACATGCGTTGTGCAATGGGTCGTAAAAAAAATTTTGGGGTTGTCTTTCTTATGAAATTGCAGTGTATACGAAGGTATCAAAGAAGGAAGCAATTATGAGCTTATATCTTTGACATTACAGGTAGTCATGGATAAAGAAAATCTCATAATGTGAATATTAGTGTGCATCGGGTTTCCTCTGAGATTGCAAATAGCTCTTATATGCATTGTGCAATGTAAAACCCCTCGGTGAGCTCCTCCTCCATGCGGTTTCGGCGCTCTGTGTTGTGTTGGGTGTTTAGATAGATAGCTCGTGAAATAGGTATTGAATCTTATATTATATTTGGTTAATTATGTTGGCAAGAGTATAGAACTTTATTCTTAACTCATTTAGGCAAGTTTGAATTTGATAGGGAATATATTTGATTTGAAGAAAATAATAATAGTTCAAAATAGATTGCTCTTTTATTTATTCTGTCAAAGGATTTAATTGAAGAAGATGTTGGAATTATTGATATGTAGTAGTTTCCTTTCTATTTATGAAAGTTGTTGGGGAGGAAACATGTGAGAAGAAACATTCCTGAGTGGTAATTATATATATTTTCTCATCTTGGCATGGTTAAATTATTTCCTTTGACATTGCAGTCTCTAAGAAATAACATATTAACAACAGATGGAAATGTGGTGCTTCTTTTGGTGATTACAGCGTAACATGTGTGCTTGCTTTTTATTACTTTTTCTATATTCCTTTTTTTTTAATATATTTTTATCTGTGTAAAAAAAAAAATTGTGTGCTTGGCTTGCAGGTTAGGTGGAGCTAGAGCTTGGCCCAGATTGATCTAATTAAGGGTTTCAGGACCCTTGGACTACTAGATTTATCTAATTTCTGGGTGGGTACAATTCCATTCTTACGTTGGGTAGGTGGGTAGGTAGGCCCTTAAGGCTCCAGTGCTTCAAACTGAATCTCTGATACCATGTGTAGGGTTCTTCTCCACAGAGTCTTATAAAACAAGAAAAAAAAATTATTTTAAGGAAATGCTATCCTAACATTTCATAACATCATACCCAACATATATCCATTCATCTTAATCAAAATTTACGAACAGATCCTAATTCACTTACAAACAACAACATAACACTGCATATTCTTTATAATACATAAAATAAATTACCTCTTCCTGATGCTAACCCCGATCTCTGTTGGTCCAAGATAAAGTTGAAACTGTGCCAAACACTGCCCAAAACCGAGTTTTCCTCCCTGCTAGCTAGGAGTAGTCTGTCCGGCTCCCTAGCTCCATGACACCGTAAGGATATCCTAGCCCCCGTGCCCAAAACCCCCAGCAGCCCGGTGCCCCCTTGCAATGGATCACTAATGCTCCCAATATCAAAACTCCCCACACCAAAAAATATCAAAATAGAAATCTAGTCCCCCTTCAAAATACTTCCCCCCTCCAAAAATAATGATCCTCCCCATAAGACTCCTCCTCGTCATATCCCCCTTCACCGACTCTCCTCCCCCTCATTAATATTCTTATTTCCCCCTTTATTATCCTATCCCCTTCTTTAATATTGTATCCCCTTCTTTAATGCTTCATCCCCCCCCGCATTCGTAAAGTATTTAATTAAATAAATTAAAATTATTA
>ML777477.1:1108029-1122820 GCA_009831015.1 Picea engelmannii
ATAAAAATAAAATAATTAAAAAAAATAAACAAATTAATAACTTTAATTATTTAAGAATAAACAAATAATATATATAAATAATTCACGATAATCAATAATTAAATGAAAAAAATATAAAAATATAAAAAAATAACTAAAATAAAAACATATATTAATTTAAACAAATAATTTAAAAGCAAACAATAATAAAAAAGGGCAGGCACGCATGAAGCCCACGTGCCCCGCCCTCATTCTCCTTACCCAAACCCTATACTCCCAACCCTAGCCTGGCAAAGCCGTCTTTCCTCTCCTCACCCTACTCTGCATAACTCTCCTGGCGGCAAAGAACCCAAGCGCAAAGGAGCCTCCTCTGTTACGACTCAGTGTTTGGGCTTTGTGCTATGTGTTGGTGTAGGTATGAGAAGGGGATGAGAGTTTGAGTCAAGGGTTAAACAGTATGACAGATATCTGGGCTTGAGGGCCAAGCTCGAGCTCCATCTCTAGCCCCACCTAACCTGCAAACCAAGCGCGCGCACACACACACACATTTTAATTAATTATACTTAATAAACCCTATGCAACTATTTAACCAGGGTTGTTACAACAAAGATATCTAATCTCGTAATTGATCATACTCTACAATGATAACAAGGAGCTAAGGAAATCTAAAAATCTTCAACTATCCTTACGAAATACAATCCATTTGCGTAAGAGGTCCAAAAATTCTATAACCATCATACATTACATAAAAACCATAAGAGCAAGTTTATCTTGTAAATAAACTAATCTCCACCAACTTTATGTTGTAATTAAACTAATCTCCACCAACTAAGAGCTAAGTACAAATATAAGGGCTTCCCAAATGGAGGCCAAGATGAAATTTTAATGTTTTATTTTAATCGTTTTTGACAGAATGTTTAAAGATTACCATAAATTTAATTTCATCAAAAACATCAAATTAAGAAAATCAAATCAATGATATGTCTCGTGTCAATATGTAATGAATCATTAAGTTACCAAGGATAACATGGGAATGGTATTAGAGTAATATAACTATACTTGAAAAATAAGTTAAAATATATTTTATATAAAACACAACTTTATAATTAAACCAAGAAAAAGTTAAAGAAATATAATATAATAATGCCTAGTTTTAAGGTGAGGTAAACAGAGTTGGTAAAAGCTAAAGTTATGAGACATCATACTTTGGATTTCTATTACCCCGACTCGAGATATATAAAAGGCATGATTTACTAAGTAAAATTCCTATGCTAACAATGAGATGGTGAGAGCGAAATCAATGGGGTAGGAAGAGTACTCATTGCATCCAAGGTAACACTGAGATAAGAAGGGTAGTGCACTGAGAAAGGTATATGGGCACCATAATTTATGAGATATGAGTGCAATAGTTCCATGGAATGGTAAGGTTATGGTACTCTAAATACTTATCCCACCTTAAAATACATTCACTAACTTAATTAATCTTGAATTATAACCTAGATGAAGCTTCAATTACCATTGAATCAGTTCAGGTAAACGCATAGGGAAGGGAGCCAAAACTAGAAGTGATAGAAGTTTCCTGGCATAACATTGAGTATTAAAATTGTTGGGTAAGCAACGTTGATCATTAGATGAATAATGGTATGAGTAAAAAATGAGTGTGAACCCTTGAGGTCTGAGTGTAATTCCAAGAGTCATTTGCAGACTACACATAAGATTTTGAGCACAGTTATGTAAGTCTGAGTGTAAATCGAAGGTCAAATGAAGGTTGTGCAAGAATTTTTGGGCGAAAATATAATCTAAGTGTAAAACAAAGGTCAATGAAGATTGCGCAAGAGGTTCTAGGTGAAAATATAATCTGAGTTTAAAACGAAGTTCAATGAAGACTGCGCAATGGGTTCTAGGTGCAAATATAATCTGATTGTAAAATGAAGGTCAATGAAAATTGTGTAAGAGGTTATGGGATAAAATATAATCTGAGTGTAAAACGAAGGTCAATCAATATTTCTCAAGGGGTTATAGGTGCAAATATAATATGAGTGTAAAACGAAGGTCAATGAAAACTATGCAAGTTGTTTTGGGAGCAATTAAAGGTCTGAATAAACATTTTTGGTTGTATAGGCCACCTGAGAAGTTGCAGAGCTAAAAGGGTAGTCCCTAAAATGTCACTATATCATTGATACGACATTGAACAGATGCAACCAATGGGAAAATGTTTGAAGGGAGTTGCTCAATTTGAGCTACCATTTAAGTGGGTATTTCCCTTACACAAGGCAATACTAAATGGCATAAAGGGAAAAGGGATTGAATACAGTAGGTTGGTAATGGAGAACCATGGATGTGGCAGTTCCAGGTGAAATTTTTCATAACAAAAAAAAAAACTCGAGCAATAACATTGCGGCAACAACAGTCAACCGAGGTACAAGAATAATTATATTGTTTGAAGGAGAGACAACATGTCTGGAAGAACCAAAATCTGTAGTTACATATCAACGTATTAAATAGTATAAGTGTAGGAAACAATCACAAGGGACATATTTGATCTAGAGTATGAATATGGCATCGTAAGAAGATTCAAAGGACAATGAGGACAAAAAAATACTACTATGTACATAATTTATTAGAATCCAGGAAATATTATCAAATGCCATACAACTTAAAATGAGAAAAGTGTTACAACACCAAGGAGAACTTCCACATATAGTAAAACTTACAATGTGTAGTATTTACATGACCATAATGAGATGAAATACGAATCTATCGCTAAAGCAAGAGTCGTCCCATGTTTATATGTATATAGATTATCTTCCTTCCATCTATCAAGTTACAATGATAAACTAAAATTTATGATGAACAATCAAATAAAATCACCATAACTAGACATATGCAAAGAAAACTCGATGCAATGAAATTGTCATTTGAAAACCATAACCATACAAGCATAAAACTAAATTTTAATACAAATAACATCTTAAACAAGAATACTGTAACCGATGTTGACTTGTTGATGTCTTCGGCAGCTGGCAATCCTCCTCTCTCTTGCTTTCTAATTGTTGAGACCTCACCAGTACCTCCCAGCCAACACTCTGAGTACTCTTCTTCCCCCTGAGCCACACGATATGCAGAGGGGCCACACACACAAACCATAGAAGAATAGCTCCCAGCTCGCCTCGCAAGGTCGAGCTACCACTCTCTATTTTAGTTGGGTATCCCAACCCCCACAAGAAAAATCAGTCAAGAAAAATCTGACAGCATAACCTTACGCATACCAGTCGTGATTCCTTCCTCATCTCCCACGTTACTTTATAAAGTTATTCCTAGTGACCCTTCCCATTTGCATGTTAAATTTGTTTTATTAAAAATTAATTAGGAAAAACTCTACCCCATACACTTGTCACCACATCCCTTAGTTGCACCAGAAATTCATTTAATTAATTAAATTAATTTTCCAATTTCCCTAACCCACCTAAAAGCATTCCTAAAAATGTTCCTTTTTGTCCCTTTATTCCCTCAATTTCCCTTAACAACTAATGCCTTTCTTAAATATTACTTGAGTTCTAATTAGGAAAGTTCTCTAGACTTGATTCCTTTCTATGTTCCTATTACACATTATTTTGGTCACCCTGGTGATGTTTCTACAAGCATGTGTTCGGGCTCTCAAAAGGATCTTTTGCATGGGAAAATCAACTAGTTTCTCCCTCTATAAAACTTGTTTTTATAAGGACGTCGCAGGCTAAGAGTAATACACACTGTCAAAATGCTTGATTTCTGCAGGTTGGCCTTAACCTAGCTTGCGTAATTTTTGTAGGTTGCTCTATAGACCAAGTGCAATGACGTTTTAAGACTAAGAAAAGAGACGAAGTTCATGAAGGTTATAGAAGGGAATCTTCTATAATATGAGGTGGCATCCGTATGTTTGGGATCCTACTAGCTTCTTTGATTTGGTGGGATCATCCTAATCTCTTTAACCATCTCTCTTTCTCCTATATAATGATGGATTTCTCATGGAAAAGGTTAAGAAAAAAGCAAGCAAGATCAAGTAAGGAATAGGTTGAAGATTTTGTGAGGAACTCTATTTCAATTGATGCTTGAGATCTCCATTGTCTCATCAATATATTGTGGGTCATCTTCATGCAAGTTTGAAGAAAGTTTGTGTGTTGGAGCAAAGGGCCACTAGATGGGAACCTTGCAACATCAAGGCGGCTCGGTTGTATCTTCCACTTTTACTTAATATAATACAGTGGCGTGTTTCTTTCCCATAAAATCATTCTCATTTTATTACATGACTCCTTGATCACATGTATAGGTTTTCATTGAACATACTATTATTGCTTTCACTTTGGTTGGTTTGTGTTCCATTGCAGGATCAATAGCACAAGAGCATTCGAGCGAAGAAGGGACAAAAAAAAAATAAGGAAGCGATATTCAAAGGTATGTTACTCATCTCTTCTTGGATATTAAATTCAATTATTAAGCTTAGAAAAATCGCAATGTCTTGTCTCGTTTTGTTATAGATCTAGGTGGATCTAGGGAGATCAGTTTATGTCTGCATTCATTGATTTATCCAATAAAAAAATTGGCGACTCCGCTGGGGATACAACCTATTTTTGTTTTTTTGCTGTCCATTTTCCTTTAGAATACCTCTTTTCATTTCCATCCAGTCTCTGAGTTGGTAGGGGATCCATCTAGACTCTCTGGATCTAAAAGTTCTTTTGGACTCTTTGCCCTCTTTCAAATTTTTCTTTGTTTATAGTCATTTCTGCACTGTATCTCATATATAGCTTGCGGAAACCTTAGATACCCTCACCCTAACTTCTTAGACCAGTGCAAAATTTCCGCAGCCTACCACATAGCTAGCCTACGGAAACCTTTAATTCCCGCACTGTACCCTACTATTCAGCTGTGACATTGCCTATAAATTTTTTTGGATTGGGTCTTTTTGTCTTTTTCTACCCAGTTTGTATCTGATCATATGGGAGGAACTTTTGGAGCCTATATTTGACTGTTTTCTAAGTTTAAAGACTTGTTATTGATTGGTTTTTAGGGATTGGAAACCCTTGTTTGTCATCTTATAAGTTTTTGCTTCTTGATTTTTATCAACAAGGATATAATCTCCGATTTTGAGATCTGAGTGCTTGATTAATGAAAATCTTTGATCTAATTTAAGGTTTTGGATTGTTTACATTTTCTGGATTGCTTGTTGATTGGAAATTCTTTTTCATTTTTATTTAGTGAAACATTTTCTTGTCATCCTTATTTGTATCTTCATTGAAAGTTTGATTTGTGTATTTGTTGAGTGTATCGATTTTCTTCGGTTACTTTTCCTTTCTTCATTTTATCCCAACTTGGTTTTGGAAAGGAAGAATTAAAATCATCTATTCTTTGTAGTAATCATTCATAAGAAAATTTTGTGCATTCAAATTTTTTACAAGAGAACAAATTGGAAAATTCCATTGCTTATGATTGTTTGAAATTGTCTTTATTCAAGAAAAAGGAATTATATTTGGTAGATTTCGTGTTTTCTGAAGAAATACTTTCTCCCTATTGTAGTTAGAGTTCATCAAACTGAAACATTGCGTCATTCATCTCTTTTTCCATATTATTGGATGAAGGTATCATACAACATTAGTTTCATCTCCATTTCTCTATTGCGTAAACACAGCCTCTAAAACACTGCGTAATTATAAAATTTAATTAGTAAATTTTATTTTCTAGGGCTCTTTCCACCAACATTAGCTAGACTAGTGCTTTGGAATAGGTTGTGAGACACACTCTCCAAAGCATAAAACACACTACAACATCTTGTGATAGGGAGTTTTCAAATCCATTGGCAACATTTTGTCCTGGGAAGCCCTTATCACACAAGGGTCAAACCTGAGGTCACATTAAGGCTGGCATAATTACTCACCCTACTTTGTTGGTCTTAGTGTAGAGACTACGCATATTATGGGGGTCACTTGAAGGTATACCCACAATTATAAGTGTAATCCTTTCGAGTTGATTTCGGGCTAGATACCTTGCCATTGCATGTGGATCAGAGTGTCGATTGTTTCCCTAGGCATCACTGTTGTTCTTGGTAACCTTAGTAGCC
This sequence comes from Picea engelmannii, assembly GCA_009831015.1. Taxonomy (NCBI): domain Eukaryota; kingdom Viridiplantae; phylum Streptophyta; class Pinopsida; order Pinales; family Pinaceae; genus Picea; species Picea engelmannii. The sequence continues at coordinate 1,114,100 of ML777477.1, forward strand.
TATATCTTTAAGGTCTTACATGAGGGTCATAATTTTTTTTGGATTGGGTCTTTTTGTCTTTTTCTACCCAGTTTGTATCTGATCATATGGGAGGAACTTTTGGAGCCTATATTTGACTGTTTTCTGAGTTTAAAGACTTGTTATTGATTAGTTTTTAGGGATTGGAAACCCTTGTTTGTCATCTTATAAGTTTTTGCTTCTTGATTTTTATCAACAAGGATATAATCTCCGATTTTGAGATCTGAGTGCTTGATTAATGAAAATCTTTGATCTGATTTAAGGTTTTGGATTGTTTACATTTTCTAGATTGCTTGTTGATTGGAAATTCTTTTTCATTTTTATTTAGTGAAACATTTTCTTGTCATCCTTATTTGTATCTTCATTGAAAGTTTGATTTGTGTATTTGTTGAGTGTATCGATTTTCTTCGGTTACTTTTCCTTTCTTCATTATATCCCAACTTAGTTTTGGAAAGGAAGAATTAAAATCATCTATTCTTTGAAGTAATCATTCATAAGAAAATGTTGTGCATTCAAATTTTTTACAAGAGAACAAATTGGAAAATTCCATTGCTTATGACTGTTTGAAATTGTCTTTATTCAAGAAAAAGGAATTATATTTGGTAGATTTCATGTTTTCTGAAGAAATACTTTCTCCCTATTGTAGTTAGAGTTCATCAAACTGAAACATTGTGTCATTCATCTCTTTTTCCATATTATTGGATGAAGGTCTCATACAACATCAGTTTCATCTCCATCTCTCTATTGCGTAAACACAGCCTCTAAAACACTGCGTAATTATAAAATTTAATTAGTAACTTTTATTTTCTAGGGCTCTTTCCACCAACATTAGCTAGACTAGTGCTTTGGAATAGGTTGTGAGGCACACTCTCCAAAGCATAAAACACACTACAACATCTTGTGATAGGGATTTTTCAAATCCATTGGCAACATTTTGTCCTGGGAAGCCCTTCTCACAGAAGGGTCAAACCTGAGGTCACATTAAGGCTAGCATAATTACTCACCCTACTTTGTTGGTCTTAGTGTAGAGACTACGCATATTATGGGGGTAACTTGAAGGTATACCCACAATTATAAGTGTAATCCTTTCGAGTTGATTTCGGGCTAGATACCTTGCCATTTCATGTGGATCAGAGTGTCGATTGTTTCCCTAGGCATCACTGTTGTTCTTGGTAACCTTAGTAGCCTATATCTTTAAGGTCTTACATGAGGTGATTGTGGAGGGGAAAGTATTCACGGTACCTGGAATTGATGTTGGCCAGAATCACTCGGGCTACTTGGAGGGTATACCCATGATTATGTGTGGGAACTTGCACCAGGGTGCAAGTCCATTAAGCAGGTCATCAACATAACTTTTCCACCCGCTCTATCCTAGCCCCTTCTTGTCATGACTTCACCACGTTAGATTTCATCACTAACTAGTGACTTCGAAATAAGACGGTTTGATTTCCTGGTTTGATTTCTAGATTTTATTAGTGAGTGTTGTTTGTTTACGTAGTTGGCCATAGATGTTTTCTGTAAAATATTTGGTTCAGCCAACATGGAACCTCCGCGCCTTTCGCTCAGGATGCAAGGCCTATCCTTGGAAGATTTGGAGGGTTATCAACCTTTGCCTAATAATCCATCGGAGGGCTCTCCTTAGCAGAGAAAGGTCCAAGACACCGTAACCTCACAAGAGGAAGGTTTCGCCTCTTTAGAAAGTTTCAAAATTATTTATGATTCTCTAGAGGCTTTTTTCATACCTCCTGGATACGAGAGACGTATTCTCCGCCTAAATTCATCAAGTGAACTTATTGTTGACATTTCTGGAATACAGAATGGACCCCATACAATCCCTAAAGACGAGAACACCTTTTGGAATACCGACATATTTAGAAGCTCTCCTTGCATGGTGTGGAACCTTTACAGCTCAGGGGAAGGTGATGATATACCTGTCGTCTCCCAACTGCCCGAAACATATTTTACCTACACGATATCGTTAAACCATTTTTCTCGTACAACTAGAAAAAAACATCATCATTCTAGACACACAGTCAGTTGGTCCTAGCTCGACTTTCTCTCTCCAGATGGCCCATGCTACTACGGTCCCACACACTACGACTATTCCCACCAGAAATGTGGTTGTTAACCAAGCTCCCATTGGTACACCACTTTCTTCTAGACCTACCCCGTCACTTCTTCCTGGGTACCAAGCTTTAAATCCTTCCACTATCGTCCCTACCTAGGTTTCATCCGAAGTTTTTGGACTTTTTGTTCCACATGGGTACAATGCTACTATGGGTTTTGTTCCTACACCTTCCTAGTTCCTCTCGAGAGGGTCTTATCCACCTTTTTCTAGGGGATGTGGACCTAGTGGCTCCAATCCAATTGGGAGCACCCATCACCCGTTCACTTTTGGTTACTAGATTCCCATTGGAGGGAAATATCATGTTGGGGGATATCCTCTACTTGGAGGACAACCTTAGGTTGGATTCTATAACCCACTCTATGAACATAACACATCTGGATCACTAGCCCATCTTTGAAACCTCCTTGTCGAAGGAAATCCACAATCATCTAGGGAGAAATAGCCTCAAGTCAACTCTTTTGTTCCCCCTCACTCGGGCCAGACATATCCGGGTTCTTTGAATCCCACTTGGGGTCCACACATTCACTCTAGTGTCCCTTTTCAAGGGAACATTTCCAACCAACCCAACCCCATGTGCTACATGCCTCCACATCCACATCTAAATTTGTCAGGAACTTTGAATTACATGCATAATTCTTACGACCCTACTGGTATACCAATGAGACTTCCTCCACAAAGTCACGAGTACCCTCAAGTGAATAGACAATTTCTCTTTTTAGCCACTTTGGATTTACCTGACTTGTCTAGAATCTTGAATGATCCTATCTTACATTCTCCCCATTGGCCCGTTATATGAACCAAGATATCGTCCGACATTCCCAAATTTTACGGTAAACTGGGGGAAGACCCAAACAACCATGTTATGACTTTTCACCTTTGGTGCTCGTCCAACTCTTTGATGCACGACTCCATTCAGTTATGACTCTTCCAACGAACTCTCATGGGTTTGGCCGCAAAGTGGTACATAGAATTACCGCGAGGATTCTTTAACAACTTCAACACCCTCGCCATGGATTTTCTCATACATTACTAATTGCCTATCCACTATGAGATAGGAACCGAGATTTTGAGTTCCTTTAAGCAATCTTCAACCACTCATATTTCTGATCAGATCCATGAGTGGCAACAAAGATGACATTTGATCAAACTCGACCTTCCTGATCAATTATTGGCTGAATGGTTCACCAAATCATTCGTCATTAAAATCTCATGTGATATTTCCATGGGTGGATTTGTCACTGAAGAGAAGGCGATTAGTCGCGCTCAATACCTAGATATCATTTATTCGCAAACAGGCACTCTTTATGAATTACTACCTGATTCTCCTTGCCCTTCTACCACCTCTACCTCAACGACCCCAGCCGCTTCTCATGTTGTTGATGGTGTAATTATCACTTTCCACGCTAATGCTAAATCCATGTCGACCACTCACACCAATCTCAAATCTCCTTCTAATGTTCAAAGTGCTCCAACTCCTACTCCTTCCACCGACAAAACTCTTGAGGTTAACTCCGTTCAATCCACCCCTACTGGAAAAAATAAATCTAAAAAGAAAAATGGTAAGAATAAGGAGGGTAGAAATAATAATCCATGTTCCGATGAACCCAAGACACAATTTGTTGATGATAAAGATAAGCGTAAACCTCGATATCCTTGCCTTATATGTGTTGATGATCACTACACAAAATATTTTCCAAGATGTGTTGAGGTCACTAAGTTCCTTCAAGGGACCGAAAATCTTCCCACACCTCCCATTTTGTCACAACCTTTCCCTTCTCAACAACCGACCCATTTGGTCATTCATGACCAACCCTCTCCTTCCACTATTTCATACGTCCTTATGTGTACTGGTAATTCTACCAGGAACAACGTTTCCATCACCACTTGAGCCAAAGATTATTCTCCTTCAAAGGAGAAAGTTGACGATTTACCACCTTCATTTGTTCAACCACCTCCTTCAACTTCACCTCCCAACAGTCGTCTTCATCTCGAACGATCGGGTCCTGATACAGTTCTCTGCCCTCCTCCAAAGGGAGTTGCTTGAAAGTCTTCCTTCAATCTTCATGCATGTGTTGCTCAAAACTATAGTATTGTAGAAGATCTTGCGCAAGAACCCTCTACGATGTCATCTCTCAAAGTCCTTCAAAGTTGTCCTGCTCAACGAAAGGAACTGTTAAAGGCCATCAATGGAATTGATCCCACAGATACAAATTTGATAATCTTTGACTTAGAAGATCACATTCCAAGGCTACCTCCTCAGTTAGTATTTCAAATTCAAGTTGTTGTCAAGAACAAGAATATTTGTAGAACCGTTATTGATGAGGGCACCTCCATGTGCGTTATGTATATTTCTTGTTGGAATGCCATTGGCTCTCCCCCCCTCACCGAATCACACCATACACTTAAGTCTTTCAATGGTTCTAGTTTTAAAACCTATGGTGTTCTTCCCTCATTGTATGTTATGTTGGAAGGAAAATCGGTCAACATCGAGGTCGAGGTATTTGATGCGCCTCTTGACTATAACCTCTTGCTTGGTTGTAGCTTGATTGATTCCATGCGTGTCATTGTGTCCACACTTTTTCGCGTGTTACATTTCCCACACCAAGGAAAATTAGTTACTGTCGATCAAGTGGCCTTTTTTAACTCTGATTCCCATACTAGCAACATACCATTTATATCGAAGACACCTTCTAGGTACAAGAACGTCGGTGTGGGTCTCATGCAATATTCCACTTTAATGGTTACCTTCCAAATACCACCACCCGATATTCACCCTCCTTTTGTCCCCTCAATCAACATGATTTCCACATTCGTCCACGAAACCCCTACATCTCGTGACCCATGGATAGTACCTGATCGCGGTGATTATCTTTGCTATGGTGAACAAATGCCCTTAATTTTGGTTGAATCTACTTATCAAGCCATTCAATCGACAAATCCTTCTACTCCCTTTCTTGGTGATTCATCTCCTGATCAGTTTCACGTCATATTTCCTACAGATGATATGATCATGTCAGTTATGTCCATGGAAGACACCCCATGGGATGATGGACATTATCATCCCATTCTCTTCCTATAAAAACACACCATCGAAAGTTACCAATGGATTTCGACTTCGTCGACCGTTGTTGTCATTTCCTATGTTCCCAAGTCAACACACAATGTGATTTATGAAGGGAACCTGAGTAACATTTCACCCACCATTCCTCTCGACATATCCATTAAACCTGGATTCATCGAAAATGTTCACATCAGAGCCGCATGTTCTGATGATGAAGTCGTCACTTATAAATCTATATTTCAAGAATTTCGTGACATTTTCACTTGGAGTTACGAAGAGATGTCGGGTATTGATCTCAATATTGTTGTGCATGAAATTAAGACCTACCTGGACACTAAACCCGTTCAACAGAGAATTTTCCCGGTCCACCCTCGTAAAGCCGCCGCTATCAAGCTTGAAGTTGAAAAACTTCTTAAAGTTGGCTTTATCTATCCTCCAATTGGGTCTCTAATCTAGTTCTGGTAAATAAAAAACAAGTCATGATCCGTGTATGTGTCAAATATAGGGATATTAATAAATCTTGTCCTAAGAACAATTACCCAACCCCCTTCATCAACCAGATTGTCGATGATTACACCAGAAGAGAAATATTCTCTTTAATGGACGGTTTCTACGGCTATAATCATATTAATATTTTTACCGCGGATCAACACAAGACTTCTTTCATTTGTCCTTGGGGTACCCTTGCCTACGAGAAACTTCCTTTCAGTTTAAAGAACATTGGTGCGACTTTTCAATGAGCCATATATTATTCTTTTCATGATATCAAGCACAACGTACAACCATATCTCAATTATCTACTAGTGCATTCCATGCATCGCCAATATCACTCAGCCCATCTCTGAGCCATTTTCATCGTTGTCGTTACTATTGTATACATCTAAACCCACACAAATTTGATTTTTGTGTGGAGTCCGGCTGACTTCTAGGTTTTATTGTGTCACTTCATGGACTTAGGGTGGACCCTTTGAAGGTTGAGGCTATCCTTAATCTACCTCCTCCTTCCACATTACGCCAGCTTCAAAGTTTGCAAGGGAAGGAAAACTTTTTGCGTCAATTCATCCGTAATTACGTTGAGTTAACGTTAGGATTTACTCGAATATTGAAGAAGGGTTACGAGTTCGTATCGGACGAGACTGCCAACAAAGCCTTCAAATATTTGAAACTTACCCTAACCCATACACCACTGCTTTTCCCACCCGATTATAGCTGAGACTATTTCCTCTACCTCGTCTCTACAGACTGTACCATTTCCATGCTTTTATTCCAAGAAGATGATTTGCACGATGAACATGTAATTTTTTATTTGAGTCGGAGTCTCATCACTACCGAAGCCAAATACTTATATGTGGAAAAACTGGCCTTGGCAGTTGTTCAAGCTGTCCAATGTTTTCATCACTATAACCTATTACACAGGACCACTCTTATTTTCGATTACAACCCTATGCAACATATCCTTACGCGACAATTGCTAGGGGGAAATTTCTCCAAATGGATAGTGATTCTCAAGGAGTTCGACTTAGAGTTTGAACACGCTAAGTTTAATAAAACATTGGTTTTCGCCGAATTGATATGTGACCTTCCCTCCACTGAGACAAAAAATGTGGCAGAGGATTCCTTGCCTGATGAATCCCTTCTTCTGATCAGTTCTAATGATGCTTGGTAAAAATATATTATCATCTATCTCTAGACTCAAACTTTATGACCGAAACTTTCTAGCACATATTATCGTCGATACAGTATCAAGCCCATCAATACATAATTCTCGGTGACTTTTTATCATCGTGGTGTTGACTAAATTTTTCAACGATGTATCACCTACGATGAGGCTAAGAAAGATTTGAATGAATGCCACTCTGGATCATGTGGTGGTCATATGTCTGGGTATGCCACTTCCCAAATAATCTTACAAGCAGGGTACTTCTATCCTTCTTTATTTAAAGACTGTATTACTGTTGTCCAGAAGTGTCATGCTTGTCAAATGTATAATAACAAGATAATATCTCATCCTGCTTTTTTACACCCTGTAGTTTTCGTTGGTCCTTTTGCAAAATGGGGCATTGACTTCATGACATGTAATGCTCACTCGGTCGGGGGGCATGGATACATCACTGTATCCATGGATTATTTTACTAAATGGGCCAAGGCGATCCCTACATTCGATATTACCAGAAAAACTGCAACCCTGTTCATATTCAATCATATCATCACTCGATTTGCAATCCCGCAAGATATTGTCACTGATCATGATAGCCATTTTCGAAGTTTCACGATGTCTGAGCTTACTGAAAAGTTGGGTCTTCAACATGAAAACTCAACCCCCTATTACCCACAACCCAATGGCCATGTTGAAGCGATAAACAAAGTTCTTATCACTATGCTTCGATGGATAATAGGAATTCCTAAGACAAGTCGGCACACAATTTTGTTTTCAGCATTATGGGCATATCAGACTTCCGTGAAGTTTGTCACGGGATTTACGCCTTTCCAGTTAGTGTATGGTATCAAATATTTCCTGTCGATCAAATGTGAGATACCATCTTTGAAGCTAGTCATTGAACTTCTTCCTAACACCTCTGTCAAAGAGGAACGTCAATTTTACCTGATGCAATTAGATGAAACCCATCATGACGTGACCCTGGTTCTTGAAGCTCAAAAAAATCATGTCAAATCCCAATACGACAATCATTTCAAGCCACATGTTTTATCTAAAGTTGATCTAGTTCTACCCTAAGAACAAGATCATGATTTACTAGGGGCCGTAAAATTCGAGGCTATGTGGCGAGGCCCTTATATTGTCAAAAAAGTGTTGGAGAAATGAGCTTATGAGTTAGTGGATTATGATGGAATTCCTTTGAGTGAACCCAGAAATGGGATTTACTTGAATAAGTACCATTCTTAGGTTATCTTTGCATGAGTGCTTGTATTTTACTGTATCATACTCTTGTGTGCTACTTTTGTGTTCTTTTTCGTTATTTCATTCCGACCCCCAATTTCTTACCTTGTGTTGTTCTTGGTTTCTAGATGTTGGTGTCTTCGCTACCATACATTGGCTTCGTCGATGGTGCTATTCATAGTACTCAGAACTTAGCATCTACTTCTTGGGCAATCTATGCACCTACGAACAAATTAATCAATCTACATGGTGTCTGCCTCAGTCGTGCAACTAAAAATATCATGGAATATAGTGAAGTAATCGAATTGTTGACCAACGCTATTTCACATGGAATCCATCACCTTTTCGTACGAATCGATTCGCAAATAGTAATATTATATTTAAGTAATGTCTATGCTATCCAGATTCCTACTTTGTTGAGGATATATTTACGAATTTGCCTCTAAGAATGTCATTTTGATTTATTGAATATTAACACACTCCTAGATGTCTAAATACATTAATAAAAGAATTATCTAATTATGCGTTATACAGATATTTGAGACATTTATAAATCCAATCACATGATGTACATAAAGAAAGTAAGCCGGTAGAAGCCTCATGTATATATAACGATAT
>ML777477.1:1128555-1147145 GCA_009831015.1 Picea engelmannii
TAATTTCAACCAGGCTTAGCAATTTTAAAGGGAAAAGTTTTATAATTATTAGACTTTACTCATACAACATTTATTTTAAGGCCGACCATGTCAAAATAAGATATTATTTTCTAGGCACCTAGGTTCATTGACTCACCAATGTTAAAAATTGTGATGTGCCCTTCAAGACACACTACATGCTCCAAGGGTGCCACTTGCCTTTTTTCATGTTTCATTTATGTGAAATTCCCTTCAAGAAGCACTATGTGCTCTAAGGGTGCCACACTCCTTTTGACTAATTTTGGTAGATGTCCAACCCTTGTAGTCAATACTCCGTCAGGAGACCTTGTGGGAGACTACGGGCCTCTAAGGAATGAGTACGTTTCCTTATTATGTTCCCCTTAGAATCTTTGTGAGAGATTGTATCAGTCTGCCCTCATGGCATCATGGATATCTCAAACTAGGTAATCATTAAACTACATTTTGTGTCACTACGGGAGTGCTAGTAGGCTATGGCAAGGCTGATGTCATACCTCTCCCTCAATATATCTGGTTTTTGTGCATGACCCCTTTACTCCAAATGTGATTCTGATTAACAAGCAATCATCAACCTGCATCCATCAACGAAACATGTCAACGATCCCTAAGAAACATCATAATATGCCCAATCATATGTCACATATGAAATAACATAAATACTCAAACCATATACAGTCCACTCCCTGACTCGATCTAGAGTCCAAGGAGTTCCATTGATGTCGTCGACATCCTCAATCTATCAAGAGTCCTCCACACTAGGGAAAAACCAGTCAAACCTGTTTATACATAAATAACATATCATAAAATCATAATCCACAGTCTCATCATCAGAATCCATAAGCAAAGTAATCATTCATATAATGAACCGGATCACTTGCACGCAAATGCCCTCAAAGAATAAGCCACATCAGGTGGGCGCAAGAGCGATATGTTACATATATTTACCATAATCTAGAATTTCCTATGAAATGTGATGTTAAATTTCCTTCCTCATGATGTTTTCCATTAAAGACCACACATCTTACCCTAGAATCATTCATATTCCACCACAGTGAAATTGGTGACTAAACAATGATTTACTAGAGTTGCCAAAGATTCCAGTCTAGGATTTCCTTCACATGATTACATACAATCTCCTCCAATATAATGGACATAAACCTTTTATGCTGGTATAATAGTTAATATATAATCAACTTGTTTGAGAAAAAAATTCATCACCTTAGACATTTAAAAAAAAAAATAATCATACATCATTTAATCATGCCCATCGTACAATGAAAGAGTAGAAATAACTACTGTATAATGACTACTTCATACCAATTATCAACAGTCCAAATCATTCCCAACCATTCAATAGTATTCATCGTGATATTTCATTGTATTATTTATTTGATATTAGAAGCAATAGAGCATCTACCTCACACCAAATTCATATAAGGATTTTTTATTCTACTTAATTCTCAAGTGAATAGAATCAATCCTTTTTTAACCATGCCCATAATATTTGAACAAAATAAATTATTTGTTATATACATGAATAATTACTTTTCTCATAGATACAACTTACTGTTTATTCTACACCCATACATCAATGTGGGAAAAAATAACCTTTACGCCTCTCTTTATATGATTTCCACATCCATCCAACACATACCACTCATTTCAATCCATTTTCTAAAAAGTATGTGAGACATACCACATCATAACATCCATGCAAGTTCAAGTTATCTTATGAAAAAGGCAAGCCAACAATATGAAAAATCATCATTACAAAAAAACATGTCGAAGGCAATAAGTTGTACACTCTTATTTTAGTTCTCATACACTACCTACAAACTTACATTCGCGATTAAAATTCCACTATTGAGAGATAACATTTTCAATTTTTCCTAACTTTTTTTTAAAGTTCCAATTAGGAGATAATTATAAAATCAATTTCATCCTCCTAAAACACAATCATTCCACTTATTGCATCTCAAAATTTGATGGCAACTTCTTACATATTACCAAAACATACACCAATTCATCATGTCTTCATTCATATTTAGTCATGGTTTCTATCTTGCTATGTATGTTTTTAGCCTATAAAATGGTCCTTCAACCCAATATATCATCGCTTTTTTTATCTATGATATATCATCTTAACAATTAGTCCACTAACTATGCACAATATTTGGTTTAGGCCCAAAAATAAAATAGATTATACTCATAGATCCATCCATAAGACACATACCAGCCTCAAAATTTCTACAAGCATATATACAAACTCAATTCAATATTCATAAGAGGTCCACCCTCATTCAACAAAAGGGTAGTCAAATATTGTTCCATAATTAATAGTGATGACTTCCCTTAATTATTATAATTTTAATTTTACCTTAATTGTGAAGTTTTAGGGTTCAAATACAAACTACATCTCCTTGCCAAGTTGACAAATTGATGACCCAATGATCATTCCCACCCAATGACAATTACAAGGACATACACAAGAGGTCTATTCTTGTCCTAAAGATAACAAGTTGAACTATTATTACGAGTTCTAACTGTTCCAATTGTTTACTTGGATATAGTAACAACCTTTTCAAAGGTTATACACACACAACCTTATTCCCAGAGGCATTTTGATCGAAATACTACACATATTTAAGTATACATTCATAATAACTGTAAAATTTATAACTATGAATTCCTCTCTAGAATTATGTGTTTTGATAATGATATTTCATCATACCTAAAGAACATGAGCAAGATATTTAATTTCAATAAAATCACTTTAATCCCTAATAAAAGAAGAGATTATATTTTTTTATTCATCATGTTTTCCCTCACAAGGTACAACTTGCATCTACACTTTTCAATTAAAAGTGAGTACTAAATAACAAATCCACTAGGTTCTTTACCATAACTCCAACAATTTTCTTTACTAAAAAGGTGAATGGAATATATGAATAATTTCATTTTCATGACCATACCACATTGAAACAATAAACAAAAACACACTCCACATACATCCTTTCATATAATCCCCACTACGTAACCTTAGTCCATACAACACCTTAGTTTATCTTCATTAAGAAAAATCATTTCAATGAGTATGAGATTCATACTCATTTCCAAGTTTTTCTTCGAAAAAAACATATGCATGTAACAATAACCAATCAAAAAGAAATTCTCAATAGAAGCTCATGAGTAATAAACCACATTCTCACATATCGATATTATATCTAGAACTATAGTTTAAATTATTAGGTTAATACCTTTTTCAAACATGAAATTAATTCATGTTGAAAATAAGAACAAGATCTCTACTTCAAGGTTAGACCACATTGGGTCCTAATAAGTCAAGGGATTATATATATATATATATATATATATATATATATATATATATATATTCCACAATTTTTAATAACAATTTACATTTATAATGAGTTATAATAATTATTTTAGGTTTTTTAATAAACTTTCAGTCATTTATCTTACCAAATATATAAAGGAAGGAATGATTTTTTTTGTATTTTCAATAGTTTTTTTGTGATTTTATAGAATATTCAAGAAAGTGACAACACATGTAACTCGCATGTATCCAAGTCGACATGCACAAAAATTCAACATGCATACAAAATCAACATGTATACATTAATCTACTAGCAAGCGTGTCCAATTTTAATAGGCCCTAGTGTTGTAGTTGGATTCAATACCACATGTAGTTCTTCTTAGCACTAAATGAACAAACCCGCCAAGTCAACTAGACAAATTCTAAAAGAAGTGATGATTTTATTTCCAAAACATAAAAATAAGATAAGTAATTCTCAACAATCCATAACAAGTGCATACACATCAGAACATTAAATTTTTTCTCTACAATATTATGCATACATAGAATTTTCTTTATAAAAATCCCAACATGATCTTAACAAGATAATAGGATCCTTGGTAATCTCATTCCTTTTGAGATGTCCTTTCAAATGTATGAAAATCTAACTAAATCCAAATCTTAAATGAATTATGCTTCTTAAGAAATGATCTCACATTCAATATCTAGATATTAGTATTAAATAAGTTAGTTAAGGCTATAAACGCATATATGTTTTATAATTGGAATCATACTCTTATAGTAGGAGACAATTTTAGATTTACATTTTGATTGAATAAACATAACCGTGTTATCTAAATAATTTAACTCTTAAACATAACCGTGTTATCTAAATAATTTAACTCTTTCAACATATATGATAATCCATGAGTACAACATATGACTAACAATGGTTTCCATAAACATTGTGAAATAAACATCCATAGTCTCAACAAGTCTATAATATAACTAGTGCGTATGACCACTTTATTGTTTTTTATTTGGTCCACAAGTATATCCTACTCTACAATGGGATTCAAGCATGTAAACTAATATGTTTTCATGCAAACTTTGTCTAAGTACCTCACCTTCATCCATTCCTACTAATGCAAACCATTCAACCATTTAGTCAAGTATGTGTCATACATGATAATTACAACACTTCAATGTAGTAAATGTAAATAAATATTGTGTGTAGTCATCTATAGCCCTTTAGAGCCTTATAGGTGAAGTACCCCAAATTTAACCAGAAACAAGATCAAGCATACATAATAAGAACATGTGCACAAACATTAATGATGATTACATCCAATTCCTTAAGTATGAGGGAGGAAACACACATTCACAGAGTCATAACTTCATAGGTGTACAATAAAAAATAAGAGATACACAATTATAGCCTTTAAGACAATGTTCGACCATTCTATCAAACAATTTATAGGAAAGGTTGTAGTAAAAACCATTTGGATAAAAACCTTTTTCAAAATTTTCTTAGAAACACCTATAGCTTTGGTAAATCACTGACATATCCTAAAATCCCATCTAAGTACTTGAGATATTTTGTGTTTTTTTTATCTATATGACTAGAATATTTTCACCAAAAATCACATCAAGATACATCATGGATTATGAGAAAAATACTAATATTTAAATATATATTTGCACATGCATAAGTTTGACAACTTCCATAACAACTTTGATAAATAGTGAATATCCGTGAAATGTTGATCTAGGTTTTTGAGAGTATCTTTATACTAAAAGATTTAAACTCTCCACCAAATGTCATGCTAACCAAATTTTTATAGTTTTAGACAAGACCAAATATTATAAGGCATATATTCACCTTCTCAAAATAAAAAACCACATAAAAATTCATTCAAACGTTTTAACAAACACATAGAAAACACACTACAAGTTATAACCATACAGAAGAAAACAACTAGATGTGTTAAAATTATCTCATACTGAGCTTTTAATAAACACTTGCCATGCAATTTCCTTCTATTTTTTTTATAGCTATCCATTGAACCATAGAATATATATATATATATTGGTTATGTATGGGACACTCAATAAAGAGATTTCCCACCAATTTAATCAAGCATTAGTTCATTCATATGTTTTTGTTTTCCAAACACTTAGAAAACACCATCTCACACTTTATTAAGAAACACAAATATTACCAATTTTGTTTTTAATTAAGGGGATAATACTTGATTAAATGATATGAAGGTTATTTAGTTCATTCATATGTTTTTGTTTTCCAAACACTTAGCAAACACCATCTCACACTTTATTAAGAAACACAAATATTACTAATTTTGTTTCTAATTAAGGGGATAATACTAGATTAAATGATATGAAGGTTATTGACAATAATTTTCCTCCCTTTTTATTTGAAGCTTGACTTTTCACAAGGCATTTTCCTCCACATATTTTTCATAGGAACCATTTTGTTGTAAACTTATTTTCAGGTAACCATAAGTTATTATCATAAATATATCTAGTCTAATTGATATTTCTACATAAAAATAGCATCAACTAAATGAAGGATACTATGAAAATTTTACAAAATATATCATTATATTTGCCAATTTCAATTTAAACTATGAATTTTATTATCCACTGAAAAACATATAGATTATTAATATCATCCACTTTCAAACATCCAAATTAGATTTACCAACTTTTTTCAAGATCCCATTTACTAGTTTAGTTAACTTTTTTTTCTCTATAAGAATTTTTATAACATTTAAGATCATTGTACCTAGTGAGTGCCCCCAATCATAACAATCCATATATTTAGCAACACCTATTTATTGGAAAGTTGGTGAGAGTGTAATAATCACAAACATATCACATAAAACTATATCATTTAATCATAATAACAGTTGGACTCTTCAATATTACTAGTTACTCTCCACTAATATTTACTTTTTGATTTTTAACTTGGAGATCTCCCAAACAACCATATCCACCTATGGCACCCTTAGTTGATCAATGTCTTGCACTACTAATATCAATGCAATCATATCACAACACATGCTCACTACTAATATCAATGCAATCATATCACAACACCTGCATGTGATATTACATACAAGCAATATAATATCAAAGAAACTGATTTGGTTTCAATAAATTTTCAAAACATTTAATTTGGTTTCCATAGCATTCCTCTTAATTTAATCAACTCAACTCAGGAGTCCTATAGATCATGTCCACCTGCAACAACCCTAGTTCACAGAATAAATATGCATTTCGTAATCTAATCATATATGTATCATAATGTATATGCTAATTAAATCAACCATTAGGAATATCAAATACGAGTAAAATGCACATGTCATACATACAAAATAGTAGAAACATGGTAGTGCAACTCTTCAGTCAATCATTAGATTAACTTTGTAATCCTTTTCAAAAGAGAGTTAGCCAAGAAGGGGCATTACAATTATACAAGGAAGAATTGGAGTTTAAAACAAATTATGTTTTTCTAGTTGCAAAATATATTGTTTAATGATCATAATAATAGTAGAGGAAACAAGAAAACTAAAAAAAAAATTAATAATTTAGTACAAACTAATTTATCTCCCATTCCTTTCCCTTTAATAATTTGTATAATCTCACTAATTTAATAATTTAATATATATAGTTATTTACTAATAATTAAAATTAAATCATATTATATTAATAATACTATAATAACCTAATATATTATATTAGGTCGAATATGCGTCACTTCTCTTAATACAATCAGATGTCTATGAATCGAGCATATAGATACAAATATACTCATAATTAAGATCACATATGTTCATCCTATACATACTTTCATAAATTCATCTGATTCTATACATACTTTCATAAATTCATATGATTTTATGCATGCTTACGGATTCATTAGATCACTAGACTATGCTTTTCTAAGAAGAGATTTCATAACATGACAAAATAAAGTTATGCTTTTCTAAGAAGAGATTTCATAACATGACAAAATAAAGTTACAAATTGTTCTCTCAAGATTAAACATGAAGACGACAGAAACCACCGGAGTCGATAAATGTTGAGAAGGAACCAGACAAATTAGCCATGAAATTAGGGAATATGAATTTTCAAAGTAAAGATTTCGGGAAAAAGGCGAGGCCCTGTCCCCGTTCACGCTCCAATGTTAACTGATCTCGTCTCTAAGATATCCCTATTTTCGTACTGCACGATTGGACAAATAATAGATAAAAAGTCGTCGAAAAAGATTCATTGAACTAAGAAGCTTCAGTTGTGATGGATAAGAAAGAGTATTATAGGAACATAATTAAATTCTTATTCAGAAGAAGAGAAAAAAACTGACATGATGTTCGGGAATATATATGGCAACAGAAGGCTTTGTTTTTTATGCACTGCGCGCCTCTATTGACTGCGTCCCGGCCCCGCAAACCCTTTAATCACTCCGACAGGAAAAAACAGCTGAATTCACTCACCTATTTCTTCTTTGGCAAGCAAAATATCCAACCAGCAATTCCACATACTCATATCGGTGGAATCATCCCGTAAATGTAAATACTCATATTGCTGGAATCATCCCACATATTTGTTGTTTGCAGTTGTGTTTATGATTATCTATATTCCATTGCCCGATCCTGAGAGCACATAGATTCAACGTGTAATATATTTGTTATTGCTGTATCTGTTTGTTTTTTTTCTATCAGATTATATCATTCAGGTTAGCTGCAATGGCTCCCGAGCCCTGAGAAAGGGCTGCAGCGAATCGTGCATCCTCAGGCCATGCCTCCTCTCGATAAGCACCGCAGAGTCTCAGGCAAACGCCACTATTTTCTGAGGCAAGTTCTTAGCCAGGTTCTATGGATGCGCGGGGCTGACAAATGTAATAAGCAATGGCCACAAGAATTTGAGGCCTGATAATACCCATCCAAACTCGGGCTCGGAAAGAATATGCATAAACCCATCTGAACCCTCATATGATATACACATAGAAATTGCAAACATAAGGTTGCATATTTGAATTTCTCACTTTTTTTTAAGTTTTTGATAGCCATTTGTGTAAAACCCGGATATACATCTGAGCTTCCCTACATAGAAATGGATCTTGCATATTCAATGGATATTGCAATGCTTTGTTTATATGCAATATTGTTAGTGTTACACATACACACAAAGGCGACCCGGCTATACAGTGCACGGTATCCTTAATTTAATTGCAACGGTGCTGCAGCTGTATTCAGGTCTCTTTTATAAGCTTACGGCAGGATGGTGAATCCGATACCTGGATCGCTTGGACTTCTGTGATAGGGTTTTGGGCAGTGTCTCGAGTGGCGGTGGAAACCATCCTGCGAGGATCGTTCCAGTGTGAGAGTTCCGCGTCTCATACTGTTCCAGTGGAAGCCATGGCCTACCACGAGCTTCACAGATCAGTGACGCCAAGCAGAAAACTGAAGGGCCTGTGGCGGGAAGAGGATGAGTTCATCGCTGCCGATCAAGCACACAACATGTGGAGTACTGCCACGATCTCTGTAACCTCAAAACCAATTCAAGTGAAGCTGGAGCTCCATGTAATGCGGTAGGGTTAGAACTTGTGCTTGGTTCTCCAGACTGTTTTTCAGGTACTTCTGATAAATCATTAGCTCACGAACTCCGTTGCAATGAGACCTTTTGGGATCAGTGCATGGAGAATTACCTGCCATGAATAATTTTGAATAACTTTGTTATATAGTGGTTATTATATTTACGCTCAAATGCTTATATTTATTGGAGATGGACACAATTAATCACCTTTTAATCTAAAATTCTAATTTGATGATTAACAATTGAAAATATTGGAATATTTTTAGTAGTCCTCCCAAATCAATGAATGTGATTTACTCTTCATAACTTCCTTGTATTTTTGAATGCATCAGTTAAAGTGTTTACTTTTTAACATTTACCTAATCATATTAAGAAATTACTGTATCACCATATAATTGAGTTTCAATTCACCAAAATACATCCGTCCAGATAACTTTAAGCGTTCACCAGCCACAACATCAACCACTTTGCGGCTGTGCTAGTAGATATAAGTCTATATATGAATACACTTCGTAGAAAAAAGCTACAATTGAGAACAAGGTAGCACTGGATTTGATAATTGATAGCTAGATAGCGCTCTAATACCTTAAATTACAACAAAATGTAAAGCCATATACAGCTCCTTTGCAAAAAGCGGCCGACCCACGGGGTGACCGCCTTGCAAAAGACCGCCCGCCGATGGGGTCGACCACTGATACGTTAGGAGGCGTTCTTTTCAAAGGTGTTCTACCACTTAGGGTCGTCGTCCTTTCTTAAGCTAAGGACGGTCCTTTGGTTGGCTAAAGTTTTCAAATTTACTTGAGGATAGGTGTTTCACTCTTTGGTAAGATATCCTTTATTGTGATAAGTTTTATCTTGGGGTTGTTTGTATTAGTGTAAAGTTTATAACTAGCCTTACTTGAATTTGATATTAAATTTTGTTTAAATAAATTTATTCAATTATAATTATATTTTTTAGATTTATTTAAAAAATATATATATTTTTAAGTTATAATTATTATTTTTTAATTTTAATAATTTTTTATTATTTTTATTTAATAAAATAATTTTAATTAATTTTTTAAATATTTTAAAATTATTCATAATTTAAATATTTTAACATTATTTAAAAATTAAATTATAAATTTAAATTCTATTATGTTATTCATACTTTTGAAAAAACAATTTCAATTTTTTGATACAAACTTAGATTTATAGGCTGATTTTAAAACCCAAGTAATAACCCTCTTATATAAGCAAGTTTTAAAGCCCAAGTTGTTTTAAGTTCATAGGTGAGTTTGAAATCCAAATTCTTTAATGATTGTAAACATTTAAGCAAGTTTTAAAGCCCAAGTCGTTTTAAGTTTATAGGTGAGTTTTAAATCCAAATTATTTAATGATTGTAAACATTTAATTGTATTTAAGTTTTAAATTTTTATGTTATGATTAAAGAAATGTTTGAATTATAAATGTAATAAAATATAGGATCTAGATATGAAAAACAAAAAATTATTCTGATCTTTTTTTATGTTTATATTTGTTTTATTTAGATTTTATGATTAATTTAATTATCAAATTTATGTTAGTTATTTTTTATTATTAAAATATTTTTAAAATTGATTAAATAAATATTATAAATATTTTAATTTTTAAAATTTTGTGTATAAATTATGAAATTAAATATTTCTAAATTTTTTTTAAATATTTTAATTTTGGATTTAAAAATAAATTTATAATGTCGATTTTATATGATTATAGTAAGTAACAGTATTTGTATTTTTTTGGATAGTGCTTGAACCACTTTGGAAAAATTGCAAAACCATGATTATGATAANTTTTTTTTAAATATTTTAATTTTGGATTTAAAAATAAATTTATAATGTCGATTTTATATGATTATAGTAAGTAACAGTATTTGTATTTTTTTGGATAGTGCTTGAACCACTTTGGAAAAATTGCAAAACCATGATTATGATAAGCTAATCATATATATCTTATTTACCACTTGTTTTAAGAATTAACTTATATTATTCTTAAGTTATAATTACATATAATCAAATATCAATAATGTTTATAAAATAAGAGATGATTATAAAATAATAGAGGTTAAAAATAAGTTTATAATGTAAACCCTATATGTTTTGTATATTTTGTGTAGTGACTTGAACCACTTTAGAAAAAATTGCAAAACCATAATTATGATAAGTTAATCATATTTTTCTTACTTACTTATTGTTTTAACAATTAACTCACCTTACTCTTAAGTTATAATTACATATAACCAAATATTAATAATGTTTATAAAATAACAGACAAATTATTTTATTGTTAAAAAAGTAGCTAGATTTTCTACTTCTTTAAATACATTGCATAATTAGTTAATAAAAATATACAATAACTAATCCACATTCATTTCATCTTAAATCTATATTTAAATGTATTAATAATTCAATATGGTAATAGAAATCCATAGTCACAATAAGAGTTTTTGGAGTTTTTGGTGCATAGTTTTTGGCGAAGTAGTGTGGCATAATATATTCATAATAACAATGAAAATTATACTAAAACAAATAAATAATGGAATGATTTTGTTATAATATCAAGAAATAAATTTATCTTAAATAAATCATCAACTAATTATTATTTATTTTATAAAATAAATAGTCAATAAAATTGAAAGGAAATGTGTTTAATAAAAAATATGTCTATATAGATATGAGCTTAACATTAATTTCTGAAATTAGAATGTTTTATGTTAAATTATTAATCAAAAATATAAGAATTATGTAAAAGAAAGATAAAATTAATGAATTTTTTCTTGTGCCACCTAAGTATAGATCATCACACATAATTAATAATCTTAATAATTACAAAAGTTTACATATTACTATATTCAATGAAGAGATTTTGTGCTTAAACATAAATATAAGTTCAAGTAGTGATCTACTTATCAAAAATTGTTACTAATTTTTTTACTTGACATGATAGTAAATTGGATGATATAACTTTATTCATAACCATATGAATAATGACCATACAATTATTTCCTCATATTATAAAATAGGATGGTATTTTATTCCACTGCTATTATTTTTATTTTATACAATATTCATTTACCTTTAGTTGTATTCTATTTTATTAATATTCATAGTGACATAGTGTATTTTGTGTAGATTTTGTAATTACTATTTTTTTTTCTACTATGTTTGAATTTTGTGATTGTTATTTTTTTCTATATGTGTGTGTACATTTTCATGTTTCTATTTCTCACATAATCTACAACATAATCACTAATTTCAAAGTGACTTTATGTGCATTTATTGGATATTCTCTAAAATCAATCTTGATGAATTGTATACTTAAGGAAAATGAAAAATTGTTGATTATTGGAAGTAATAATAAACTAAAAAATTAATAACTAAGAAAGATAGCAATAGTTGGTTCATGATAATTTTGAGAAGATGATAACCACAGTGATAATTGAATTTACACAAATTTGGGACCAAACCTTTAATGTATATCATTATCATGTTCAAGAATTTGCAATCAAAACATATAATTACCATGAGCATGGATTTACAATCCAAACAATTGCAATGTAGTTAGTGATTTAAAAAGGGTCAAAACTTCATTCATTTGAGTAATCCACTTCAGATGGTATACACATATATGTCATTGGAGTGGTTAAGCTATGAATTTGCATTCATCCAACTCAAGTTTGGATTCAGTAAGGATGCATCCAACTCCACCCCCTTCATGGCACATGAGATTGAATCATGGTGAGTATTATTGTTAAATAGATCACAACATGTGGGAGAGGGAGAATGGAGGGAGAAGGAAATGATGGAACTTCTTTCACTGATGGTATACCAGGAAGTAGTATACACAACCATCTATGTGAGTTATAGATATTTATAGAAATAGTTTGGCTACCACAAAGTAGTATACACAACCATCTATGTGAGTTATAGATAATTATAGAGATAGTTTGGCTATACACAACTATCTATGCTAGTTATAGAGAGTTATAGAGATAATTTAGCTTGGGTATATACANTATAGAAATAGTTTGGCTACCACAAAGTAGTATACACAACCATCTATGTGAGTTATAGATAATTATAGAGATAGTTTGGCTATACACAACTATCTATGCTAGTTATAGAGAGTTATAGAGATAATTTAGCTTGGGTATATACATAGAGAAAAATCCTAAAATATATTAGGAGATAAGAAGTGTGGAGATGGAAAAAAGAGGTTGGGGGAGAACAACTAAAGATAACAAATATCCTGGAGTGGAATGATGATAATTGTAAATTATGTTACAAAATTCTTTAAAAAAAGTATTATGAAAAACTAATTTCACTTCAAATATATTTATTCCAATGGCATTAATTTAATGACCTTAATGAATGGATGTCATAGTTATCTAAGATTAAAACTCCAAACTTAGGTTATCTATGGTTAAAAATAATTGCATTGTGTTTAGGTAATTAAAACTCAAAACTTAGATATAACCTAAGATTGAAAAATCACATTGAGATAGAACTCCACCAAAAGATATAAAAGTAATTTAAATATTATAAAAAATCAATTATTTAGTTAAGAATATGTACATATTTGTATTCAAAGGAAAACTAATGGATAGTCAACAATGAATGTAATGTTATAGTGGAGGGACTAATAAGATAAGTGAATTGGTTGAATAATATTGAAGAAGAGGTAATATAGACAAGTTGAACATGTGGAAAATATGTGTCTTTTAGAGAGATAATATTAACCTTATAAATGATGATGTATATCTTAGTCATTGCAAATTTTCTCTCAACCAATTCACTTATCTTTTTAGTCCCTCCACTATAACATTACATTCATTAGGTCATTTAACTTACAATTTGCAATGACTAAGATATACATCATCATTTATAAGGTTAATTGTAAAAGATGGATGATTAGGTCATGCAACTTTTACAATTATTTCCTTGTGATCATCTTAGTTCTTTGTATGGTTGTTATTTGGGCAAAGGAATTGGATTGGAAAACCAAGTATTAGATATTCAACTAAATATGAAAGTATGTTCTTACACGCAAATTTAAATTTAGAAAAATATTTTCGTGTTTTGTGTACTTTGATTGATGAATATTAGATGATGCTCCCATATGATATGCTCTAGGTATAAAATAGGGTATTGAACCTTATATAGTACCTTTTGGAATAACAAGTTTTCTCACAATGGGAAATATGCCACATTATTAGGTTTGACACATTGAGGATGGGATTTTTTCCTAAGACATCCTTTACATCCTTTGAGGATAAAATATGGTGGTTTAGGCCCTAAAGGAGATACTTATAAAGTACATGAATCATGGACTAGGACTAAAGGAGATACTTCTAAAGTACATGAAAAATGGACCAGGACAAAAGGAGATACTTCTAAAGTACAGGAGTCGTGGGCCAGGACTGGGACCACAATAAATTCCATTTGAAAGGAAACTTTTGCCCATGGCATAAGTATAAAGTCCATTTGAAAGGAAAATTTGTCCCATGGCATAAGTATTAGTTTACTTCTGATGTTTAGTGCACCAAGGAATGTCTAAGTGTTGAAAACATGATTAAGAGGTAAAATCCAATGGTATGGGCTTTAAAGGTGCTACGTATAAGGTACATTGTCCATGAACATGGCCCCATATTAAGAGAGATACCTTATATATGAAATCTTTACCAAGAGTTGGTTAAGTGGTTAGTTTGAAGGATTTATAGATTAAGGGAGGGTCTCCTCATTTAGCAAAATTTTAGGGGATAAAATCTATTAATTGGACCATGTACACTACTTTTAGCAACAATCGACCAATCATTAGGGATTGACCACAAAATAAGACTTATGAAGGACTTTTTTTCCATGCATATTACATAGGACCAATTCTATGGTTTAGTGCATCAAAGATGTGCCTTCCAGTTAGTGGCACACTTTGCGATCAAAACGTAGTTTTTTGAGATGAAATAAGTTATTTTTAAGCCAAATCGGTCATGAGAAAGGACGTAGACAAATGCATTCCCTCTAGAAGTAATGTTTGTCCTATGAGTTCGATACATGACTTATTTGAAGGATTGCATACTAGAGACAAATTATTCATCTAAGACATGGCTTCAGTTATAATCCAATGGCTTCAACCAAATGAACACAGCCACAACCTATGCAACAATCATTTAAGTTGAAATGCCTAGGAGTGATTTACAATCTTAGTTCCAAGATTTAGACACGATCTTAATCTCATTGTTTGGTCAAAGTTTGGTTAAACAAGGAAATTTCTTCTCACCTAAGACATCTTTTCTTAGTTTCATTAATTTATTTAAAAAATTGTAAAACAAGTTTTGTATATTAATTTATTTAAAAAATTGCAACCAAGTTTCGTATATTATTTATTTAAGAAAATAATTGAAAAATTAAATTTTTAATATTGATTAATTAATTGAAAAATCTGAAAATTTGGTCAAAGTTTGGTTAAACAAGGAAATTTCTTCTCACCTAAGACATGGTTTCATGTCAAAATCGAATGACTTCGAACATAATAAAGTTTCATTAAAGAATTATATTGTATTTGAATGATATTGTATAAGTAATTTATTATAGTTATATGTTTTCGTAGATTTATTGTTGTATACAATGATACATGTAAATAAAGGTGGTTGTTTTTTTCAAATCGTTTGAAAGATATATATATATACTAAGTGATTGTTGGTTAATGTTTTTTTTATGGGTTTTATTTCAATTTTTTTTTAATAAAGGAGAATTTTTTTAGATATTTATTTTAAATGTATTTTTTGAATTCATATATTTGGTGATTGTATATAGAGAAATATGTAATCTTTGATATTTCTCTATTTACATTAACAAAATATATGAATTCAAAAAATACATTAAACATTAATATCTCTTTTATTAGAAAAAAATAAATGTTCACAATACCCATACAAATTAAAATGATAAGAAAAAATTAAAATTATTATAAAAAATAATTTAAAAATATAATATAAATTCATTAACATTTTAGAAAAAAAAATAATTAACATAAATTTATTTAATTGTAAATTTGTAATTAATTATAATTTAATTTAAATAATCTTTTAAACTGAAATTGAAATTATGCTAAATCTATCTTCATCATAAAAAGTTGTGTTTTAAGATTTATAAAAACTTAATAAAATTGTATTATGACCACGTTAATGGAACGAGAATAAGTGAATGAATGTACTCATCATTATGATCACGGAGCAGCATGTAGGTTCATTGCATATATTTAATATGATTCTATGCATGCTTATAGGATCAATGGATAGATATAACAGTTCATTGGATAAATCTAATATGATTTTTTGTCGAGAAATTTCATAACAACACGAAATAAAACCTATGAAATGTTCTTTTCATGCTAAAGACAAGAAGAATACATAAACTATTGGAGTGGATAAATGTTGAAATGGACAAGACAAAGTGGACATGAAATTATGGAAAATGTATACCTGAAAATAAGGGTTTGGGCGAAACACGAGGTCCGGTCCCCCTTCCCATCCCAACCCTAACCTAATTCGTGTCGCTTAATGGGTATATTTTATTGGGATGATTGTGGGAATAATACTCAGAATAATAGTAAAACAGATTCATTGAGGTCGGATGGTTCAGTTGTGTTGGATACGGAATACTATTATAACGACAACATAATTAAATTCTTGAGAAAAATAGGAAAACCCTGTTCTCTGTTCGGGAATGGTGATGGTATCTGAAGGCTTTGTTTTTTAAAGCACTGCGCGCCTCTATAAACTACTGCCCGGCCCCGCAAACCCTTGAATCACGCCGCCCGAGAAGAAAAACATCTGAATTCGCACACCGTTTTCTTCATTCGCAAGCAAAATATCGACCCAACAAATCTACATACTCATATCGGCGGTGCCATCCCATATATTTGCAGTTTGCAGGTCTGTTTCTTATTGTCTGTAATAGTAGTTGCCCGACACTGCGAGCACATAGGTTGAACATATAATATACTTGTTATTTATGTATGTGTTTGTTGTTGGTAGATCAGATCATCATACCATGAGGATGAGCTGCAATGGCTGCCGAGTCCTGCGAAAGGGCTGCAGCGAATCCTGCATTCTCAGGCCCTGTCTCCACTGGATAAGCACCGCAGAGTCACAGGCGAACGCCACTATTTTCTTAGCCAAGTTCTATGGGCGCGCTGGGCTGACGAATCTCATAAGCAACGGCCCCGAGCATTTGAGGCCTGGTAATACTCATTTAAACTCGGGATGGGAAATAATATGCACAAACCCATCTAAAACCTGATATTATACCACATAGAAATTGCAAACCTAAGGTTACATATTTCAAATTCTCAGTTTTTTAAAGTTGTGATATTTGAAGGACAGGCCATTTGTTTGAACTCCAGACAAACATCCCAGCTTTTCATCTTAGAAATAGATATTGCCTATTGCACTGTACTGTTTAGATTCAATACTATTAGCGTTACACAGACACACAAAGGGGAAACAGCTATAGATTGCACAGTATCCTTAATTTAATTGCAAACAGAATAGATAAACTACAGAAACCATATATACATATATTTTGTGTCTTCGGTGCTGCAGCTATATTCAGGTCCCTTTTATACGAAGCTTGCGGCAGGATGCTGAATCCGATACATGGGTCGGTTGGACTTCTGTGGTCGGGTAACTGGGCAGTGTGTCAGAAGGGCGTGGAGAACATACTGCGAGGATCGTTCCCTGCCGTTGCGCGGGACAGTTCCGCGTCTCATGTCGTGCCAATGGAAGCCATGGCCTTCCGCGAGCTGCACAGACCAGTGAAGACCAGAGGCAAAGTGAAGGGCCTGTCCTATTCGAAATCCAGACGAAAAGTACGCGAACGTGCACCCGTCAGCAGTCATATGGATTCAAGCTGCAAATCTCATGATGACTGGGGTGATATAACAAACTCCTTACAGAAGGCAGCAGAAAACGGTAAATTTAATGAGAAGCACATAGAGAAAAAATCGACATTTTTGTCAGGGCAGGAAGTGGATGAATTCATTGCTGCCGATCAAGCACAGATGGAGTACTGCCACGATCTCGGTAACCTGAAAACCAGTCAAGCCGAAGTTGAAAGTCCATGTAATTCGGTAGGGTTAGAGCTCACGCTTGGCTCTCAAGAATATTTTCCACGTACTCCTGATAAATCATTAGCTTTCGACCTCCGTTGCAGTGAGGCCTTTTGGGATCAGTGCATGGAGAATTACCTGCCATGAATAAGTTCGGTTTCTCGCCTCTGTGTATAGCCATGGCGGATATACAGCGATTGTACGTATTGTATAGGAGATATCAGTAATCTACGGGCAGTAGAAATCCCGCAAGAAAATTCAACCGATAGTGCCTTGTATATATTAAATTTGAAATTTTTAATAATAAATATTATACAGTGAGAAGGATGTACCTATAGTTTGGATTTCATGTCCGGTAACCTTTCTTTCCATGCCATGAATTTCGTTGTACTTTCCATGAAGTTATGGCGCATAGTTAAAGAGTATGTCCGTAATATGTCTGAATGTGGTTAAAGAGTAATTGGGATAGTAATATGTCCGTATCATGTCTGAATGTGTTTAAAGAGTA
>ML777477.1:1154876-1181224 GCA_009831015.1 Picea engelmannii
TTCGGGTGGTGGAGGGTTGTTGACCTCCTCCTCAATCTCATCCTCGTCAGGGGGATGAACTTGACACAACAAACTAAAGAAATATACCATTTGTAGTTGGCACTCAAACTCAAGGTTTTAGCAAAGGCCCCCTATGTGGATGATCCTCATCTCCTTTCTATGCTATGTGAAAATCCCTGCGGTAGATCCTCATCTCCTCGCCATGCACTAGAACATTTGTAGAGAAAATTAGTAGCCTACAAAATAGATTTACCTTGAACCAATGCCATTTTATAGGGGTCGAAAAAGTTGGAGAGACTACAAAAGACAAGAATGATTAAAAGGATAATATTGAAGAAAGTAATAGCGTTGAAACAACTAAAAATTGTTCCAAACAAAGAGTAGATAATCTGAAACATTCTTTTATACCGGTCAATAAGTACGACATTCATGTGAGAGTGATATTGGGTAGGTGTTATATTATTTGCATGTGTTTGTGGAGGCACGTTAGATTTGACAACTATGTCTGACGATCCCATCACCTATCACTCTTTGTGGGCACATGCATCAAGCTCTTTCTTGGGGGGGTCCCGGGGGGGAAGGATCCCCCCCTCACCTTGGTTAAACATATATTTTGTCTTCGGATGGTATCCCAAAGCTTACGGGGTTTAAGGAAATGCCCCGAAAAAAAATTTGGGAAGTTTTTGCTATTTTAGCATTTTTTCTATTTTTAGTGGTTTTCAAAATTAATCTTGGATTAAGGGATTAGGGTTTTGGTAGATGCGCGATACCTAAAATATTGTATATATTGTATTGTGAATAGTGAAATTAATACTATGAAGAGTTGAAAGGTGTGGCACCAAAGAAGGATAGTTTTCTCCCGATTAAGGGTTTCCAACGTAAATATCTGTGTAATATGTGTATGAGCCGTTGATTACTTTCTATTTTCCTTTAGAATCTTTAATTTTCTCTTTCAAAGATCAACATTTTCTCTTTCAAAGATTAACCTTTTCAATCAAGATATGATTTGAAGCGATTTTAAAGAATAACCGTAGAGAGGGTATGACTCTCATAATTTTAATTAAAGATTTATCAACATTTTCTCTTTCAAAGATTAACCTTTTCAATCAAGATATGATTTGAAGCGATTTTAAAGAAAATATCAAATTTATTTTCTTGAATAACAGACTCGACGAGAAATTATCATTGAATTTGTTCGATTAATTTGTTCCATTAAAGCAATGTTAAGAAAAATATAACTTTTTATAGTGTCCTTATACATTAAATATCTAATATTATCTCTATTATATTCTCTAACATAAATGAAATTTATAAAACAACATTTAAAATTGTTGAAAATGTGATGATCTAAACTACCTTGTTATAGGGAACGGAAGCCAATATGATTAAGGCTTTATTAATCTTGAGGTCTAACTAACTCATTTGACTAGTCGGCCACTTCCCACATTGAGCCACACATAATGGACAAAATTTGCCCCGACTTCGTGCACACAAATGTATGTGTTAATTATATTAACAAATACATTATTCATTTTATGTCATTTTTTCTCGAACAATTTCTTCAATGATAAAATATAAACCCAATACATGGTATTCCAGTCTCAATGGAGTGTGACGACGCAGACTACATGTTAACTCATACCTCAATGATCGCATTCAAAGCACCTAAAAAAACTCTGCTACAGTGACCGTGATAGGATGAGAAATTAAATTACTTTCTCGTGAACCAAGTGAGACAACACCTAGATAAAGTTACATTATAGAAGCTACAAGTCAAGTCCACAAATCCCAAACACATCAATAAAAAAAGTTTGCTAATGGGTGTTACGTTAGGTCATCACGTGCAAAACACTTCATCTATATTAATTCCATCATTGAATTTATAGGTCTAGTCTAGTTATCATTTCCTAAAAATTTCCTTATCATAATAAAGTATCCTTATTTAGACCCCGTTCTAGGCAAGACCAAAAACATTGGATCCAAAGAAATCAAGACCTTGGGTTGTGTATAATTCATAATGCTTAGCATCGATAGGCTAAAATATCGATTCTGATTTTAAGCATTATGATTACCATAACAATATATATATTTGTTTGTCATTCTCGTTTGTTATATATATATTAAAAAAAATTTAAATATTTGGTTGATATAATATTAAGATATTGTAATGATAAGTTTTCAGCATTGATAGGGTAAAACATCGATTCTGATTCTAAGCATATTATATTATATTATATATATATATATATATATATATATATATATATATATCTCTGTGTGTGTGGTTGATATAATATTAATATATTGCAATGGTAAGTTTTCATCTTAAAGAAACATTCAATGCAAATGCTATGGTAGATGTAGTTGGTCAATATTCATAGACATTGGCTTTACTAATTTAAATAATATTAAATTCATTAAATTTTTCAAAACCATGTGATAGAGTTCTAAAAGAGTTTAAGATTCTTATCTTAATTCATACCCATTTTTCAAACCATGTGATAGGAGTTCTAAAAGAGTTTAAGGTTCTTAGCTTGATTAATACCCTTCACTGATATAATGACAACTTGGATGTTGTGTATTAAAATTGATATTTTCAATTCTAAGTCTTCGGATAAGCCTTGTAGGAGTGATGCATACTCAATATTATTATATTTTTTATTTGGAAGCAAAATTCATTACTATTGAGATTAAGTATACTCTAATAAAATTCATAATTTTATTAGAGTGAATATGAGGGTTGTTCATGATTTAATTCATAGTGAAAATTTTATAATTTTTTTTTTAATATATTTAAAAAAATGGGTTTGAATTAAAAATGTAATACTTATAACATATGTTATATGTATTACATATGTTTTATGTATTACATATAACATATTATGTTACATTCAGCATATGTTTTGTGTACTACATATAACATATGTTATATGTAATACATATAATATATGAGTGAATATGAGGGTCGATCATGATTTAATGCACAGTGAAGATTTTTATAATTTTTTTTAGTATATTTAAAAAAATGGTTTTAAATTAAAAATAAGTAAAATTTTCTTTAATACCGGTCTTAAATTAAAGTGAATGGAACCATAGATTAAAATGTTACATTTTATGCATGCTTTCAAGAACTTTAAACAATGGATCACATGTAAGTGATAGTGGTTATTTAGATAGACATATCCCTTTATATTCAATTCCGTGTACATTTGAGAAAATGAGATTTTTTTTTAAACCATAACTGGGATATTTTATATTAAGTAAAAACTACAACAGAGAAGAAAAAAATAGATCTATATTCTAAAGTATAGTTGTACACCATAACAAGTTTAGTATACAAAACATCCTAGAAGATCTTAGTGATCTATATTCTACAAAATAAATCTAAAAACCTAAGTACTTTGCAAAACATAAAAACTTTAAGAAAGGCGTGACAATTCTTCTTCTTCCAATGTTTCCTTGGCTAGGTCTAAGTCTTTCTTGATAAATTCCACATTCTCATGGATTTGTTGTATTGTTTCTTCTTTCCTCAGTCTCCAACAATTTTAGACAATTAATTGCATTTGATTTAAAGCTCCATACTACTCACACATAGTCAAATTGACTACCATATTCTAGAGCATGTTACATTCTTCCTTTATAACATTGATATAATGTTTTTGATACACAAAGGTTCCCATAATTGATGCAATTTGGGTGGTGAAATGATGATCTTTCTCATGAATTTTCACTATAGCCATAAGGATTGGGATTATGTTAATCTAAATAGGATCACTGTGGCTTCATCATGCATGCCTTATATTCTAAAGATCCCTTTAATCCATCTGATAAATGAAACAATGCAATTATGAATGAAAATTTAGAAACTCAAAACCATGTACAATGTGAATCCATTGATCGATTATCACGTCCCTTAGAGACCAAAATAGATATGGGCTTGACTTAGAAAAATTGAATAAAGAAGCACCCAAACAATCACTAAGTAGGGGTATCCAACGTGGCAACAAATAAACTATGTTTGAGCTATCTAAGCACCACAATAGAGTAGAACATGAAAAACTGAACCACCCAAAATATAGAGAAAATGTATTCCTTACCCAAAAGATCCCAATCTGATCTAGAAAGGAGTCAAAATCGAAAGAGGGATGAGTCAGAAAGGAAAATTATCCTAGAGATAATTGGAATTCATTGGGAAATAGAGCATAATTTGTAGAGGATGAAACCAACACAATGACTAAATCTCCATAAATCTACCTAGGAACAAACCCAATGACTACCAAATCTATAAAAAAATAGGAAACATGGATGGTATCTTACTCGTGATACATAAGAGAACTATAGCCACACTCACTAGTTGGACCCAATTACCAAAATTCATTGGGCTAAAGCTTGAACTTGTAGACCATAAAATCCCTACAGAAAAGGATAATAACATATACATAATCCCACAATGGCAAAGAGAATAGAATTGTTTGGCTTTAATAGTCAACAACAAATACATACAAACATATATTGAAGTAAGGGACACCAGGAGTTATACTCAATAAACCTTGAGGGGGAAAATCTATATTACATTATAACATTCCATTTTCTACATTATATTGTACAAATTGTCTCTTTATATAACCATGGTGACCATAACTACTAAGTCTCAATTAGGTAATTAGATCACATCATATCCTTAACCATCTCCACAATATCACCTTAAAAGTCTCAACACAATCCATGAGATCCTCATCCCTAATATCTCTCTTTATACTCATCTTTCACTCATACAAAGACATTAAGCTTGGTCTAATTTATTACATTTATGAAATTATATATTTTATACATTATTCATAATTCAAAAGTATGAATTATTCCTCCACACTACCCCTTAATGAATACTTGTGATTTATTCCACTGATCATTGAATTGGTCCAATCTTCAACATCTTATTATGTTTTTTCTTCATATTATTTATTTGTCCTTCTTCATTCTCCAACTTCAATCTTCTTATTGTATGTGCATATTATAAAAATCATGTATGTTGAAGTCCATAGAAAAAATGTACCATCCATCAGAGTACATGGATTGCCAACCACTGTATTTGTTAGTTCTATAGGAAACTCTTTCTTGTACATGGTCCATCAACCATTCTTGAATCACAAATCTCATACATGTACTTGTAACTCCCCTTGCATCATCATCAATCATCATCTTGTGTATGATTTGGCTTACCTATACATCCCCGGGTTTTAGTGGATTACCCTCAACCATTACATTTCTCATGTGGTTTCGACTCACCACATCAACTAATTTTGGGTTGATAATGAACCTTCCTCTATCATGACAAGTGGTTTCTTCTTACCACAAACAACATATTACATCAAGTGGTTTCTAGCTGACCAAAAACCTTCAACATACAAATGATGGGGGAACACTTGTCTCTTCAAATCTTACATCAACATGGACTTAGGTACATACAACATGCCTCTTCATAACCTACATCATCATTGATTATGATGAAACATACTTATTTATACAAACATAGGACCAATATCATCTTTGTTTCCATCATCAAACAACATTATCAAAGTGGATTTTCAAACTTCTTTAGGGATCTCATTCTCTATGCATATAAAATTATTAAATACACGATACTATTTATTTACCTTGCTTTGCTTCCTTCTTCATTCTTTGTCTTGTTTTGTTGTTGTATTCTTTGGTCCTTTTGTTTCTTCATTCTTCTTGATATTTCAAAAACATTTCCTCATCCTTTTGCTTCCTTTGTCATGTCCAGGAGTCTTTTTTATTCAACTTTCTCTGTCATGAAGTCTACATCTTCATCTCTCTACAACTTTCTTTCACTTTTCTCTATGGATTTTGTATCTTCATCATTATTCATATGTCCTCTTCTTCCTATAGCTCCATAAATGTTGTTTCTTGTTGAAGTACGTCTCCATCCCACAAGAAAACTATGTATTATACAATTATTTTCCACCTGGTCCTTTGATGGGCATCATCGGTTAACAATCTAAAATATGGAATCATACCACTTTTCCCCTAAGTTTACAGTACCTTTTTCCTTGATCATTGGTTTCCCATTTACAGCTTCTGAATAGAAAGTGTTGGTCACTCCTTTTCCTATCGCAAGCAGAGACTAGTCACTCCCTACAAAAATGCAGGTTGTGACCAGGTCTTTTACTCCTTTTTTAGGATCGATTTCGTGAGATGATAGTGAACCCCAGATTCTCCATGGTTCGACCTTGAGAATATTTTCATATTAAGCATGGAGACATTATCCAAATTACCCTTTGATATTATCTCTACTATCCTATAAATAATGGGGGCCTCTCATGGGAAAAGGGAGGAAACAGAAGGAAAAAGATGAAAAAAAACTCATTATGGCAGTTTGATTAGAGAGCTTGGGCAAGGAATTTAGGAAAAGATTGCATCAACTTATTTGTAAGGTTTAATCCATTTGTTTTTATCAATATAAGATGTACAATATGTTTCCCACTACTCATATGTGTATGTAATTTCTTTGTTTCCTTGTGGAGAAATTAATGTTTTCATGTGTTATGATACATTATTAGATATATCATTACTTTATACAAGATTAGTTTAATCTTGTAAAACTTTTTTGTGTCTCTATGTGTTCAGATATAAGATGGTAATATAAAAGGGCATCTTCGTGGAAGCTAACAGCTAAGGATCATGCAAGGAAACCGTCAGATCATCAGGTAAGCCTTTGATTCCATCAACTTGTAGATAATTTTTGTGTATGAATTAGATCTACGAAAATATGTTGTTTACATATCTATTATGTCTTAGGTCTATGAGGAGTCTAAGGAGGGTATCTCCTGTAGGGTGAAAATATCCTACAACATATTGGCGTATCCACTGGGGAAGCCACTACTACTTAGTCAGATTTTCTTCCTTAGTTTCTTTGATTTGTCTTTCCAATATCCTTACTTGTTGTAAGCCCCAATTTCTGTTCTTGATCTGTGAGTAAGTCTTTTCCGAGGCTATTTGCAAAGTCTTAGTATCATATCTAATAGATCTGCTTCATATCTATTTCTTTTTGCAATCGTATGGTTGTAACGCCAAGACTACAACTCTTTTCATAGTCAACCACATCATTTCCAAATTCGGTGTACCCAAATCAATCATGGTCGATCATGGATCACACTTTTATAACAATATGTTGAATGAACTAGCCACTTTGTTACATTTTGACCAGGAACACTCTTCCCTTTATTATCCCCAAGCAAACAGACAAGTTGAGTCTATCAACAAGGTACTCAAAACGATGCTCCAATGGATGGTAGGGAAACATAAGTCAAACTGACACGTTATGCTATTTTCAACATTATGGGTATACCAAAATTTTGTGAGAACTACTACTGGTTATACACCTTTCCAACTCATTTAAGGGTGAGAAGCATTACTTCTCATTGAATATGAAATACCCTCCTTAAATCTAGCTATCGAAATTCTCCCTGATACTTCCACTGATGAAGAACGAATGCTTTACTTGTCTCATCTTAATGAATTTCAACGAGATGCCACCATGGATAACAAGTCACATAAAAGATGAGTTAAATCCTAGTATGATTGAACCGTACATGCTCAAGTCTTTTCAGAAAGAGACTTGGTCTTGGTTTATGACCAAGACCATGAAAAAATAAGAGTAGGAAAGCTCGAACCATTATGGCATTTCCCTTATGTCATAAAATGTGCATTACAAAAACCTATGATTTGGCATACTATGAGGGAAACCCTTTATACAATCCTCACAACAAGCTCTACCTCAAAAAGTATTATGCATAAGCTTAGCGCTATCTAGTGCTTTTGTATTATATGTATCATAGTGTTGTGTGATATATTTTCTTTCCTCTTACTGATGCACTTTGTTGGTATGCTTATCTTTCTTGGTTCTTTATTGGAAGATGTCGACGACCTCTTATTCCTATATTGGATACGTGAATGGAGCTAGCCTTAGCACCCGGAATATTGCTTCCGCTACCTGGGTGATTTTCTCACCCACAAACGAATTGGTGAGTTCAAGGGGAATCTGCCTCGTTCCTACAACCAACAACATTGTATAATATACTGCGGTTATCAAACTTATGTACGAATTTTTATCTTTAGGAATTCTTCATTTGATTGTTAGGTTGGACTCTCAACTTGTACTTTGACAATTAAACTCAACATACTTTATTCGACACCCTATTCTTTTTCGTAAGTATTTGAGGGCCTGTCTCCTTGAGAGATAATTTGATTTTATTTATTATGAACATATCGCAAGGGAATTCAATTCATTAGCTGACTCATTAGCAACTTATGTATTAAATTGGCATCTACAACATTAAGAAAATTAATAAACCAAGAATTTATGTACATACATTCCAAAATATTTGTACACATGAGTAAAATCCACAAAGTAAACATCCATGTATATATAGAGAGTATTTAAAATACATCGTAAGTGTAGCATAACAAAATTAGGTCATGTTCCCATACATACGAATATAAGTCGCATAGGAGTGCAACACAAAAGTTGTAAAGCTACAATACTAATGAGCATGTGGAGCTTTATGTTCATGATAACATATCACTACCCTTATTCATTGGATGTAGCTTGGGTGGTTGGGAAGAATGATTGTTACCCTCCCCACCCAGGTTCAATTCCTTGTAAGTGACATGTTATTCCCTTAAATGGGTCTATTTTGAAAATTCTCTGCCTCCCTATGTTCCCTCACGGATTCCGGGGAGTTAAAGTGGAGTAGCGAGCACATCTAGTGCTGTGAACTACATGAAAAGAAAAAACATATCACAACCCTTTCCACCTTCAGTAGGAGGCGGGATAATTTAGCACCTACACCAACAATATGCCTCTACGTTTGTAGAGAAATATCGTCCATATGTTGTAGTGAAATCTCGATAATCAATGCCTCGAGGCTTTCCTCAAGATCCTCTAAAAGATATGCTTGGGGCCCTATGCCATGTTGTACACTAGAAGCTCCCATGTACTTTCCACATCGATGAAGGGATAAAACCCCTTCTAGACAAAACGATGCACAATATGAAAACCCACATAATTAGTCATGCTACACAAAAAAAAAATCATATATTTAAAAAAAATGAAATATTCCTGAAACTTTAAATATTTTTTTTGCAAAACATTCTTATCAATATCATCGCTCCATTCCTCTCCATCAGGAAGTATTATGTCAGGGTTCACTCGATAATCCACAGCCATGTAAGCATAATCCTCTATGGTTTTGATATGCTCATCCCACCAATTGAATAAATCATCTCCAAAATGTGGTTGTCTGCCTCCCTCGAGACGTGACAACAACTTTGTCCATTTCTTCATTGTCAGATCCCTCAATCCAACCATAGGACATGTCACCCAGGGTGATATGTAGGAACCCACTAAAAAAATAATGATAAGAGAATTGATCTAACCAAAATTGCTTTTGTCATCATATTCTGCGTTTGGTCAATTTCTCCTTCATGATTACCAAGATTCTTGAACACCAGTTGCATATTTTAGGACTTGAACACATCACGACATAAATAACATGAATCCTCAAAGCCAAGTGAGGCCCCATGCTACCTTCTTCCCATGTGATATTATATAGAATGGTACACAAGGAAAGGTTTGTCACCTGTCTAATTACTAGCTTATTGTTGCTCTTCCTCATCCCCAGACGACAATATTGCCGCATATAGGAATCAACAAGCTCAGATGAACCCTCCCTGCCTCCAAATAACACTACCGTGCCCCCTCACCATAACAATCCGATGAGGAAATTTATATCCTCAATCTCAAAATTCAACACATGCTCTCAAACCATGAAATGTTGCTCATTGGGATCCCACATGCCAATCAACCACTCCAACATAAACTGTTGTTCCCTCATACTATGGCACAAGAAAAAAATTTCTCCCCTTGTTGCTACATTGTGACCAGGTAGAGATGTTTTCTCCCCACTTGTATACACATAGAGACCACATATTTATGGTCGTCAGTCGCTGGGAAATACCCCTACATAGGGAGACTATTCCTGGTTGGTCTCCCCCTTACCAAACAATGGAAGCGACCGGTTGATGCCATGGATTTGGAAGTGACTAGTCTCCCTCATCCTTTGGCTACATCCGACCAAGGATTCCTGGATGCTAACCCAATAGAGGGTCCCATGCCACCGCACAGACCTGATATTTTTGGGCCTCACTACAAGAAAAGTTTTTTGTAAAATAAAAAAAGAAAACATGGGTTTGTTAACTAAGGTTGAGATTTCTAACCTGAAAAGTAGCAGGTGACAGATTTGTGGTCCAATATCCCAAAATCACCACCAAAACTTTCTACACAAAAATATCTTTTCCACTTTTTTACCAAGGGTAACAAACAAAATGAGGTAAAAGTCACCTTTACCCCATATATTTACTATTTTTTCCATTTTTAGCAAACTAGTCTTCAAAATAACCCTTTTCAGATTTGATAAATTAGTTTTTTAATTTTTTGGGACTTTATCTTTTTAAGAATCTCAATTATTCTTTTGGGATACATATTAACATTTGTTATTGCAGAAATGGACTCACTTTCATTATGATATCGATTCAATCATCAGTAAGTTCTTGAAACTTGGCATTGAATATTAGGGTTGTGGTTTCCCCCCCTTTTCTGATGCATCCATTTTTACACCACTTGATTTCCCTACTTATTCCATAAGTTCAACCCCATTCGAAATGCAACATTATCCCTTGCATTATTTGCACGTCATATTTTGGGTGTAGAGCCTACCTTTCATGGGCATCCTAGATTAACACCCATTACTATCATTCGATGCATATGCTGAAATTCTAGGGCCCTAGACCCTTTGTAATTCTTAGTTTTTCAAAATTGAGCCACATTCACTCTCTTTCCATAATTGTTTTCCTTCACGGAGAGGGTTCGCAACACTTTATGTTATTGTTGAATCGTCACACCTATGATTTTTTTTTTCTACTTGTCGTTGCTATATCCATGTATGATTTCATTGCTTACCACACCATAGCCATGCTTAATCACTAGCCATCTAGTTTCTACCATATACAACACCTCTGGACGAGAACCATTGTTATGAGTGGCCATCATTTTCCATGTCTTGTTGCAGTCTGTTTCTTAAATTCATGTTCCTTGTGCTTGGAACTTCATTGCAATCCACTCGTTCTCTCCAACCAAGCTTACTATTACCCCTTTGTCACACTCAGTGACCAACCATGAGAAAGGTACACCCTGGAATCTCCGTTAAGATTTTTTTCAAACTCCCTAAACATGAAAATATTTTCGAGTGATCTTGTTTTCTTTCACACTCACTAAATGGATTCGAGCGGATGTCTATTCGATGTAACTTTACCTCTTTTTTGGACTGTATGGACTAATTACATAAAATTAATGTTCTAGTCAAGCTTGGCTAGAAGTGTTATCCCTTGTATTCTTTTATCCTTTTTCGGGCTCGGGAGACTAAATTTACAAAAAATAACACCCTTGGAGTCTTCTTTGTCCTTTCAAACTCTCTAAATATGAAATGATGAATCGAGCACTATTCTTCACCTCAAGCTTGACAATAAATCCATGGGTGAGAACATCGAGCATACTTTAATTTTATTCTTCTCTCACTTAAACATGAAAGAAGTAAAAAAGAGTGGGTTTTTTTTTCCCATCTAGTCATCTTCACACATGGTAGCTATCTATTGATTCACCCTTGAAAAATGCACATGATTTACGTCTATATACAACAGTTGGGTTATCCATTGTCTCTGAATCATTACCATATCCATGAGTTCTCATACTCCATCGACTCGTTACTCTTCTAGTCTCCCATGGTGAGTTTTTTTGTCCTTCTCAAGTCAATGTTGCCAAGTCAAGTTGTTTCTCATATTGACTTGTTCAAGGGAAGTTAGCATGTGTTGGCCTTTTGTATTCCTTTAGCCCATTCCTCTCGACCATCCTTGCGTCAGTTCTTCTCTACCATTAAATTATTCACACCATATACCTTTATATGTTTCATTTTGATTGATGGGGGATACATCAAGGCCCTCCTTTCATGGATTTCATCATGCCAACTCTAGCTCATTATCAAGGTTTGAAATATAGAAACCAGTCAGTACCCTGGGAGTTGCAGACATCGGTGGTAGGATCCATTTCATTTTTTCATTGGTTTTGTATCATTGGATAATATCGAATGAATCTACGAGTGTTCAAATTCAACTCATGTATTCACACCCGCTAGATTGTATTAGGTATCTTGGGGTCCATGATTATCATCAATGGATTACCTCACGTCTATTAACAATAAACATCAATGGATGATAATCAGACGATTTCTACCATGCTCGACATCAAATCATTTATTATCATATTGTAGATTCATACCATTGGGATTTGTGATGAATACCTAGTGTTGCGACAACCACATTCCTTCATGGAATTTTCCTCCCAAGTTGAGATGGAGTTATTCATGAGTACCTTAGAGATCACTCGGGCATCGAGTCCTCTCACTCATTTTTATACCGTGACATATATCCACATTTTTATTTGGTCATGGCTATGTTTTCAATTGCGACATGGATCCACAATGAATATTTTTGTTGCCATGATCTAATTTTTTTCATTGTGCATGGATTCACAGTGTATTATTTTTTGCAACTATGCTCAGTTTTTATTACTGAGCATGGGTAAGCCAACCTTGGGGATGTTATTATTGTGCTGGACTGATGGTGGTTTCTTTCCAGGTTCCTTTTCTCAAAGCTTTGTGATTTTATTCATAAGGTATTTCATCCATGAGACACCTTTTATTCCCTCACACTTCAAGGGGCAGCTATTATACAATTATTTTTCACCTAGTCCTTTGAAGGGCATCATCTAAGGGTTATCAATCTGAAACATTGAATCATACCATGTTTCCCCTGATTTTACAACACCTTTTTTCTTGGTTTATAGTTTCTCATTTACAACCTATGACTAGAAAGTGTTGGTTACTCCTTGTCCTCTTCGAAGGAGTGACCAATCACTCCCTGCAAGAATGCAGTGCGCAACTGAGTTTGTTACTCCCTTTTTAGGATTGGTTTCGTGAGATGATATTGCACCCCAATTTCTTCATGGTTCGACCTTGAGAAGATTTTCATCTTGGTCATGGATATCTTATCCTAATTACCCTTTGATCTTATCTCTACTATCCTATAAATAATGGGTGTCTCTCATGGGAAAAGGGAGGAAAATAATGAAATAAAACTCATTCTGGCAGTTTGATTACATATCTTGGGCAATGAATTTGGGAAATGACTACATCAACTTCTTTGTAAGGATTAATCCAAATTTGTTTTATCAATAGAAGATGTACAAGATGTTTCCCTCTACTTGGATGTGTATGTAATTTTTATGTTTCCTTGTGGAAAAATTAATGTTTTCATGTGTTATGATACATTATTAGATCTATCATTAATTTATATGTGATTAGCTTGATCTTGTGAAAGGTTTTTGTGTATCTATGTGTGCATATATAAGATAGTAAGAGTGATGGGCATCTTCGTGGAAGCTAGCAAATAAGGAGCATGTAGGGACAATTGTCACATCACAGGGTAAGCCTTCCATTCTATTAGATTGTAGATTATTTTCGTGTATGAATTAGATGTAGGAAAATTTTTCATTTACATGTCTATTCTATCTTGGGTCTAAGAAGAGGCTAAGGGAGTTATCTCCTGCAGG
Source organism: Picea engelmannii (assembly GCA_009831015.1). Classification (NCBI taxonomy): domain Eukaryota; kingdom Viridiplantae; phylum Streptophyta; class Pinopsida; order Pinales; family Pinaceae; genus Picea; species Picea engelmannii. The sequence continues at coordinate 1,168,618 of ML777477.1, forward strand.
GTGAAAATATCCTACAATAATATGACACTAGATTTCCAAACTCATTTGACACACTAATGCCATTATTTGAGATAACTTAAATTTTACTTGACTATAAATTTATCTCGGGTGTCGGGTACCACTAATCATGCATCCTTCCTCATCAAGATATTTTGTTAGATATTCAATGATTTTTTAAACAAACAATTCCTAATGTCGAAATGGAAATTTCTAACCTGAACTCAAATTTGTGACACTTTGAATGACAATGAGACTTTAAAAAATCATAACTCTAACTTATTTTTTACTCCAAATACTCTCTCGACTTTGTATTTACTTTTATTTTCTTCTTTGCTCCAAGAAAGATTATAAACTTGACTTAACCATTGCATCATATTTTCCATGAGTGTGATCATTAATCACTACAACTTCAACACGAGTAAGACTCATGAAAATAACCTTTTTATACATATTTTCAAAATGCTAAGACTCTTATTCAAATACATTTTCAAAGAAACATTAAACCTTGAAGTAGACATTGACTCATTGCCTCAAGACTTTATATTTAATAATAAAAATCATCACTTGACATGGACTTGCATAATATGAACCCCTTTTACCAACTTTGGAAATCTTGGACACCCTTTCTAAACAAATTTATCAAATAATCCATACATAATTTAATAACTTAATGTAAAACAAAACTATAATGTTCAACATACCATGTTTTCCAGACAAGCTACTAGAGTATCAGAAGTATCAGAAGGACTTATTCCATAGATTCTCTCCATAAAAAAATAAAAAAAAATGTTCATCATCCTGTAGCTCCTTATTCATCTTTTCTTTTAGTGAGAGGTTTTCAAAAATGATTTTGTTGAACTAAGCTTCTGAGTGTGATTCCTGTTAATTATATCTGTAACCTCAACTGTATGTGACTGTACATTGCTAGTTATCTTAGCCAACTATACGATTGTTTCTTGATTTTCTTGATTTTCCGAATCTTATTTAGCTCAACTTTTTTCTCTTAATGAATATCGCTCTACTCATTCCTTCTTTTCAATTTCGTCTTCTCTATATTATCTTCTTTGCTTCTCATGTTTTTCATGGTATCAGAGCTTAGGATGTAAGCCTCTTCACAGTTCCTAGAGAGCATCCTGATCCTAAGAAGAAGAGATCAGAGATTACACTATCTCGCAGATCATACCACGAGATGCAAGAGTCTTCACAAATATTGGAGAGCAGTCCGCGGTCCACAATACATTCAAACGATCGTTGGAGAAAGAAAGAGTGAGGAAGCAGAGTGGCAGAAGGACGAAACAATTAAAGATTCGTGAGCATTTAAAGAATTCGTGAAAGATTCATGTAATTATTTCTTATGGAAAATTTTTGTAGAAGCAACAAAGGAGAAACTACTTCAATCATAAGATTGGGTGCAAGAATGGATATGAGCCTTTAATTAAGCTCAGAAATGACGAGCCCATAGGTAAGGAATATTTTTTTTTCAGCCATAATATCTGAGCGAGAGCAAGATCAACCATCAAATCATGAAAATATTAAGTCATGACCATCAGATCTCGTTGGAGAGAGATCGACGGTGGGGAGGCATTGTAGGGATCAGAGAGGAAATTAAAGTTTGTGCAGGTTGTGAGGCCACAATCGCTCAAGATCGTTTATCTTTCTAGATCAACAGATCAATGGTGGATATCGATCCCACTACAAACAAGCATCTTTTCATTATGGGGATCAGAGAGGAAATTAAAGTTTGTGCAAGTTGTGAGCCCGCAATCACTCAGGATTGTTGATATTTCTAGATCATATGATCAACGATGGATATTGATCCCACTACGAATGAGCATATTCTCTTTGTGGAGATCAGGAAGGAAATTAAAGAATGAGCGAGTTTATTCTTTGAAATCACTCGTCGACGTTGATGTTCAAGCAAGTGACATGCATTAGGCAATATCATACTCCAGGAGGAAGAACGCAAAAGTTGAGGATTAAAGGACTCCCGAAGGACCAAAGTTCCAAAGAGACGAAGTAGATCTATATCATTGATCGATGTGGACATGTGGCAAGAGATCTTGCACTCTGGGGATAATCACTTTGGAAGGAAGACAGATGCGAGAAGCCAGAACTCCCGAAGCTTGGAAGTTCATATTGACCGTCCATCGACGAAGACATGTGGATGAAGTATCTTCCACTTTGCTAGTTCAAGGCTTGGGTAAAACATAGTGCAATTTTTCCAGAACTTCTGAAGCCTTGAAGGCCGAAGTAAATCTCAGTCGTCCAATCAAGAGGACACGTGGAGACATATTTTGCACTTCGAAGATTCTAAACTACAGATATTAGTACGAGTCTGTAGACGAAAACTCCTGAAGGCCAGAATTCTGAAGAATATCTTGGTCATTGGTTTGAAGAGGTTTGAGGACCGTTGGATGTATCTATCTCTGGAAAATTTGCCACTTTAGCACTTCGCGAGTATTGTGATTTCCAGCAGTGAAAGATCTCTAAATCTTGAACTCCTGAAGTAATTTTGAGTCGTAGATATCAATGGCTAATTGATATCATTGATCTCTTCCCCTTATTCATAGGTTATCGAGTTCGGAGGATTGCGAGGTAAGAAAGGAATATCGTCGGGAGCCCCGAAGGCACAAATTCTTCAAGTAATTGTGGACAATTGATCTAAAATAAGAAAGGACCGGTGACATTTGCAAAAATTTGTTTATTCGGCCATTCGACTATTCAAAGGAACTGAGACCTTCATGCGTCTTAATGCCCGAAGCCCGAAGGCCTGAAGTGCCTAGTTTTTAGCCCCTGGTCACATGAGAAGCTAAACTCCAATTTTTTTTTGGCTCTCAGGTAAACTCAGAAAGCCCAATTCTTCCATTTGAGGGGCTAAAGTCGCTAAATAACATAGCTCGGAGCTCTGACTCTGTAGATATCGCACTCAGATATTTAGATCCAGCCAAATCGAAGCTAAAGAAGTGGTCTACCCCATGTTTTTCAGCCCAAAGTCACACAGAGGATTTTGCGGACCTAGTTTTACGCGTAGGAAAAATGTAAGCACACAAATATCTAACAAATTTTGTTTGTTGTTCAAAGTTTTATAATATGGAAACCTCTAGCAATTTAGGACCAACACAAGGACCGATTTTTATTGGAAAGAACTATGAGTTTTGGTCTCTTAGAATGAGAGCCTTCTTACAAGCACAAGAGTGCTGGGATCCATTAGATCTTGGCTATGTGGAACTGGATCCAACAGACCTTGCTACCATGACCAATCAATAGAGAACTAATCAGGAAACACAGAGGAAGAGAGAGAATAAGGAAAAATTTTGGATTCAAAATTCAATGGATGACTCGATTTTCTAAAAAAACATAGGCGTTGTTACTTCAAAATAGGCATGGGACATCGTTAAATCAACTTACCAAGGAAATGATAGGGTCAATATTGTCAAGTTGTAGACCTTGAGGACACACTTTAAGACTTTAAAAATGAAAGAGTATGAAAACATTGATCAGTTTATGACTAGAGTCATGGGAATTGTAAACCAGATCAGATTGATTGGTGAAGCCATCCCTAATCAATGAATTATTGAAAAATTTCTCAGAAGTCTACCAAAGAAATTCGAAATGGTTGCTACAACTATCCTTGAATCCAAGGATCTGTCAAAGTTTTCAATAGATGAATTAATGGGCTCTCTATTGACACTTGAGATCAAACTACATCTTGAAGATGAGTCAATAGCCAATGCCTTCAAGACTCAATTCTCCTTCAGTAGAGGGAGAGGCAGAGGCCACCGAAGAAGAGGGAGGAATCCAAGTAACAATCATTCAAGTGAAGGTTACAGACAAAAGAACCATAATCATAATTTCTAAAGTCACAGACAACAGAACCAGGATCAAAATTTCCAGCCTTGAAAAGGTAGAGGGAGAAGATCAAATGAAAAATAAAACATACAATGTTATTTCTGCAAAAAGTATGGGCACTGTGGATATTAATGTCGGAAGAAGCAAGAGTATCAAATCTCAGGCAGAGCACATGTCTCAAATCATGAAGGACAAATCTTAGATGGTATGTTTCCCTCATGCCACAAGACTGAAGAAGAACACAAAGATCTCTGGTTGTTGGACAGTGGTTGCAACAATCACATGGCAGGTAACAAAGATTTACTTTCATGCATTGATTCTTCAATTTTATATGATATTACACTTGGAAATGATTCCTTAGTCAAATTTCAAGGAAAAGGAACTGTACCTATTCTTACTAAACAAAATGTAAAGAAAGACATAAGCAATGCCTATCGTGTTCCATATATGAAACATAATCTGTTAAGTGGAGGACAACTAATTGAACATGGCTATAAGGTACTTTTTGAAGGAGCACCATATAGGATATATGATAAAACCCCTAGCATAAAATTGATTTTTGAAATCCACATGACAAGGAATAGAATGTTTCCCCCGACCCTCAGAACTGCAAATCTGATCCAATCATATGCACAAAGTGCATCCACCCCCAATAAAACTATGGCTTGGAATAAAATATTTGGACATCTACCCTTTCAGAGTCTAATCCTTCTAAAAAATCATTCCATGGTCAAATGTCTACCTGTCTTCAACGAGAAAAATCCCCCATGTGAGTCTTTCATTCTTGGAAAACATAAGAGAACTAGTTTTCCACAATCCTCCACTCAGGCCAAACAACACCTAGAGATGGTTCACACTGACCTATGTGGACCAATGAAAACAAAGTCAATAGGTGGTAGAGTTTATTTTCTAACATTTATTGATAACTTTAGAAGGAAAATATGGATCTATTTTCTCAGACACAAGTGTGAAACTTTTGCAAAGTTCAAAGAATTCAAGGCTAAAGATGAAAAACAGAGCGGGAAATATGTGAAGACTCTCCGATCAGATGGAGGAGGAGAATACGACTCCAAAGAATTTGAAAATTTTTGCAAATCACAAGGCATCATCATGCAAACTACAACCAGGCATACTCCACAGCAAAATAGAGTGGATGAAATGAAAAATCAGACAATAATGAACATGGCAAGAAGACTGCTTAGAGAGAAATGTTTGTCAAATTTATTTTGGGTTGAAGCAGTAGCATTCTCAATTTATCTCTTGAATAGATATCCAACCACTAGTCTCAAGATGAAGGTCTCTCAATAAGCATGGAGTGGGACAAAGCTAAATGTTGCTCATCTAAGGACATTTGGATGCATAGCATTCGCTCACATACCTTCCGAATTGAGGAAGAAACTTGATGATAGAAGTGAGAAATCCATTTTTGTTGGCTACAGTGAGACATCCAATGCTTACAAACTCTATAATATAATTTCAAAGAAACTAATTCTCAACAAAGATGTCAAATTTCTTGAAAATCGGTTTTGGAGTGAGTTTGAAAATCGCCCTATGGACAGTCAAAATCCATTGCTGCCACTTCCTAAAAACACAAAAAATGCAGGACAACAAACACATTAGCGTGCCCTTCCAAGATTGCAGGTACAAAGATAGCTTGAAAGTCCTCAGGACAACTCTACTTCAAGAGAAATTCATCCTTTGAACTTCAAAATTAGAGGACTCAAAGATTGAGAGAAATCCATTAGCAGTTGGATGATATTGATCAACACAATATTTTTGCATTAATTTCATGTCAACCTACATATTTTAAAGAGGGAACTAAAGAGCCACATTGGGTTCAAGCCATGAACCAAGAGATTGACTCCATTGAGAATAAAAAGACATGGGATCTTGTTGATCTACCCAAACACAAGAAAAGTATTGGTGTCGAGTGGGTTTACCAAACTAAACTCAATGAAAAGGGGCAGATTGAAAAACACAAGGAAATAATTGTTTCTAAAGGATCCTCACAACAACTAGGTATTGATTATGGTGAAACTTTTTCTCCAGTAGCAAGGTTGGATACTGTAAGGACTCTCTTAGCCATAACAGCTCAACACAAATGGCAAGTATACCAGATTGATGTCAAGTCAGCCTTCTTGAATGGTATCTTAGAAGAAGAGGTCGATATGGATCAACCACTAGGATTTGAAGTCAAAGAGAAGCCACCAAAAGTGTATCAGTTAAATAAAGCCTTGTATGGATTAAAGAAAGCTCCAAGAGCTTGGTAAAATAGAATTGACACTTACCTAATCAAGAGTGGTTTCAGCAGAAGCCAAAATGAGCCAACTCTATACACCAAAATAAATCAGGAAGGTAAAATTCTAATTGCATGTTTATATGTTGATGAAATGATATATACTGGAAATCTTGAGTTAACTAGTTTTAAAGATGCCATGCAATATGAATTTGAGATGACAGATTTGGGCACAATGAAATATTTTTTTGGGATTGAGGTTTATCAATCAACCAAAGGCACTTTTGTCTGTCAGCAAAAGTATGCAACAAACATCATCAAAATATTTTGCATGGAATATTGTAATCCAACAAAAACTCATATACCCCTAGGCACAAAATTGGGCAAGAAATATGAAGGCCCTACAATGGATTCTACCCTGTACAAAAGTTGAGTAGGAAGTTTGTTGTATATTACCACAACTAGGCCTGATATTATGTATGTAGCCAACTTTCCAGGTTCATGGAATCCCCCAAATGTTCTCACTGAAAGATGGCAAAAAGGATTCTGAGATATGTTGCAGACACTCTCAATTTTGGCTTATGGTACATTCAGTATGATGATAATCATCTCTCTGGTTACACAAATAGTGATTTTGCAGGGAGCCTAGATGACCGAAAAAACACCTGAGGACATGCTTTTCACCTGGGAACAAACCTAATTTCTTGGGCATCAAAGAAACAACCCATTGTCTCAATATCTTCTGTGATGGAAAAGTATGTTGGTTCTACCTTAGCTTCCTGTCAAGCTGTGTGGCTAAGAAGAATATTGAATGATATGTCACATATAGAAAAGGAACCAACTCCTATCTTCTGTGACAACACCTCAACAATTTCTTTATCCAAAACCATGTGTTTCACAAGAAAAGAAAGCATATTGACACTCGTTTTCACTTCATACACGAGCTAGTCACTAATGGTGACATCAAACTTCAATTATGTCACTCAAGAGATCATCTCGCAAATATTTTTACAAATCCACTAGGAAAATCCATTTTTTTATTTTCAGACACAACACTTAGGCATTATCAGTGCTGATGTTTATAACTGTTGATATTAAGAGGGTGTGTTAATTATACCTGTAACCTCAACAGTATGTGACTGTACATTGCCAACTGTCTTGGCTAGTTGTATAATTGTTTCTTGATTTTATTGATTTGTTGAAGCTTATTTAACTCATCTCTTTTCCCTTAATGAATAATGCTCTGCTCATTCATGCTTTCCAATTTTGTCTTCTCTTTATTATTTTCTTTGCTTCTCATTTTTTCAATTCCAAGCTTCATTTTTCATAATATATATGAGGACTGTCACGTTCAAGGCTATGATTTCTAGGTTTGTGCCATAACATAACTTTGCTACCAGTTCGACATCTTCTCATCTTGGCATGTCTTGAAGATGAACTTTTCATCCTTTGATTCTGCCAATAATTAACGACATTGATGCATACCAACACTTGCCTCTCTCAATGTCCACCATTATACTCAAATCAAAACCTTAAAATGGCGATTTTCATTGTTATAGAAACAAACCTTTACCATATCGATCTAGGGAAGCCTTTGCTATGTGGGTGCAGTTATTGTTATGGAAGAAAATTATATTTTGCTTATAAATTCCCATTATTTATTCAAGGGGATGACTCACATCAATTTCATTATGAAAATTCGTGACAAGACCAAACCTGTGTTGATATTGATGGCAGCCCATATGGTGTATTCTCTTGGAATTCTATTGCTTCTCTGTTAATTCAAGCTTTGATCGATTTTCTCTCCACAACAACAGTTCATTTTCCACACAGACCTTTCACAGTAGTGGTGGCTCAAAAAATTTATTTCAATACTTAGGTGTGTTAGGCAGCAAAAGGAAAATAGAGCATAAAACTATGAACATCAAACCAAACACAACACAACAACAATCACACAATTGACACATTGATTTATGTGGAAACCCGATGTGGGAAAAAACCATGGGGCAATAATAGTCAACATTCTTATTATTCAAGGGGGAATTACAATAGCCGACAGAAGCATACAACCATCATCTTCTCATAGACACATTGTAATCTACAGTATTGTGTCTTGCTCACACACTCTACACACATTTCACTCTCACCTCTATTGGTATGCTCGTATATATAACATCTCTCAACCAATTAGACTAATTGATTATAATTAGATCCACCAATTACACAATCTATTCACACAAGAGTGAATGAATGTGCATCCCTAATATAGATGCATGCATGTGCATGTGATCGCATGATAAATTCGTTGGCATGTTTCCAACAATCTTCACCTTGACAAAAGTTTACCTGATATATCATGCCCTTAATTAATTCATCACCTTTTCTACAAGCTAAAAGAAGCAAAACACCATCGCAGCTCCACAAATTCTCTAACAACATTATTACGTAAACATGCCTAAGATTCACTCCAGTATGGACCATTCTACCTCCATTAGTAACCTATATTATAAACCGATGCACTTGTCCCATTTTTATACGATGGGTTGTTATTCAAATGAAAAACACTTTGACCACCATGAAACACCACAACCTTTACTTGTCCAAACTTACCTAATAGATCCTTGCATTCGTTCAAGACATAGCCTGAGGTAGATATCCTCTTGTACAAATGTCATGAATCATAACCATGGACTAAATCAGTGAAACCAATGTAGGTGATCCTTTTGCTTTTGTGTTTGAAGCACCCATTTCCATGCTCTTCACCTAGGCTTTCCATGTGTCTATCGATAACACCAAATGCATGTGAAATGATGACCATTTCCCATTGCAATCATCAAAATTTCTACTAGAATATAATAATTGAGACATATAATCCTTTTCTTATTCATTAGTTAGGACATAAACCTGAAGAGAACTTACAAAGGAAAGAAAAATGGATTTTACCGGTTTAACATTATTCATACCGAATTTCCTGAGTATCTTCACCACATACTTTTGTTGTGATAACCAAGATTACCATCCTTCCTGTCTCTATGTATTTCCATGCCCAAGATTTATTTGTTGCTCCCAGATCCTTCATAACAACGTCCTAACCAGCTGAGCCAACCTGTTGATCTCAAACATACTTGTGCTTGCAACAATCATAACATATAACACCAAGTTAATGAATATAGCATAAATATAATCGTTATACCCACTCCTTGTAAAATTTGGACCACCATGAAGGAATCAAATATCTTGTACCATTTTCCTGACATGATTTGGGCCATACAATGATTCTTGAGTTTTCAAACAAATCTTTTGTTGCAATTATGGACTAACTGTTATGGTTTTTTGAAATACATCCCCTTATCCAAAAAACTCCATGTAAAACAGTTTTAACATCTAGTTTTACTAACACAACTAGTGGTAGGATAGAATGAATAGAAAAAATCTTTTAACAACCGATGAAATACTTTCATGGAAATCAATACCTTCCAAATACCTTTCTTCTACCAGTCATTCTTTGGACCTTTCATCTTTTACTATGTCTGTTTTTATTAAAAGAGATTCATCAAACACTACATCTTTGTCCATGATGATTTTGTGGGTAGTAGGATCCCATAGTCTGCACCCCTTAACATCATCACCATATCAAAGATCTACCTTTTTGATCTGGGTCCTACTTAGAGTGTTGATAAAAATAACATAATCATCACAACCGAATAATTTCATATTTGAGTAATTACGAGATGACATGTTCATACATCTTCCGGAATATTCTAGTCTTTTACAACCAATGGTGACCGAGTTATCAGATAGAAAAACCACTTATGTCCACAACTATTGTTGCAACCTGACATTACTGAACATGCCTATTTGATCCCAACTTCCTTGCAATACTTTGCAAGTTCCATGGATATGAACCTACCTTCATCATATATTCTCAAACACTTGATTGACCTTCCAATACATCAGCCTTTCTACATACCCACCTTTATAACCTGAACATACTGCTCGACCTCGAACTTTGCATTCGAACAACCTTGACCAAATCTAACCAAACCAACCCAAGTGAACCTTTTCCACTCACCTCCAAGGACTTTACACTAGATTCTCAGTGCTCCACCTTAACACGAACATTCCCTTGACCAAATACGGTCAAGCCGACCAACTAAGCCTTCACCACTTACCTCAAGGCCCATTTACAATGGATTTCACCAGGCCTTTTAAAGGCATCATTGCATGGAATCCATGGACACAATACCATTGGCTACCCAAAAGACATGGACCCGAAAAACCACGTGCTTTGACCTAAAAACCATATTTAACTCGTTAACTATTTCATCGAGTCAAAGTTAACCCAACATACATGCCCCCCACATATTCAATCTACTTAAATCTATGTCTAGACTTTTAATAGGTGACCTGATAAACCAGGGGTACGCATACTTATCCAGGTCTTCCAGACGTATGCCCATTTAGATGCAATCAATAATTTTTACAACTTCAAAGTAAATACATGTTTTTTTTCTTCACGATGACTCAACCATCACTGCTCGTGTTGTTTCCTTATTGTACGAACAATGCTTGAGGTTCCATAAATCCAAGTTATTCTTTTCGTTGAACTTCCATAAATCCAAGTTATTCTTTTCGTTGAACTTTTCCACCTCAAAATTTTACCTCTATACTTTTTGCATTAACACAAAACACCAATACACATGATGTTCTACAACTTATAAAACCAAAATTCTTATTATGAAGACTTAATATTATATTTCAAGGTTAAACCTCAAAATACAATACCAATTACAAGGTTTTACAAAACAAACACATATATGTATGTTTATAAATCTTTTTAATAAAAGATATCCACCTCACATTTTATTTAAAAAACCCTCCACTTATTGAAAACATAATCCAATTATAAATTGCATCTCTTTATTAAAATATATCATGCGCATAATGAGACAAAAATCAATTTTCATACCTTGATCCACCTCTTCATTGATTTACCAAGGAAATTCTCGAGCTCTTATACCATGGTCATCGCTCCTTCCGTAAAGCATGAAGAGCTATGCTTATCGGTTATCCCCCCTCTTGCACGTCACGCTGAGCAATTATCTCTGTTATCGCTACTTCAACACGCTGTAAGGTGTGATGATCCACCGTATCACTCCTCCCGCAACAAACTTGTCCTTCAAAAAGGTGTGATGGAGTAACTGCAGATAAAAATCAATGTGCAAGATCTTGAACGCTCCGATAGAAAATGCTGGTTTTAATAGCCAACAACATATACATACAAACATATATATCGAAGCAAGGGACACTCGGAATTTGTATTAGAAGGGAAAAATCTACATTACATTATAACATTTGGGTGTGTACTTTCTATTCTACAAATGTTCTATAACCATAGGTAACTATAACTGCTAAGTCTCAATTATGTAATTAGATCAGTATCACATCATATCCTTATCCATATCTATAATATCTTCTTAAATATCTCAACTCAATCCATGAGATCCTCATCCCTAATATTTCTATGTATCCTCATCTTTCACTCATAAATAGACATTAAACTTGATATACTTCATTATATTTGTGCAATTATATATTTTAGAAATTATTCATAATTCACAAATATGAATTATTCCTTCAACATTTCATGAATTCAAAATCATGTGAGGTAAATTGTTGAGGCATGTGAGGAAATGGGAAGCATTGCTTCTCATAACACACTCTACCATACAAGGAGTTTACCTTACATTGAGCCATGTGCCTCATTTATTGAATGATACATGCCTTGTCCTCCATTAATATATCATGGTATAGGTTGAGTGTATACCTTCCCATTGATAACAATGTCCCCCTCTTTTATTGAACTAATTTGGTTGGGAAAATTGTCTATTCTAGTGTTATTTTTCCTTGAAGCATTATAGAAATGCAAATTGGAGAATGATTTTAATACTTTCTTTGTCCACTCTATCAAAGATGCCAAGAGAATATCAATAAGAATAATGTTCAAAACCATATGTCGAATAATATTTTTTGAGTCACCACCACAATCAAATTTTGAATGTGAATGTTGATGGCAATTTTTAGGCCTTGTAATGGTGCATAGGGTTTGGCCTAATTATTTCTAGAAGTGTTGAGACCCCAAGAAAATGTAGCTTCTATTGTTCCTCTGAGATTTGTGAAAACCCCTCCTGCACTTGCCACCCCATATTTGTGAATACATGGATTTTAGAAATGTTTCTCTTCTCTTAGAGAGAGAACTCAATATCTTTGAAAGAACAAGTTTCTTAATGGAGATCACTAAGAGGTCATGGGTTCAATTCCATAATGTCATTTGGCTTAGCAATATATCTTATACTTCAATGAATTTACCATATTCAAAATTCACAAAATGTGAATAACCACTTAATTTTTTTCCTCAAGAACATTAAGTTTCGTCCGAAGACGTCACAAATTCAAATCTAGAAGGGGTAGGGTATGTATACATCTTTAAACTTTATCCCTTGTCCCACAAACAAGGGGGTC
>ML777477.1:1181484-1206176 GCA_009831015.1 Picea engelmannii
CTAATGATTAAGAACATGTGTTTCCTTATAAGAGGTGACAAGTTCAAATACATAAGAGGATAGAGTATATATACCTCTGTAAACTTTACCACTCAAAATCTCTCGATGCTCTCTCTCTATATATTTATTTGTTATTATTATTATTATTTTTACACTAAATATTTTTATTCAATTTAAAAATATATATATTACATATCACAAATATCCATATTCAATTATTATTTTTTAAAATAATATATCAAATTAATTTATCCCACATCTAACATAATATTAAATTTACGAATATACTTTGTTTCTGTTCATATAATAACCTCATTACGTTCAATGTCTATATTTTATACAAACAATAATAAATTCACTCTATAGTCATATACCCCTTTGATGTCATCCATCCATAATCCCTTCAAACATAAGGAACATAATCTTTCACGATATTAAATGGATGGATCGTAGCAAGTACGATGAATTTTGGACAATATTCCTTCAAGTAAATTCTAATCTTAATTCTTACTTAGCATTCAAACGCACTTGTCATTATCACAAGCCTTTTGATAAATTTTCGTGATCGAGTTGTTAGAAGTAATTGAGATAATAAAGTTTTTTAAAATCAAACCTTAAATTTTTGAAATAATTAAATAATTTGTTTTGTTGTTGGGAGATTTTTTTTAAGAGTATTGACATTTGGTGTTTAAATAAAATATCTAGCTCATTAATGCTAATTTTAGGTTTTAAAACATCATAAATACAAAATGTTATTCATTGATAATATGTTATATTTGGATTATTTATATATATTAAAAAAATTAAAATGATGATGATGGTTGTTATTCAAAATTGGTCTATTAAACCTTAAGAAAGGTAGAGGATTACATAGATTTCCTTATAATGTTATTTAGATGCTGAAAAAAAATTAAGAGAATTATTTCAAAATTGGAAATCAAAATTGGTCTATTAAACCTTAAGAAAGGTAAGAGATTACTTACATTTCTTTATAATGTTATGTAGATGAATTAGAAGATCAGTATTATGGTAGATATTTTGAAATTGAGATCTAATTATAATAATAAATACAATTATTTATAAAAAAATGATTTCTTAAAATTATTTATAAGAAAATAAATTCATAAAAAAATATTTGAAAATATTTATTTATTTATTTGAACTTTGCAAATCAAATACATTTTTATTATATTATTAATAAATCCAATATTTAAAGTTTCAACTTTTCCTTTTACTTACTCATCCAATTTTTTGACAATGAATATATATACATGTATTTTCCTTCTTCTATATCTCTTTTTTTAATAAACCACAAATATTTAAAATTTGAACTTTTCTCAAACCTACTCAATGAATATGAATATATAATTTAACCCTTCCTCCATTTATGTCTATGCCTTCATACACTAATTCTTGTTTAACTTATATTAAATAAAGCTTCACATTATCGAAAAAAAAAAAAAAACCTAGATAGCAACAGTGTTTTTAATTATCAAATAACTTAAAATATTTGCTCAATTCATCCATTACATTATTCTATGACCCTATGGAAGATGAAGCTCTTACATTTGATTTGCCCTTAAATTCAGGTTTACGTGCCTTACGAATAGGGGATGTGAACTTTAGGAAGTTTCAAAACGATTCTTACATTTTTTTTAAGAAAGAAAAATATCTTATATTATTTAATATAATAGATCAGTTCTCAAGAGGATATTACATTAAATTTTATTTTTTTTATTTTTTTAAAAGAAAAATATTGTATATTAGATAATATAATAAATCAGTTCTAAGAGAATATTACATCTTAAATCAGTTTTTTTTAAGTTCATGATTGTTCTCATCATTAAACTTTCACCAAATTTTTTTAAAATAATCATACAACAATATTTACTTTTAAGGTTAATATCTTGTTTACAAAATTTATCAAAACACAAAAGAAATATTAATTAGTCTTTTACAGTGAGTATCCAGTCTGTCATTTTCTTTTGTACAGGTATTATTTATCTAGTAAACACTTTTTCATAGTTCTGATTTTTATAAAATAGACATGTTCCTCATCTAGTTGTAGTGCTTCCTTGGACATCTGATCTACAACCTTGTTATATGTTCTGTAAATGTGATGTGCTTTGAGTTGAATAAAACTTCCACACAACCTTCTAATTTTTGTCATCCATGGCTGCAAAGCGAGTACCTGTAAATTATTATCATTATTGAACCAGTCAATAATGATCTTAGAATCACCTGCTAGCATTAATCTTGTAACCTTCAATACATTTGTGAAATACAAGATGCACCATAAAGCTAACAGTTCTCCTTTTGTATTTGTCCTATACCCACAGTTCATTTGGATATCAAGAAGGTCCCTAAAGATAGACATTTTAAAATAGCCCCTGCCCCACATTTTTTTTCCATGTTCTGTGAGGCTTCATCAAAGAACTCTATTGCATAATCCTAATCCAAGCAAGGAGGTCTATCAATCCTTAATTTCTTTAACTTTTGTACATGTTTGTAATCTCCCAAGGCATGTACGATGCAAGTACACACTCTGCCCAGACTAGGAAACACATTTTCAAATATAATTATATTTCTGTGTTTCCATACCTCCCAATAGATGAAGCATGGAATTTCTTCCCAATTGTCCTTTTTCCCAATCCAAATTTTAAAGCATTCTTCTAACTCTCTACCCACCCAACCACTATGTAATATGAAATTCTTTGAGACAGTGGCCTAGATGGTTTTTATAAAGATAGACTCAATAAAAAGGTGGCTTATTGTTTCCTCATGACTCCCACACAAAACACACTTGCTTGGTCCATTAATACCTCTTTTCCTCAAAATTTTCCATGTAAGTATCCTATGTTCAAGAATTAACCAGATGAACTACTTTATTTTTAGTGGTAAATTCCAATTCCATAGTTTTTTGTACCAGAACTTTGTAGCTTCTATCCTCTCCTTAAATAGAAGTGCATTATAAACTAACTTTGCACTTACCTGACCCTTTTTTGAATCCCAAGACCACCTCAAATCATCTCTTTCTTCATTCAAAACTATAGCTGCTCCACTTAAACCCTTTGTATAGTTTGTCCACTCTTATTTTAATTCTCCATCCAGCCCTAGCAACTCACCCTGTTTCCATCGAGTATGTCTTGTAAAATCCCCAGCCTGTGCCAAGTAAACCAAGCCTTTTTCCTTCAGTACCATAATAATATTAGATGAGAGTTTATAAAAATTATAACACCCCACCATAGGGTCTAAACCTAAACGAACAACGTTTCCATTCCTAGGCTTCCATGATGACCAATATGAGATTACTAGTAATGAGGAGATTAAGGCTCTCTAGAAATTTCAGGCTCCAACCCAATTTTTATTTTCCAGCCTAAACCAAGTCTCCACAGACTTTTTTGTAGGCATTTTTTAATAATGACCTCATGTCATAGTCCAGGCAACATCAGACATATCCATAGACTTCTTGCTGCCAAAGCTTTACCGAATGTATAAATATTTTTTATGCCCCACCCACCTATCTTTTTTTGTTTTGATATCCTTTCCCGGCTTATCAAATGCATACCTCCCTTATCTTTTTTGCTTGTCCAGAAAAAATTGAACATCCTTTGTCTTATATTATTCATTACACTTCTTGGTATCTTGGCCAATGATAACCAATATACAGAAATACTTTCTAGCACTACCTTCACCAAAGTGACCCTTCCTCCTAAAGAAAGCCATCTATGTATCCAGTGTACTATTCTTTTTTCGAATTTCTTTTCCAGTACTCTAAGAGTGTAATGCTAAAAGTAACCAACATAGTTAAAATGTTAAACATTCTAAATTTATCATCTAGACTAACTTGCTTTATTGTTGGGATATCATAGAAGTAACCAACACAATTAAACTGTTAGACATTATAAATTTATCATCTATACTAACTAGCTTGCTTTATTGTTTGGATATCATAGATAACATCACGTTAATTTACATCCATTACATTATTTTATGAACCCATGGATGATGAATCTTTTACTTTTTGTTTACCTTTGTATTTAAGTCAGTGGTTCTTGTGTTTCAAACTAAAGGGATCACGGTCATTGGTTTGTCATTTCTTGTGAGACCTTACACACAAATCTAAGCATATATTAATCATTTATGTAAAATTTTCCAAATTTTTTTATTACAATATATATATAAACTTTATCTTTACCAATAAAATCTTAATTTTATTTGGCTTTTTCATGAGGTGGGATTAAATTATGCCTTTCATTTCTTATATTTGAAATGTGAAAACATACTTGATAAAATATTTTTTATTTTTATTTGGCTTCTTCATGAGGTGAGATTAAATTATCCCTTTCATTTCTTATATTTGAACTGTGAAAACATAGAAAATACTTGAGGGTAGAGATATGAAATCAAGTAATGCCACAAATTAATTGTTATAACATTATAATATTAGGTCTCATATATGATATTAGTCGTGTAAATAACTTCATCGACTTAATTGGCATGTAATCACTATATCATATTTAGTTAATGCATGGTGACTCATATATATAGGGTATGTACTCTTGACTTCAATTAAATCTTTTGCTATGATGTGGGTCATTAGTTTTGGCTTCAAAATCATTTATGATAGCTTTATCAGACAGACAGCTAACTCCATTGGATTGGACCCCATAGGAGAGAGATGGAAGGATACAAAGCACAGATTTACAAGAACTGATCGCATCCGAAGCATTGAAGGATAGGATGCCAGGAGGGCTCAGCAGAGCGGGGAAAAGGAGAGAACGATGGTGAATAAGATACAGATAGGGCTCCCTGATGAATAAATCAAGGAGCATGAACTTTAGAGAAATATATTAAAGTTACTAGAGAGCTAGCTTGATTTATGCCGTGGTTCATTAGTTTTCGCTTCAAAATCATTTATGATGATGAATAAAGCAAGGAGCATGAACTTGAGAGAAATATATTAAAGTTACTACAGAGCTATATGGACTAGCTTGATTTTCGTCATTAGATGGATCCCATTGTTGGAGAGCTTTATATTAAGGTGTTCTAGCATTGTTTTTCTTATTAAATTCCTTCATCTAGTAACTATTGCCTTTGCTATAGATTACTTAAAATCCCAATAGTATGTTCATTAAAAAATCTTGTAAGTTTATAAGTGCATTTTTAAAATCTATAAGAAAAAACTAAATGATTATTGCTAAATGAGGTTGTTGCTGTTTTTGAAGTAACAAATGATGCAATACATAATATTTGTAAGAGTGATAATGAAAAACCTACTTTTATTTTACAAGTGGATTATGTTTTTCTTTTGAAAGTTGATCAACAAGTCATACCATTTTCATGAAATTTGTAACATTGAGAGTAATGATATACTCTATTTCCATGCTTGGATCTATCCGAGTGTTTGTCAACTTATAGGATGTTATGTGTCCCATGATCCTGCTTCTCCTACATTATGTATTTTTTAATGTTTACATTTATTTATATTAGAAGAGTATACTTGTAGGATCAATACTCTTGTCTCCTATGTGGATAGCTATCTTTGTAGTACTCACTATAGCTAGACTACAAATAAATATGATATATTCTTGTAGTGACGGGTAGCAGAGGTGTTTTTCAGGGAGGTATTCAAACTCCACGGTTTGTCGAGGTATATTGTTGGTGATAGGGACAACATGTTTCTTAGTGAATTTTTCTAGGAGTTGTTCAGACTAGATGGCACAAAATTGACTCCCATCACTAGTTACCACCCTGAGACAGATGAGACAGATGGACAGAAAGAGATTGTGAACAAATGGCTAGAAGGGTACTTACATAACTATGTGTCCAAGCAACATAAAGCATGGGTTAAGTTGTGGCATTTGGGGGAACATTTATATAACACCACTTATCATATGTCCATTGGCATGGTACCATTCTGAGAATTATATGGTTATGATGCTCCTTCTTTTGTCGACCTGTCATTTGGGGATAGAAGGGATCCTAAAGCCAAGGAATGGATCTAGGAGAGTTAAGACATACTCAAAGATCTCAAGGAAAATCTACAGATGGCCCAAAATCAACATGAGGTATATGCAGACATGCATAGGGTCAAGCGCACTTTCGAAGTGGGGGACTTGGTATTATTGAGGAAAAAACCATATAAATAGTCTTCCCTGAAGAAAAGTGGAGAACAAAAGATTAAGCCATGTTTTTATGGACCTTCAAAGGTGATTCATAAAGTTGGCAAGTGGATTATGAGTTGGAGTTGTCAGAGGGAAGAAAAATACACAATGTGTTTCATGTTTGATGCCTCAAAAATGCATTGAGACAGTAGGTCATGACTTCGACAAAGTTTCCTCATTTAGATGAGGAAGGACAACTAGTGTTTGTTCCTGAGGACGTATTGGAGGCCAGGGAGAGAAGATTGAGAAACAGGGTGATCTGAGAGTACCTCATCAGATGGATATATTTACTAGCAGAGGATGACATGTCAAAGAGTGACCAGATCTTACAACATCTAAATTTGCAGTTGCTTGAGGATAAGCAATCTCGGTAAGGGAGTACTATAATGTCCCTTTCCAAATGAGTCCTCTAGGAGATGGAAAAAATAGTATATGTAATTAGCATGGATTGTAGTCAGTATGAAAAGGGGAATTAATTATTTATTTAATGTCATTGGAGTGGGAATTAATTAATTTTAAAAGGTGACATTGATTAAATAGAAAAAATGTGCCTAAGTGACTTTTAGAATATGAAAAGTCACTTAAAATTATTAAAATTTAAAATGGTCACAAAAGAGTCAACAAAAGAATAAAAGGGAAAAAAGAGGGCACCCTATCTCATTATTGACCAATTATTTTCTAAACTCATTTGAGAGAGCTCTTGTGACTTGAGAACTCTTTGGAAAAAAACCCTAAGGGAAATTTCAGAGGTTGGTTTCGATGGTGCACCATATCCACCTAAGATAGTCATTTGGGGAAGCGATCACATAAATTTCTTCATTGTGCTTCATCGTTGTTGAATCTTTATTATTTGGAAACAAAGTTCAAAGTTTGTGGCTGAGGTCTCCATCTTGTAGGATAGTTTCCTTGTAGAAATAAAGATTGTCGTATTTGGGGGGTGTGAATCTCTCATATTGGGCTGAGATAATTGTTCGAAGGAAGTCAAGATACTTATTTTGGTTGATTTTAGCATGGGAAGACTATGTGGTTGAAGGAATGGGGTGTCAGATGCCTTGTGGCGACTGAGATTTACATTACTAAGTAGTTTATTTGATTCATGGGTTGAGATCTTTGTGAAAAGAGGTTTAATATTATAAAGGGGAACGAGCTTGCATAGTGAGGGTCACTCTATGTATTTGGGGAGCCGTATCCTTCTTTCCAAGTGCACTACTCAATGTAGAGATCGAACTATTCATTCCAGGCATATTTTCATCTATCTACAGGCTGATATATATATGTGGGAAAGGTGTCTCTATTGAAGGATGAGTTATGGAATAATTGTGGGAGAGTAACCTATTTTGGACTGATGTATTTTATCCCTTTCATTTCTACATCACCTATACAATGTTAGGCTTGTTTATCTCTTATTGTTGTTGTGTATTTACATATCTATACGTTAGATTCCATTTGGTTGTTTGGTGTAGTAATAGGAACGAATTTGTACGTGTTCTCACTATTTTAACAACTCAAAACAATATCAAATAATAGTCATATCTATCTTCTATATATTTTTGTTAAATTTGACAATTGTTGTTCTATATTTTATATAAATGTGTGTGCCAAAAATGTATCAAATGGAGCTACAAACTAATTGAAAAACTAACACATCAACAACACTATTAAACCATTATTGTAGCAATTGTTTTGATGGAGTATTCACATCACATATACAAAAAAAATGTCCTTAAGGACCGAGAGGGAACACTATAGTTGGTTGATGCATATTTGGATGGATATATGGATCGTAGGATATCTACAAGTGGGTATGTGTTTGAACTATTTCGAGGAGGAATCAGTTGGCTGAGAAAAAGACAGGATGTATGGGCACTCTAGAATATAGATGTTGAATACATGGAAGCCACCCATGCAAGCAAAGAAGAATTATGGTTACATGGATTGTTTTCAGGTATTGCATTAGTACAACAAACAATAAGATTATATTATGAAAGTCAGAGTGCAATCTTCCTAAAAAAGAACCCAACTGATCATTCAAATAGAAATCATATTGGTGTTCAATATCACTTTGTGAGAGACATGGTTGAAAAAAAGAAGGTGTTTCCGATGTAGGTTGGCACTTTGAATAGTGTTGCAAATTCATTGATAAAGTCTATGAGCACCGAGAATTTCTCCTAGTGCACATAAACAATGGGCATTGATGCCCTCAATTTTTGACTATGTAATCATGTGACCCCTTGTATGAAAATAAAACCACAAGTGGGACAATTTTGGGTATGTTTTATATTATTTGCATGTGTGTGGGGGTGCATTGGATTTTTTGGGTAGTTTTCACTATTTTTAGCAGTTTTCTAAATTAATATGAGATTAAGTTATTAGGGTTTTGGTAGTTGTAGAATACCTAAAATATTGTATATATTGTATAGTGAATGGTGACATTAATACAATGAAAAGTTGAGAGGTGCAGAACCAAGGAAGGATGGTTTTCTCCATGTTAAGAATTTCTAATGTAAATCTATATGTAATGTGTGAGTGAGCCATTGATTAATTATGTTTTTCTTAAGAATCTATATCCATAGTTTTACTTCATAGATTTAAAACTTACACCTCAATGGTTATTTCACATTGTGACCTTCATCGAAGGTTATGTCAAATTTGTGATGTTCCTTACTATACATGTCACATTTCGATGTTCATGTAGGCAGACTTATGCCAAGTTGCAATGATCCTGAAGGCTTATGTCATATTTTAATGTTGAGAAAAGGACATGTTGGATTTTAGTGTTTCTCAATGGTCATATAACATTATGACATTGACCTTGGTTGACTTATATGGAATTTCCATGTTTCTCAATGCTTATGTTGCAATGAAATGTTCTCCAAGGTAAGGTTAGATTATGACATTCCTCAATAGTTATTCCATATTGTGATCTTTATCATGCTTGAGTAAGGTTAACCATGGTTGACTATGTTCAAATATGGTTTACCATGGTCACCATTTTTCAATGAAAGGATAAATTAACCTATTACTTTGATTATTGTTGTATTTCAATGGCCATGGTAGAGTATGGATGATTATGGTGGACCATGTTATATTATTATTATATTTTGTTGACCATAATTAACTTTTGTCTTATCATGGTGATCATCATTTCTTATGTTTGAACATGGTTAATAACGATTGATCATTATTGACTTTGGTTTCCCATGGTAGGCCATGGTTAACTATGTATGAATATTTTTAATCATGTTTTAATATGGATGACTTTCCTTGGCCCTAGTTGAGTATTTGTTAATCATGTTTTAACAT
The DNA here is from genome assembly GCA_009831015.1 of Picea engelmannii. Classification (NCBI taxonomy): domain Eukaryota; kingdom Viridiplantae; phylum Streptophyta; class Pinopsida; order Pinales; family Pinaceae; genus Picea; species Picea engelmannii. The sequence continues at coordinate 1,190,955 of ML777477.1, forward strand.
GGATGACTTTAGTTGGCCCTGGTTCAGTATTTGTTAATCATTTTTTAATATGGATGACTTTTGTTGGCCCTGGTTGAGTATGGTTTCCTTTGGCTTACTAAGTTTACCATGGTTGACAATGTTTAACCAAGTTTATTATGTATCCATAGTTTAGTATGGTGATATCATGTTGTGACATTTACATTGGTTGAATTACATTGATTTACTACATTTCTCAATAGTTGCATTGCATTTTGATGGCCATCAAGGATTTACTCACCTTGTGCCTTTGGAAGTCCTCAAGGGTTATGTTAGATTCTCACATTCACCAGTGTATTTGTCACATTGTGATCTTTGTATCCATTTACTTATGTTGAATCATTACAATCCTCAATGGTTATCTCACATTGCATTGTTAAGTAGGTTTATGTTTTAGTGACATATTCCTAAATGGTTAATATTCATTTAGATATTCATCTTGGTCAACCTATATGGAATTTCTATGTTATGTAAAAAAAATTATGCTCCTTAATGGATATGTCATCCTGTGAAATTAAACTAGGAGTACTTATATTGAATTGCAATGCTCTTGAAGGATTATGTTGCATTACAATGTTCATTAAAAGACATGTGTTGGATCACAATTTTTCCCAATGGTTTTGTAGCATCATGACATTCATCTTGGTTGACACATCTTGAATTGATATGTTCCTCGGTGGTTATGTTTCAATGCAATGGTTCTATAAGGTTAGGTTAGATTATGACATTTATCAATAGTTATTTCATATTATTAAATTTATCACAATTCACTTATGTTCACCATGGCTATCTTTTGTGGGCCATAGTTGACTATGTTTAATGATGGTTATATCATAAAGGTTATGTCCATATTGGTTGACTTGTGTTGAATTACTACATTCTGCAATGATAGTGTGATATTCTGACGTCCATCAAGGGTTATGTTGGATTGCAACATTCATCAAGGGTTACATTCGATTGCATTCTTCCCCAATGGCTATGTCACATTGTGACATTCATATTCATTGACATGTCGAATTAATATATTCCCCGTTGGTTTTGTCACATTACGACCTTCTCGGAGGGTTATGTCCCTTTGCAACATTCCATGCATTATGTTTCATTTCTATGTTCCCTAATGTCTATGATGCATTCTTATATTCATGTTGGTAAAATTATGTTGAATTTATAAGTTCCTTAATGGTTATACGGCATTGCAAAATGTTCCTGAAGAGTTACACTAAATTTTGGATATTTCTTAATGATTTTGTCATATTGATAGCTCATCTTTGTGAAATTATGTTGAATTTTAGTCTTCATTAAAGATTATGTCACATTATTATATTCGTGAAAATGATAAATGAATAAATCATAAAAAATGAGTAATGTTATGTTGTAGTATGATTCTCCTCAATTCACTTATATTTAAAATTCCAATAAAACTTGCATTAGTTCATTTTTTAATTATGAGTAAAAGAAATGTAATATATTCTTATTGATGGACTAGATTATATATATAAACTTTGATTTAATAAATTATTATTTTTAATTAATTTATTAATGAATTATGTAAAAATAACATACTCACATATTTATATATTTGATTTTGTTATTGAATTGATAAATATATTTGATATAATATGAAATTTTTTTTTTAGAATAATTTAGTTCATATATTTCCGTAAATGTAAATGACTTTATCATAATTTAATTATTTCATTTATGATTTATATATTTAAAAAATTTAATATAATTAATTTTTTTTAATAAATTTATAAATATATTAAATATAATATATATAATTTTATTACAAATTTTTTATTTTATAATATAATTAATCGTGGTTATGAATTTTTTTGGTTTATGGTGAGAAAGTGAACCATCAAATTATATTTATCAATAGTGCATTTTTTTATGACCATGAATCTTACTCGTCTTTCATGAATTCTTTCTCAACAATATTTTTATTTAAAATATATATACTAATTAATTAATATTGTTAATGATGTTTATTTATTTTTTTGAATTTAATAGTAAATGTATTTCATTGTGTCATAAATAAGGGGTTTCATACACCAATTTAATGTGGCTTGACCGTGACTTTAAAAATAGATTATATATATATATATATATATATATATATATATATANATAAATATACCAAATATTGATGAAATTAATGGGGAATACAAGAATAAGCCATCATACACAATATAATAATATTAAAAATATTATTACTTCTAAATTTAAGGAGAATATGTGGTGTGTTAAGGAATTAGTGGATAAAAGGAAATTAAGATACTAGAAGGAGGTGGTTAACCCTAATTTAGAAGATCAAAATTACCTCTCAGTTTTGAGAAGTGTAAAGAATAAAGTCAACATTGCTAAAGTAAGAACAAACTCTCATCACCTAGATAGTGAATGTATCATCTTTGTGATATTATGAGGGTATAAGATGAAAAACACCTCTAGAGTGGCCTACCTATACCCATATTAGATCTTAATTCAAAATTATTTTTCACAATAGAGACCTTCTTAAACTCCTTATTCAATCAAAACTATGGTGACCTTGGAAAGCTTCTCTCAATGCTTTTGACGTCGTCGTCGTCGTTGTCGTCGTCGTCGTCGTCGTCGTCATCATCATCATCATCATCATCATCATCATCATCATCATCATCATCATCATCATCATCATCATCATCATCATCATCATCATCATCATCATCATCATCATCATCATCATCATCATCATCAAAAAAAATCAAATTTGTTGATGCATTTTTTTAGTTATTAGTATAATTTCATAATCCTATGAAATTTCTATAAACATAAATACATAATTATTCATATGTATGTTTAAATACCTTTACAAATCAAATTTTTATATAAAAAAATAAAATGTTTTAAATAAAAAATCCCAAATCAAAACATATGATAAGTTGCTTATTATTCAAATTTTAAAACAAGCAATTTTTCGAAAGTTTATGATCGTCATCCTTAAGTATTTCATATTCACATTTAAAATCCATATCAAACTTTATCATAAAACTCCATATCAAACTTTATCATAAAACTGGTTATAACACCTCACATCCTAAAAGGAGCATTTTTTTCGAAAGTTCATGACAATCATCGTTATCATAAGTATTTCAATATCACATTCTCTTTTAAAACCCAACTAACTTTATTCAAAATATATCAAAACCCTTTTCAATATCGATAACTTTACTAAATTATTGAACCTAACAGTTGTGGTGAATATAAGAAAAGGTGCCTTATGTAAGAAACCCTAATATTTACACTCAACTAAAATATTGTATTTAGATAGTAGATGTGCTTACTATTGAGATAAACATTTACTAACATCTATCCATTTTAATTTTAGATGCCCAGTTAACGGGGATCTTTGTCCTATTTCCCTACTGTTAAATATCTATTAACTACCTGTAACTTATTAAGTATGTCTTTTGAGATGTTTAACAACTGTCTCTTTGACGTGTTCAACAACTGGAGAATTCTCTAGCAACACTAATTGTATCGATATGTACCTTGGCGAGCATCCTGATTCTCCTGACCTCTATAAATGGTAATTGTATCTCTATGCATCTTCATCCTCCGAAGATTTAGTGATTTTCCTATCTGTGCCCTTCATCCTCCTTCGATATTCACCTTGGCGATCGTCCTCATTTTCCTGTCAGTCCCCTGCATCCTCCGAGGATTTAGTGAATTTCCTGTCTGTCCCCTTCATCGTCGGAGGATTTAGTGAGAGCATTAAGTCTGTAGTGTCTGCCAAACCATAATACAATCATTCCTTTATAAGCCTTTCAGCCATATTTGAAAAATTCGAATCATAGAAAACCAAAATTAAAGGTGCAGGGCCACAGAAAGCACGTTATTCGGGAAAAAGGCAAAGCGCAATTTAAAGTTAATTCTGGCTTTGCTGTTCATTTTACATGTGCTAGTCTTGAACTTCATAAGTTGGATCAGTCACTAGGTGTTTATCTTCTTCATTGACATCAATAGACATAGGTTCAAGTTTAATTCTGATTGGAAGTAATTAATTGATATATGTATTGTTTGTATAGGCAAACTTCTTTCTAATCTTAAAACCTTTTAGATGTGATCATAGTGAAACAGAGGTTGAAGCCACCTGATTTTTGTTGCTCTTGCTTTGTGTTCATAGGGATATATTTCTGCATATTATTTCATAATCCTATAAAATTCTTATGTATGAATATAAAAGAATTAGTTCTCATATATCTTTAAATACCCTTATAAATATAGGGAAAGAGTTATTCAAATATTTATATTAAAAAAAATTTAATCAAAAGTTTTATATACATAAGCTACACAGAAACATATTTTGAAGCTTAAACATTATTCCTTCCCTGCACAAAAATAAGCATAACCATAAATCAACAAATTTCTTACTTTCATATAAGCCAAATAATTAATAAATAAATTGAAATTATGAATAGGGACCAGAAATAATGTAACATCCCGCTTTGGCGCACTGAGTAAAGTTATTCTTTGAGGACACTTGCTCACAAGTGATCCAAATTTTTATGCTATTAAAACATTTGATTTTGATTATGAGGCATTATGGGTTTATGACATGTTGTTTTACTGCATTGACATAGACAGGTGCTATTGACTCGGTTTTACTGAGTTTGTAGGATTTTGGACCTCGAGGATGCAAAGGCATCGATGGAACCCCTTGGACTCCGAATCGAGTCAGGGAGTGTACCATTGGGGTTCGATTGTTTTACTGTGATATTAGTACATCTGATTAGATGATATGATATGGATATATTTTGACATGATTTGTTAATGACGCAGGCTGACGATAGCTTATCGACCAAAGTCACATGTGGAGTAAAGGGGTCACGCACGACTACTAGAGATGTTGAGGGGGAGGTGTGGACAACAACCATGCCACGACCTACTAGCACTCCCGTCGTGGCTCGAACTGTAGGTTAATGTTTACCTAGTTCGAGAGGACCCACGATGCCGTGAGAGCAGACTGCGACAGTCGGTCATGATGATTCTAAGGGGCGCGCAATAAGGCGGGGGCCTGATTCCTTAGAGGCCCTTAGTCTCCCACAAGTTCACCTGGCGAAATTTTGACTCTAGGGGCTTTTGATGTCTACCAAGTCAGTCAAGAGGCAAGTGACACTTTTGGATCATCTAGTGCATCCTGAAGGGCATGTCGCATTGTTGATGATAGATGAATGAACCTAGATGGCCTTATGATCAATAATGTGTTAAGAATTAAAATAAAAAAAAAATATTTCCAAAATAAAATNAAAAAAAAAAAAAAAAAACTAAAGAGTATGGTCTTCACTAAATCTTGTAACACAAAGGAAGTAAGAAATTTAATTGATTCATAAAAAAATCTGTTGGATTAAAATTTAAAAAGTTAATTAATCGTTTTATTATTTAATGATAATTTAAAATATATTAATTAAATGAGAAAAGGGAAAAAGGGTTAATTTCCACACCTGCCTTTTTGGGAGTTCTAAATAAAAAGGGGAAGAAGGAAAATCTAAAATATTAGGAAACTAGGAAAAGAGGGAAACACAAAAAAGAAACAAAAGAAACAAAAGGGGGAAAAAAGAGAGACCGGAAAGTCAAACTTAGTAAAGTATCTACCATTTAAGAGCTTTCTAATTTAAACCGAACTAGCAATTTAATAGTGGGAAAATTCATTAAAACTTGTAAGAGAATTTGGGGACACCTAGGAGGGATTCTATGAGTAACTCTAGGTGGGTGAGGAAATAAAGATAATTAATTAATTAAAGAAATTAATTTATGGAGGAATGAATGGGATGGGTGACACTTGTATGGGGAGAAATTTTTAGGAATTAAATTTTAAAACTTAATTAAAGGAGATTTTGGGAAAGTAAGAAACCATGAAACTCTATATAATGAAGGGAGGAGATGGAGGTTGGATTGGCTTCTGTTTGTGTAACGTTACGCTGCAGAATTATCTACTTGACTAACTTAACTTGCGAGAGTTGGGATACCCATCTCGGTGAGGAGTGGTAGCTTGGCCTTGCGAGGTGAGCTGGGAACTAGTTGAAACCTCTGGATAGTGTGTGTGTGGCCCCTTTGCGGCTTGGGGGGCTAAGGGTGAAGAAGAGTACCCCTAGCATTGGCTGGGAGGTACCGGTGAAGTCTCCCTGGTCGGCAAGCGGGAGTTGCATGCAGTGCGCGGGACGTCTACTCAAAGCGGGCGATCAGGAAATAATATGCTTTCTTAGTTGTATGGTAGATTGTTGTAGGCTTTATTATTTGGATCTGCATGTTTATTTCGGGTAGGTAAACTGGTTGTCTAGATTCTTGACTAAAATGTTTAAGGCCTAGCTGATTGATTGATTGGTTTCCCATGACCTTCGTTTCCCCGCATGTCATGACTGCCCTGTGGTGTTGATTGTGAAACTATTGGTTGTTTTTACCTTCGTCCCTAGCTCACCAGTCCTCTCCTAAGAAGTCGGCCAGGAGCCTGATCTACGGTTGTCGCTTCAGCGTTAACAAACCTATGGATCTCAACACCCTGCTTTTCTGTACGAGGATGGTGAGTGAAGGACGTTCCTACCAGTCGTCTACCCTGTTGGTTGTTCTTGTTGACTACGGTCATGGATTTTCCAGTGAACATTTTTGCTGTGCCTTGTTCATACTCGTACCCTGTGTTCTACTTCTGAACCTAAATCATTGAGAATGATTTTTCTTGTGGTTTTGCTCGCATTGACGGTCCTTACTCTTGCTTGGCATGTGATTTTTATGGTTTTAATTCATTAAAAAAAAAAAAAAACGGTTTTCTTTTTCTTTGTCTGCGTTATGTTTGGTATCCATGTTTGTGTTTGTGTTGGGTACCCCAGGAGAAGGAAAAATGAATTCCTTAACCCTGGTTGCGATTGTATTGCGTTTGAGTGTAATAACTATTTCCTCATCAAACATCACCTAGCTGCCTGCTTCTGTGTAAAGGTGTAAGGTAGAATTTTCTTTGACAAATTCTAGTATTGAAGAAGTCTACGTTGCCCTTGCTTAACCTGTGTTTTTCTTAAATTCTTATCCACCTGGTTATGCTACTCACCTGTCGAAAGATGCACATCCATATCTCACCTTGCACCTCCTCAACTAAGCTAATTATGAAGCCTGTATCTTCCTACTTTTATCAACCACTGGTCTAAGATGGCTTTGGTCAACACCAATGGCTACCTCCTACTCTGACATTATTGATAGTGTTTATTGTAGGTTAGCAAATGTTCTTGGTATAGAGAATGTGATGCAGGTACAACGAATAATCATTGTAGTGATTGTTGTGAATAATGAATGTTTACTGTGTAGCAAATATTTATTGTAGAAAATGTTTATGTGTGTACAACAAATCCTTTTTACTTCTGGGCATTTTTAATCAAATAGTTAATCTCAACAAACTTACGTATCCCTTCCTACGCAGATTGCATTGATTTTATTCTTGCCAATTAATGACCACGAATTGTTGTTAAGTAACACAACAAATTTCCTTGAAGTTGACTAAGTTTTGTTGTTGGATGACCACGTTTTGCCCCTTAATTGATGTTTGTGCCGTTGCTGGAATGACTGTGTCTTGCCATTTAATTTTGAGGGCATCATTGTTGAATGGGCTCTAATTGCCACCAATTGTGTACTGCGTTTGTTGATGTGTGTACAACATTTTCTTATTTCATTAATGACAGAAAATATAGAAATCCATTCTGGTGTGTTTGGTACAACGTTTTACCTATTTGTCAATGACAGAAATTATAAGAATCCAGTTTGGTGTTTTCTTTCCTGAACGTTGGCTCTGCGGTTCCGTGGATTAAGTTTGCATTTATGTAACGAATTTTATTGCTTAGATTTCCATTTTAAAAGACTGTATTATGTCCACGATTTACTGGCGGGCATTTGGTTCTGACTGCGTTCCATTAAATAACTGCAACACCATTCCTATATGGCATGTGCAACTATTTTTTCCTAATTTTAAATGACTGCTCCCTTTTTGTGGCTAGATGATAGCCTTCCCAGACATCCAGTTTAGTCATGGACAACGTTTAATTAATTAGAAATGCCTTTTTTAACAACCTTCAATGGGGCATAACCGTCTTCAATCGGTTTAGATAACATTCCTTAATTTCAGACAATTCATAATTTCTAATATATATTTATCAGTTACAAATTAACAGTATTAAATTTTATGGTGGATTGATTATGATGTGCTACATTCTAGTTTATCCTTAATTACTAGGGACTAAAACATTTATGCATTTTTAGGTAATCCTTATACTTATCCTTATCAAAGGAATGTGTATAATTCTATAATATATTAATCGAACAGAAAAATGAGAAGAAGGAATTACTTTTTCCTTTAAACATAACATGGCTTTCCTATTTTGTTCATGTATATGAGAATTACTTTATAATTGAGAACTGTATCTATAATAGGAGGACATGTATTATTCCACTTTATGACAATTCTTATTTTTTTGGTAGCATATTATGTAAAACAACCAAATGACCCTAAGTTTAGCATTCACATATTAAAGTGTATTTATAGCAATATTCATTAATGACGAAATAACCTTATACCAATTAAATAACTTTACGCAATGTCAAGTAGTGTCCAAATTTGGAGTATTATTGACATCAACCAGAAAGTAGATGGAGGATAAGATGATTCACATACACAAATGTTTTAGGTACTCTTACTTCCCTTATGGTGTATACACTAGAAAACTTCTTGACTTTAAATATAAATAAATTGAACAAGGAATTTGTTCACCTCCAAGGACTTGGCTCGCGATTTCATGGACCATAAAAGGATTAAATTGTCACAGAAGGAAGATTTGGGGGAATTTAAGTTATCATTGTCCGCTCAAGAACATGGATGATTTTAGGGGCTAAACTTCGCTCATGGGCTATTTTTCCATTGGTTTTCCAAAAACGAGATTCGCTATTTGAAAAATGATTCACCCAAATTCTATAGGATAAAATTATTTTACCTTAAAAATAGCCAAAATTTTATAAAAACTATATAAAATACTTGGAAATTTGAATATTTTTACAACAAATCGCCAATCATTTATAGTTAGGATATGAAGGATTAGTAAGATTCACCAAGGTTTCTAAATTTTAAAATAAATTTCCATCCTTAAAATCATCCTTGCTCAAGAATTGTTTTCAACAATGATTGAACTAGTGATATTTTCAAAAATAAACTCAAGGTATGAGGGGAGATATATAAGAATGAAGAGGCTTACACAACTCTAGGATTCACAAAAACTTGCAATCATGAGAAGTTTTTGTTGAACCCATCATTTAGCTAGATCCCTATAAATAGAACGAATGTCAAAAGGAGGTTTCTTGTGATTTACCTCTACCCATGGGAGAAGTTGTCCTTTCCACCCGTCACAGATAAAAAAAAAAACAAAAAAACAAGGATCCATTTTGTACTTCTGCTTCGCTTGTAGTCGTAAATGTGGGGACTTCACATATTGCATCAGAGTGGGTTCAACCTGCGACTTGGGATCACTACAGCTTTCGTTGATATGATTTGATTATAATGTTGCTAATTGAGTTGACTTGTATTCGTGCAAGTAATCATGGTTAGAGGACACTACAGAGGCAGATGATGAGGTGCTAGGGGAGGAGGCGTGACGCCTCCAATAGCATCCACGCCTGAGGGATCTAACCCCCAGGGAGATGAACAAGTTGTCAGAGAGGAGAAGATAGCAGTTGGTGATGTGGTTGGAATGATGAGATCTTTTTAGCGCATGTCTGAGGCTCCGATCAGCCATTTGGACAGAGATGAGGCCATAGCGCTTGCACCCCCTGAGGTTCCACCGCGTGCTCCGGTCGATATTGGTAGCATTCACTGTGAACTCGAGAAGGTCAAATTTCCTGAGTTATTTGGTGCTCCGGATGGCACAGCCGCCGAGGAATGGTTGGAGAATATGGGAATGTGCTTTACACTTCACGATTATACCTCCAACATGAAGGTCCACATGACGACATTTCGAATGAAGCGGAGAACTCTTCTATGGTGGAAGACACTCCTAACGTAGTTGAACATGGCCGTTGAAGATGTGTCATGGGAATTGTTCGAGGAATGGTTCTGAGAGAGGTACCTTTCAGAGTAATTCATTGAGTGTCATCTCAATGAGTTCAATCCCTTACAACAGGGTGGTCATACAGTGCTCGAGTATGAAGCCCATTTTATGGAGTTGCTCTAGTATGCTCTGCATCTTAACGCAAAGAAACTTAAGGTCAACAGGTTTGTGTTTGGCCTTAACGACAACATACGTGCAAAGGTCGGGATTCTGATGCTCAAACCTTGCATGATGTCGTCCCGAAGGCCCTCATAGCAGAGGAGGAGCTTATTAGCGGGGGTTAGAGCAGGACTCCAACGATACCAGTAGGGCAGGTGTCATCTAGAGATCAACAGCATCAGACACCAGCCAGACATACGTCGAGATATCGTGGCTTCCAGAGGGGATCCACTTTCACTACACCTCGACGATCGACGCCTCAGCAGCGGACACCTTATCGGGGACCACAACATTAGCAACAACGTCGACCGTAACAACAACAGTTTAGGCCTGTTCAAGAAAACAAACTAGGATTCCAGGCTGGTGGGACGTCATCTTCTACTTCAGGTACTAGGACTATTGGGATGAAGAAGCGGTGTTGGACATGTGGGGAGCCACACTACCAGGGCGACTGCCTTGTGGAGAGGACTAGAGCGTCCAGATCAGCTGGACCCGCTACCATGGGAGATATGGGCAAGGCCCATCGGATTCATGTAGCAGTGAATAACCACCAGGTAGAGCATCAGTTGACTGTGCTCGAGATGATAGGTACCATCACTAACCAGACCCTTAGTATTTTGATAGATCCCGGTGCTACCGAGAGTTTAATTTCTGGTGCAGTGCTAAAAAGGATTCAGGTAAAGGCAGTCGAACATGATGAGTTTAGCTTCGTAGAGATGACCTCGGGAGCCAAACAAAAGGTTGGAGGAAAGGTTACGGGTTGTATCCTTAACCTCGGAGAGTTTGTCACAAGGGCCAACCTGTACATCACGATCCTAGGATCTTATGATGTCGTGATTGGTATGGACTGGTTGGAATCGCATGAGGCGATACTCAACTATAAGACGAAACAGTTGAGCTTGGTCAATGACGAGGGATAGAGACGTGTGATTGTAGGATGGAGCCAGGGAGTTTCCCTGAGGTTCATCTCTTCCTTACAGCTACGGAAGAGCATGCACAAGGGGCGCAAGCTTTATGTGATCCATGCGTTAAACGAGAATGGAATAGCAGAAGGTTTAGAACACCTTCTGGTGGTGAGAGAGTTTGCGAACGTATCTCCAGAGGAGTTACCTGGGATGCCACCAGAGAGGGAATTGGAGTTTACTATAGAGCTAAAACTGGGAACCGAGCCGATAGCTTGAACGACTTATCGGATGTCAACCCCAGAGTTACAGGAGTTGAGAATGCAACTAAAGGAATTGTTGGACTTGGGACTGATATGTCCTAGTGTGTCACCATGGGGTGCACCTGTTACTTTAATATGAAAGAAGGATGGGTCATGGAGGCTCTGCATTGACTATCGTCAATGGAACAAGGCCATGATCAATAATCAATATCCGTTGTCGAGGATTGATTATATGTTTGATCAAATGAAGGGTGCGATGGTGTTCTCAAAGATCGATTTGCGATCATGGTATCACTAGTTACGGATCAAGGAGGATGATGTCCCTAAGACCGCCTTTGAGATGAGGTTTGGACATTATGAGTTTATTGTTTTACCGTTTGGACTGACAAACACCCCAGGGGTATTTATGAGTTTGATGAATGGGGTGTTCCGCGAGTACTTGGACAAGTTCGTCCAAGTATTCATTGACAATATTTTGATTTACTCTCGGACAATGGAGGAGCATGATGAGCACTTGCACTTGGTACTACAGTGTCTGCGAGAGAACAAATTGTATGGGAAGTTGTCCAAATGCTCATTTTGTCAATTGGAGATTCACTACTTACGGCATGTCTTCTCCGGTGAAGGTATCGTCGTGGATCTAACAAAGGTCGAGGCTATCATGGAATGGCCTGTGTCGACGAATGTCCCAGAAGTGCGTAGTTTCATGGGTTTAGAAGGATACTATCAATGGTTCATTGAGGGGTTTTCGAAGATAGCAAATTTGATCACGGAATTGCAAAATAAAAACAAGAAGTTTGTTTGGACCGAGAAATGTGCGGATTCAGAGGCTCAATGAGTTGTTGACAACAACAACGATACTAAAGGTCCCTAACATGGATGCAGACTTCTTGGTATGCACTGATGCATCCAAGGAAGTCTGAGGCGGAGTCTTGATGCAATATGGACGAGTGATCGCTTACATTTAGAGGAAACTGAGAAGGCATGAGGAGAACTACGCAACGCACGATTTGGAGTTGTTAGCCATCATATATGCCTTGAAGGTTTGGAGACACTACCTTGTTGGATGGAAATTTGAACTAAAGACTGACCACTGTGGACTACAACACATCTTTACGCAAAGTGACCTAAACATGTGACAACGACGTTTGTCGGAATTGCTTAGCGAGTATGACTTCAAGATTACTTACATAAAAGGAACAGTGAACCGAGTGGCAGATGTATTGAGTCGGAGATCGCGCATCTTTTCTGTGTTGCCTCTTCAGACGAATCTACATGAAAAGATTCTAACTTTATAGCATGACGATGACTGGTACAAAGAGGTCGAGGGTTTTATTGGACAAAACACAATGATGGTACCACAATTTGAAGGATTTTCGTTTGATAGCGATGGTTTATTGAGGTTTAAAAATCGGATCTACATACCACGGAACGACGAGTTGAGGATGTTTATCCTGAGCGAGGCTCATAGAGAAGTTTACATGGCTCACCCGGGAGTCATGAAGATGAGGGAAAACCTTAAACCCTTATTCTTCTGGAAGGGAATGAAGGCAGACATAGTCAACTATGTTGGCAGATGTCTAGAATGTCAACAGGTAAAGGCTGAACATAGACACCCAACACAATTACTACAACCACACGCTATTCCGGAATCGAAATGGGAGGTTATTTCGATGGATTTTATTGTTGGATTCCCACTGACAGCAATGAGACATGACTCGAGTTTTGTAGTAGTAGACACCCTGATGAAAATTGCTCAGTTTATTCTTGTGCGTACGACATATCAGGCACCTGACATAGCTAGAATTTTCATCAGTGATATTGTGAGGCTGCATGGTGTACCTAAGAGGATTATATCTGATCGAGGATCAGTGTTTACTAGACGATTTTGGACGAGTTCCCTCCGAAGAGTCCTTGGGAACCCAAATTAACTTTAGTACTGCGTATCACCCCGAGAATGACGGGTAGACTGAACAAACGAACCAGACCTTGGAGGACATGTTGCGCATGTACGTGATGGACCAACAAAAATGTTGGGAAGAATTCTTGCCACTGGTCGAGTTCTCGTACAACAACAGTTAGCAAAGCACCATTAACATGGTGCCTTTCGAGTTTCTTTACGGGCGACCGTGTCAGACGCCTTTGAGTTGGGATTGTCTTGAGGATAGGGTCTTGGTGGGACCAGAGGTGATCCAAGAAATTGAAGAGAAAATGCAAAGAATAAGACAAAGAATTAAAGAAGCGTAGGATTGACACAAGAGTTATTCCGATGCGCACTGTGTCGACCGTAGTTACAAGGTCGTCGATTGAGTCTTCTTGCGGGTTAAACTGCATAAGAGTTCGATCATGTTTGGGAAGGGAACTAAAATCTCTCCTAGGTTCATGGGACCTTTCGAGATTGTGCAGAGAAAGGGGCCCGTGGCCTATTGACTAGCCTTGCCTGATTCTTTGAGGCATATGAACGATGTTTTTCATGTATCTGTTTTGAGACATTATATTAGTGATCCTACACATGTGATTGACATGAGTTCCTTGCAGGTATCAGATGAGGGGGCGCTCACGGCTGAGTCGATCCACATCTTGGATCATCGCATTCGACAGCTACAACGTTGAATAGTAGATCAGGTCAAGGTCCAGTGGGACAACTATAGTCCTCACTCGACGACCTGGGAGGACGCATATGATATGTGCCAGCAGTTTCCATTTTTATTTGATAGATAGAGTTATGATACTGTGATACACTTATTTTGACATTTTTACTATGAAACTTTGGGATGAAGTTTATACCAAGAGGGGGTGTATGTAACATCCCGCTCTGGTGCACTGAGCGAACTTATTCTTTGAGGACACTTGCTCGCAAGTGATCCAAATTTTTATGCTATTAAAACATTTGATTTTGATTATGAGGCGTTATGGGTTGATGACATGTTGTTTTACTGCATTGACATAGACAGGTGCTATTGACTCGGTTTTACTGAGTGTGTAGGATTTTGGACCTCGAGGATGTAGAGGCATCGATGGAACCCCTTGGACTCCGGATCGAGTCACAGAGTGTACCATTAGAGTTTGATTGTTTTACTGTGATATTAGTACATATGATTAGATGATATGATATGGATATATTTTGAAATGATTTGTTGATGATGCAGGCTGATGATAGCTTGCCGACCAGACTCAGATGTGGAGTAAAGGGGTCACGCATGACTACCAGAGATGTTGAGGGAGAGGTGTTGATAGCATCCCTGCCATGACCTATTAGCACTCTCACCCTGGCTCGAACTATGGGTTAACATTTACCTAGTTCGAGAGGACCCACGATGCCGCAAGGGCAGACTGCGACAATCGCTCATGATGATTGTAAGGGGCACGTAATAAGGTGGGAGCCTTATTCCTTAGAGGCCCTTAGCCTCCCACAAGTTCATGTGGTGGATTTTTGACTCCAGGTTTTTTTGTGTCATCCAAGTCAGTCAAGAGGTGAGGGGCACCCTTGGAGCACGTGGTGCATTGTAAAGGGCACGTCGCACAAGGGAAACAGATTAAGGTGAGTGGCACCCTTGGAGCACCTAGTGCATCCTGAAGGGAATGTCACATTGTTGATGATAGATGAATTAACCTAGATGGCCTTAGGATGAACAATGTGCTAAGAATTTAAAAAAAAAACAAAAAAAAAAATTTCCTAATAAAATGTCGCCCTGTACGAAAATTAAGGTCTAGGTGTAAATTATGCTAGTGGTAAAAAATTTATCTATTTTTATTAAAAAAAAAATTATA
>ML777477.1:1206488-1217944 GCA_009831015.1 Picea engelmannii
GGGGGGGGGGGGAAACGGAAAGTCAAACTTAGTAAAGTATCTACCATTTAAGAGCTTTCTAATTTAAACTGAACTAGCAATTTAATAGTGTGGAAATTCATTAAACCCTTTAAGAGAATTTGAGGACACCTACGAGCGATTCTTGGAGTAACTCTAGGTGGGTGAGGAAATAAAGATAATTAATTAATTAACGAAATTAATTTATGGAGGAATGAAGGGGATGGGTGACAGTTGTGCGAGGATAAATTTTTAGGAATTAAATTTTAAAACTTAATTAAAGGAGATTTTAGGAAAGCAAGGAACCATGAAACTCTATATAATGAAGGGAGGAGATGGAGGTTGGATTGGCTTCTGTTTGCGTAACGTTACGCTGCAAAATTATCTACTTGATTGACTTAACTTGTGGGAGTTGGGATGCCCAACTCGGTGAGGAGTGGTAGGTCAGCCTTGTGAGGCGAGCTGGGAGCTAGTTGAAATCTATGGATAGTGTGTGTGTGGCCCCTTTGCGGCTCGGGGGGCTAAGGGGGAAGAAGAGTACCCCTAGCATTGGCTGGGAGATACCGGTGAAGTCTCGCCAGTTGGCAAGAGAGAGTTGCACGGAGAGCATGGGATGTCCACTCAGAGAGGGCGATCAGGCAATGGTATGCTTTCTTCATTGTATGGTAGATTGTTGTAGGATTTATGATTTGGATCTGCATGTTTATTTTGGGTAGGTAAATTGGTTGTCTAGATTCTTGACTAAAAATTTTAAGGCCTACCTAATTGATTGGATTGTTTCCCATGACCTTCATTTCCCCGCATGTCGTGACCTCCCTGTGGTGTTGATTGTGACCCTATTGGTTGTTTTTACCTTCGTTCCTAGCTCACCAGTCCTCTCCTGAGTAGTCGGCCAGGAGCTTGATCTACGATTGTCGCTTCGGCGTTAACAGACCTATGGATCTCAATGCCCTTCTTTTTTGTGCAAGGATGGTGAGTGAAGGATGTTCCTATTAGTCGTCTACCCTGTTGGTTGTTCCTGTTGACTACGGTCATGGAGTTTCTGGTGAACGTTTAACCTATGCCTTGTTCATCTTTGTACCCTGCATTTTACTTCTGCACCTAAATCATTGAGAATGATTTTGCCTGTGGTTTCCCTCGTGTTGACGGTCCTTACCTTGCTTGGCCTGTGATTTTTATGCTTTTAATTCATTTAAAAAAAAAAAAACTTTTTTCTTTTCCTTTGTTTGCGTTATGTTTGGTATCCATGTCTGCGTTTTTGTTGGGTACCCTAGGAGAAGGAAAAATGAATTCCTTAACCTTAGTTGAGATTGTATTGTGTTTGAGTGTAATAACCATTTCCTCATAAAACGCCACCTAGCTGCCTGCTTCTGTGTAAGGGTGTAAGGTAGAATTTTCGTTGACAAATTTGAGTATTGAAGAAGTCTACGTTGCCCTTGCTTAACCTGTGTTTTTTTTAAATTCTTATCCACTTGGTTATGCTACTCACCCGTCGAAATATGCACATCCATATCTCACCTTGCACCTCCTCAACTAAGCTAATTGTGAAGACTGTATCTTCCTTCTTTTATCAACCACCGGTCTAAGATGGCTTTGGTCAACACCAATGGCTGCCTCCTACTCTGATATTATTGATAGTGTTCATTATAGGTTAGCGAATGTTCTTGGTATAGAGAATCTGATGCAGGTACAACGAATAATCATTGTAGCGACTGTTGTGAAGAATGAATGTTTACTGTGTAGCAAATATTTATTGTAGAAAATGTTTATGTATGTACAACAAATCCTTTTTACTTCTGGGCATTTTTAATCAGATGGTTAATCTCAACAAACTTACGTATCCCTTCTTGCGCAGATTGCATTGATTTTATTATTTCCAATTAATGACCACGAATTGTTGTTAAGTAGCACTGGGAATTTCCTTGAAGTTGATTAAGTTTTGTTGTTGGATGACCATGGTTTGCCCCTAATTGATGTTTGTGTAGTTGCTGGAATGACTGCATCTTGCCATTTAATTTTGAGGGTGTCGCTGTTGAATGGGATCGAATTGCCACAAATTTTGTATTTCTTTTGCTGATGTGTGTACAACAATTGCTTATTTCATTAATGAAAAAAAATATAGAAATCCATTATGGTGTGTATGTTAGAGTGTTTTACATATTTGTCAATGACAGAAATTATAAGAATCTAGTCTGGTGTTTTCTTTCCTGAACGTTGGCTCTGCGGTTCCGTGGATTAAGTTTGCATTTATGTAATGAATTTTATTACTTAGATTGCCATTTTAAAAGACTGTATTGTGTCCATGATTTACTACCGAGCGTTTGGTTCTGACTGCGTTCCATTAAATGACCGCAACACCATTCCTATCTGGCATGTATGTGCAGCTATTTTTTCCTGATTTTAAATGACTGCTCCCTTTTTGTGGCTAGATGATATCCTTCCCAGACCTCCACTTTAGTCAGGGACAACGTTTAATTAATTAGAACTGCCTTTGTTAACAGCCTTCAATGGGGCATAACCGTCTTCAATCGGTTTAGATAACCTTCCTTAATTTTGGATAGTTCGTAATTTCTAATATATATTTATCAGTTACAAATTAACAGTATTAAATTTATGGTGGATTGATTATGATGGGCTACATTCTAGTTTATCCTTAATTACTAGGGACTATAACATTTATGTGTTTTTAGGTAATCCTTATACTTATCCTTATCAAAGGAATGTGTATAATGCTATAATATATTAATCGAACAAAAAAATGAGAAGAAGGAATTATTTTTTCCTTTAAACTTAACATGGATTTCCTATTTTGTTCATGTATATGAGAATTACTTTAGAATTGAGAACTGTATCTATAATAGGAGGAAATGTATTATTCCACTTTATGACAATTCTTATTTTTCTAGTAACATATTATGTAAAACAACCAAAGGACCCTACGTTTAGCATTCACATATTAAAGTGTATTTATAGCCATATTCATTAATGACGGAATAACCTTATACCAATTAAATAACTTTACGCAATGTCAAGTAGTGTCCAAATTTGGAGTATTATTGACATCAACCAGAAAGTAGATTGTGGATAAGATGATTCACATACACAAATGTTTTAGGTACTCTAACTTCCCTTATGGTGTATACACTAGAAAACTTCTTGACTTTAAATATAGATAAATTGAACAAGGAATTTTTTCACCTTCAAGGACTTAGCTCGCGATTTCATGGACCATAAAAAGATTAAATTGTCTCAGAAGGAAGATTTGGGGGAATTTAAGTTATCATTGTCCGCTCAAGAATTGTTTTCAACAATGATTGAACTAGTGATATTTTCAAAAATAAACTCAAGGTATGAGGGGAGATATATAAGAGTGAAGAGGCTTACACGACTCTAGGATTCACAAAAACTTCCAAGCATGAGAAGTTTTTGTTGAACCCATCATTCGGCTAGTGCCCTATAAATAGAAGGAATGTCAAAAGGAGGTTTCTTATGATTTACCTCTGCCCCATGGGAGAAGTTGTCCTTTCCACCTGTCACAGAAAAAAAAAAAAGGATCCATTTTGTACTTCTGCTTCGCTTGTAGTCGTAAATGTGGGGACTTCACAAATAATCATAGCTCCAAACTGTGAACGAGAACCATCGCAGGTTGAATTTGAGGACATGGGAAGGGCATACTCGCAAATCCAAGTAGGCAAGAACCATGAATTGTAATTGAGATAGCGACGAATTAATATAGTAACCATGATTGCAAGAGCTTCTTTCATTACAAGTAATTACACAAATTTAACTATCCCAACCTTGGGAGATTGTCTAAAATCAATTGTTGTAAGCGTTCAATCAGGAGAAACTAACTGTTTGTTCTATGAGGCTATGTATTGTTATAAAGATCAAGGTTGATCACAGTGAACGCAACCTTTTTTGTGCAATTACAATTCTTTCTTCTTTCTATGATATTGTGATTTAATCATTTAGTATTTAGTATATTGTTATGCTATTTTATTGAATGATTATCTAGTCCATAGATAGGCTACATAGATCCTTCATTTGGTATCAGAGCTAGTTGTTGTTTTAGGGTAATCATGTCAAACTCTAATTCATTGCCCATTCCAGAATTTAATGGAAGTGATTATGATTATTGGTGCATCAAGATGATGACCCTTTTGATAGGGAAAGATCTATGGGAGATTGTAGAAACGGTTTATGCATAGCCAGAAGATTGGACCACTCTTAATGCAAATGATAGAGTAGCTAAGAAGGAATCTAGAAGGAATAATGCTCAAGCTTTATTTCATATTCAAATTTCTCTTGATAAAAGCTTGTTTCCAAGAATTGCAGGTGCAAAGATAGCAGCGGATGCCTGGAAGAATCTACAAGAACCTTACCAAGGCAATGATCAAGTCAAAGTTGTCAAGCTATAGACATTGAAAAGAGAATTTGAGAATTTGAAGATGGAAGAAGCTAAAAATGTAAGTGATTATTGTGTGAGAGTAAAACATGTAGTCAATAAGATGGCTATTCTTGGAGAAATTGTGGACAAAGAGGTTTTGATTAAAAAGGTGTTGAGGTCTCTAACACCAAGGTGGAACCATGTTGCAATAATCATTGAAGAAAGAAAAGATTTGTCTACTCTTCAGTTTGATCACCTAGTTGGATCTCTTATGTCTCATGAAGAAAGATTGATAGATTCATTTGGAGAAAGTGGCGAGAAAGCTTTTTCTTCAAAATTGCAAATTACAAAGAATGAAGATGCCAACACTAGAAGCAAAAGAAACCAAATCCAAGGTAGAGGTCAAAATCATAATTATCCAAGAGGAAGAAGTCATTCA
The DNA here is from genome assembly GCA_009831015.1 of Picea engelmannii. NCBI lineage: Eukaryota > Viridiplantae > Streptophyta > Pinopsida > Pinales > Pinaceae > Picea > Picea engelmannii. The sequence goes on from ML777477.1 coordinate 1,211,312, forward strand.
AGACGAAGAGGCAGAGGCAGATTTGATAAAAGAAATATCCAGTGCTATTATTGTAAAAGGCATGGTCACTTTGAAAGGGATTGTAGATTAAAAGAATGCAATAATAACAAAGGTGTTAATTATGCTGAAGAAGCTGATGAAGCCTCTTCAAACAATTTATTTTTATCTTATGACAAAGTTGAAAATGGCACTAAAGATATTTGTTATTTAGATTTAGGGTGTTCTAACCACATGTCAGGAAATAAGAAGCCATTCTCTACAATGGATGAGAGTTTCAAATCCAAGATAAAGCTAGGTGATGACAAAGCATTGGAGGTTTCCACAAAAGGAGCTATGGAAGTCCATACTAAAGAAGGTATGAAAAGTGTTAAAGACATTTATTACACTCCACAATTAAAGGATAATTTATTGAGTGTTGGCCAATTGTGTGAGAAAAATTATAAGGTGGTGTTTGAAAATCAACAATGTACAATTTATGATAAGAATAGAGGCAACAGGGTGGTTATAGTTGTGCCTATGTCAAAGAATAGGATGTTCCCATTAATGTTTGGAGAACATAACAACCATCTTGCCAATATGGCATATGAAGAAAAAAAATGGTTGTGGCATCTTAGGTATGGACATTTGAATTTTCATAGTCTGAAGCTTCTAACATCAAAAGAATTAGTTTATGGTTTGACTAAGGTTCAAGAACATAAGGATATTTGTGAAGGATGTGCTAAATTAAAGCATGGAAGAGAAAAATTTTCAAAAGGAAATGCATGGAGGGCCCATTATCCACTTCATTTAGTTCACTCGAACATTTGTGGTCCTATGCAGACACAGAGTTTGGGTAATTCATCATATTGTATTACTTTTATTGATGATTACTCATGAAAGTGTTGGGTTTATTTTTTGAAGACTAAGGATGAAGCCTTTTATACACTCAAGAGGTTTAAAGCCTTTGTGGAAAATGAAAGACGTTGCAAAATCAAGTGCTTAGGGACTGATCGTGGAGGAGAATTGTGTTCAAAAGATTTTCATAATTATTGTGAAATGACTGGCATCAAAAGACAACTCACCACTACTTACACACCTCAACAAAATGTAGTAGTAGAGAGGAAAAATTGTACAGTGGTGGAAATGGCAAGAAGTATGTTACAAACAAAGGGATTAAGCAATTCTTTTTGGGGTGATGTAGTTGCTACGTCTATATATATTCTCAATAGATGTCCCACAAGTGCACTTGATATGATGACTCCATATGAAGCATGGTATGAAAAAAAGTCTAATGTTAATCATTTTAGAGTCTTTGGTTGTGTAGCCTATGTCCATGTAGTTGATCAAAAGAGACAAAACTTAGATCCAAAAAGTGAGTTATGCATTTTTTTTGGATATAGTGAACAAAGTAAGGCGTATAGGTTGTATAATCCCCTAACTAATAGCATTGTTGTGTCAAGAGATGTAATTTTTTATGAAGGGGGAGTTTATGGTCATCAAAAATGCCATGATGATATGTCTAAATCTGTTTTGGATAAGGATATTATCGACGATATTGATAATGAGCAGCCCACTAATATTTCAGTTCCAAGTGCTACAAATCCACCAAGTAGCCCCTCATCTAATTCTCCAGTTCTAACTGCAAGCCCAACATGAAATCCAAATTCTGCAAGGAAGGTAAGAAGATTAAGTGACATTTATCAAAGGAGTAAAAGTCCAACACATGAAGAAAATCCAATAGGCGAGACAGTAAATTTTTCTTTACTTTCCAAGGCTGATTTTGAGCCATCATGTTTTAAAGATGCATGTACTAATGAGGTTTGGTTGCAAGCAATGCAAGACGAGATAGATTATATTCACAGGAATGATACTTGGGAGCTTACAGAACTTCCACATGACAAGAAAAAGATTGGTACTAAATGGGTCTACAAGACTAAGTACAATAGTGATGGGAGTGTTGAACGACACAAGGCAAGATTAGTTGATAAAGGCTTCACACAAAGGTATGGAATTGATTATGAAGAAACATTTGCACCAGTAGGAAGACAAGAGACTGTTAGAATGATGATTTCATTAGCAGCTCAGAAGAAATGGAGCATTCATCACATGGATGTGAAAAGTGTCTTTTTGAATGGATACTTAGAAGAAGAAGTGTTTGTGGAACAACCTGAAGGTTTTGAAGTGCAAGGAAAAGAACATCAAGTATACAAGTTGAAGAAGGCTTTGTATGGCCTCAAGCAAGCACCAAGAACATTGTATGCTAGGATTGATGGATATTTCCAGGAGAGTGGCTTCAATAGAAGTAAAAGTGAACCTACACTTTCCTAAAAACAAGAAGGTAATGATATTCTTATTGTAAGTCTATATGTTGATGACTTGTTATATATGGGTAGTAGTTCTAAGATGAATGATGAGTTCAAAATTGCTATGATGAATGAATTTGAGATGAAAGATTTGGGTCTCATGCAATATTTTTTGGGTATGGAGGTTTATCAAAATGAGGATGAAATTTTCATTTGTCAAACAAAGTATGGAAAAGATATGTTGAAGAAATTTGATATGGTAGATAGTAAACCAACCTCCACTCCAACTGCTCATGGAATTGTGTTCTGTAGAGATGATGGTGCTAAAATTGTTGATGAGGCAACATATAGAAGTATTGTTGGAAGTTTGATGTTTCTAACCCACAGAAGACCTGATATTACTTATTCAGTTTCTCTTGTTTCAAGATACATGACAGAGCCATCTGAAATGCATATGAAGACAACCAAGAGGATTTTGAGGTATGTGAGAGGAACTCTAAATTTTGGTGTTCATTACTACACTTCTAAAAGGTTTAACCTTGTTGGATTTAGTGATTCTGATTGGGGAGGTAGTTTGGATGAATGGAAGTCTACATCTGGTAATTGTTTCTATTTTGGTTCAGGGTTGATTACTTGGAGCTCAAAGAAGCAAAGTATAGTTGCACTTTCATCCACATAAGCAGAGTATGTTGCAGTCACCTCAGTAGGTACACAAGCATTATGGCTTAGCAAAGTTCGATAACACTAGTGCCATCAAATTGACCAAGAACCCAGTCCATCATAGCAGGACAAAACATTTTGATTTAAAGTATCATTTCATTAGAGATTTGGTGCAAAAGAAGAAAGTAGAACTATGTTATATAAAGACTCAATAACAACTTGTAAACATTTTCACTAAGGCAGTTGCAAATGTCCAGTTTTTGAAACTTCGAGATCAGATTGTGAGCCCTCTCAGCATCAAGGGGGAGTATGTTGGTAATTGATGCAGTCTTGTCAATCATCTGACATGATGCAATCTATTTACAGTTTTATTTTATGTCAGTTAGTATTTAGAAATGCATGAGTAGTTTTCTAAAATCAATTGTCATCTGACATGATGCAATCTATTTACAATTTTATTTTATGTCGGTTAGTATTCAGAAATGCATGATTAGTTTTCTAAAATCAATTGTTGTAAGCGTTCAATCATGAGCAACTAATTGTTTGTTCTATGAGGCTGAGGCTATGTACTGTTATAAAGATCAAGGTTGATCACACTGAACCCAACCTTTTTTGTGCAATTACAATTGTTTCTTCTTTCTATGATATTGTGATTTAATCATTTAGTATTTAGTATATTGTTATGCTATTTCATTGAATGATTATCTAGTCCATAGATAGGCCTGCATAGATGCTTCAGATTGGCCCTTGGAGAAGTTGGAGAACAAATCTGTGTCCTTTCTGCACATGAATGATTCAAGCCTTGAATTAATTGAGTGTGATATATAAGGATTAGGCTTTCAATCAATCTATAATTACTTTATAATTACTAGTAAACCCCTCATTTGAAGAGGCAGAATCCATTTTAAGTCTTCTAGACTGGATCAACAATGAGCTCATCCTGCAATTTCTGGGTCACGTCTTTCACTGCAACTGCAACATGTCGTTGCAACTCATTGATGATCTCCTCGGTTCTCTTGGCAGCTGCAGAGAGCATATGCGGGGCTTGCCTGCCATCCCCCAAAAAACTCGACATCTAAACCTGCAATCCGAAAAATGCGAGATCTAAACCTACAATCAGAAAAACGTGATATCTAAGCCTGTAATCATAGATAAAACCTACAATAAACCTGCGACTGGTTCGGACTAAGTCTACAGCGTAATTAATCCTATGAGATTGCTTCAATAATTTATCGAGACAATCGACAACTTCATTGTTAGAATTGTTACTCAGACGAAGGTTCAAATCCCCGATTATATGAATCCCATGACTTTGTATGCATGTCTAATTCCTGACGGAGTGGTGAAAGCAGCCAGATTAAATGATGAAGAAGTAGCAGAATCATGTATACTATACGCAAATGATACTACTCTCATTGGATTCCCTTCTAAATTGAACTGCAAGCAGGTGGCCACCATAACAGCCATGGAGGGTTGCATGGGCGCCTGTCTAGACAATAGAAAGAACCGGGACAGCTTGGCCACAATTAGAAATAGCTATCATTGGTAGGCTGTGGAGAATGGCCGTGATTGATGTTTCCATGGCTGCGATTAGAAACAGCTGGGACAACTTGTCCATGATTAGAAATATGTGAAAAAACTCTCCAGATTAGGGTTTTGAGTTGAATCTCATCCCTCCATTTCTATATTATGTACGATGAAGAATATTCGGATTTCACACACACATCTTATCATTAAAAGAACCTATGGACGCAACAATCCTTCCAGATAGATAAAAAGGATACTAATGACAGCGGACGCACATAAGTTCACAGTAAAACTCATATCTCTTGTCACCAATTATGCACACAAGTTATTTATTCTAGCATATTAATGACAGTGGAAGGACTCTCCTCTAGAACATATATCTCACCACTTATGCACACAAAATGTTTATACTAGCATATGTCGACACCCCGACTTACCATGCTGGAAATAACTAGGTAGAATATTGAGGTGTTGGATATAGTCGGGAGAGCAGTCTTATGGCAACCAACTTGTGAAATGGTGCAGTACTCTTATGTGGTTATTCTGGTTTAAAACGTTGAGATATTTTAAACATGCACCTCCCTGTATAGATTCTCAAAACCAAAATATACGTACTTACTTCTGGTCATTCTTGATTACAGTATCGGGTATCAACCGGCATGAACCTAAGTCAACTGATGACTTTGTTAATTTTGCTCCGTGCCCTTTGGATGCTACAAATCTGCAAGAAAGAAAAGCTCAGGCCTTACTTCTGAGGTGGAGTAGTTTTATTATTCACACTTTTGGCTCATGCACTTTGGGTGCTACTGCAAGAAATATAAGCTCAGGGCTTACTAATGAGGTATATAAGCTCAGGGCTTACTTATGAGGTATATAGTATGTTTATTATTCAAACTTATGTAGATAGACTTGATACTCAAACTTATGTAGATAGACTTATCAAGTGGTGTCTTATGATTATGGTTAAAACTAGACTTCTCCCCTTATCAAGTTGAAAATACGTCCGTAGAGTATTGAAGTGTCGGATATCCTCGCCACAGAAGCGGTATGCCAGCCAAATGCCTTTGGAGCAGTACTTTTATCTGGCAACTCCAGGTTAACATATTGATACCTGTATCTACCTGTACAGATTCTCAAAATCAAAATATACATACTTATTTCTCAGGTGTATTGTGTTTATTATTTGAACTTACACATGTAATAATTTGAGAGGTAGGTATTGAGCGACAGGGTGCAGCATATGATGAATTTTTTTGCTCGTCCATACACAGATTCTGTAAATATTGCGTTGATCTCTTCTCCTTTTCTCATAAACTCCACGCTGACAACACGGTTGGCTTCGACGGATGTCCACCAAATGCTACGCTTGCCAGCCTATGACAGTTTTATAGTCGTTGAATATATGCCACTCTTATGGACTGCTCGGTGAGAAAACTGACCTATTTACGGAAGAAAATTCTCGATGTACTGACCCCAATGGGCCTCACTGCAACGGTGATCATCAGCTAGTTAATCAGGAAGAAGAGAAGGCGGACCTTGTGAACCAAGAATAAGCTATAGCTCTACAGCATTGCGTGCACCTTCAGCTTCAGTTCGAATTATTAGGAGGCTACAGAGACCCTGGCAGTACTCCATCTGTGTTTCAGCAGCTGCAGCGAATTCGTCCAGTTCCGGAGCTGCATATTTCTCTATTGAACACTAAACAAGTCGAGGTGAGGAAACAAAGGATCTCTGAGCATTTTTCACCATGTTTGAAGCAAATATTTATGTCAAAACCACACCTATCTAGGATTTTTATGAGCCGAACAAGTGTATACTTAAGAAATTTGACATCCGAGTTAGAAATGTTTTTGTCATTTTAAACAATGCAATTTAATATTTAAACTTGTTTAACCAGATTATTATCCATTAAATGACGTTCTACGGATGAGATTTCATTGAAAAAAGACACATCCAGGGACTAAAAATCAATCATATATATATAGCACTTTCCCGGTCAATTGAAAGTCCCGAATCTTATTTTTGTTAGTATAGTACCAGATGCCTATCTCATTTACTTAAATCTTGATCAATAGGGTTAACACCCAAATATAGGTAAAGGAGATTAAGGATTGTTGAAACACATAAAAGTCGATGAATGACCGTGGAAATGCAAATTAAACTT
>ML777477.1:1246385-1297510 GCA_009831015.1 Picea engelmannii
ATGAAACAAGATGGAAACGTCCAGAGAAAACATCTGTACAAAGTTGTTGAGGGAGAAAACTTAGAGATAAAAAAATGCATAGAATAGAACTAAGAGATCAACACACAAAGATTTAAAATCCATTAAACAAGTGCATAACCATTTTATTCTATATACATATTACAAAAACAACATCGACCATCTATATTCTATTGAAATCCCATAGAAAAAACAAATTCCAGAACTAATGCCCATTCAATGAAGTTTAAATATTTTACATATCAAATCTGAATACAATACAGTACTCAATAAAATACCGTATCCGACGACGATAAGTCGAAGACTTTCTCTTGCGATTACGATCCATCCATCTCTCTGCTTGCTAACCGTTAAGACTTCATTGGTACCTCTCAGCCAATTCTAGGGATACTCTTCTTCCCCCTTATCCCCTGAGCTGCAAAGGGGACACACACAAACAAAACCAGAATACTCTAGCTCCCATCTCGCCTCGCAAGGTAGAGCTAACACACTCTCTCTCTCTAGTTGGGTGTTCCAATTCTCACAAGTAAAACCCATCAAAATTTCAACAGCATAACCTTACTCATAGTTGGTCCTCCCATTCCTCCTCTCGGCCATTTTCTTTATAGAATTTCCTTAGTGAACACTTACATTTGCAAATTTAATTCGTTTTTTTTTTTTTTAAATTTTAATTAAGAATTATTCCCCATGTGCACTTGTCACCCATTCATTTAGTTGTACCAATAAATCCACCATTTAATTTAATTAAATGTCAAATTCCCTTACCAATCCTAAAGGTGCTCCCAAAATCACTCCTAGAGGTCCCTTTATTCCCTTTATTTCCCATTTATGTCTGACGCCTTTCTAAAAAAGAGATGAGTTGACATATGAAAGTTTTCTATTTAGACTAGACTTTAGATACCTTTATGTGCTTACCCCTTGTTGTACGCTTTATTCCTTTCTTGTTTTAATTTCTAATTTGGTATTTAATTGCATAAGGTGTATCAAATCACTCTTTAGATTTGTTTTATTTTTTGATTGATTTCTTAAATGTATTTACTTCGCCCCTCATTATTTAATTTATGAAATTAAATTTTTTAGTCTTCTCACTAATCTTAGACCTAGGCTTAGTTACATTTTTATTTGCACAAGATTAGACACTTAGGGATTATGATTAATAAATTCATTCTTTATTTAATTAATTAATCAATTAATTAATTTGGTAGGTGCTCAAGATTTTATAAGGTTTAAAATTTGCTCTAAGTTTTCTAGGCCACCTAGATTCATTGACTCTTTTTTTTTTTTAAATACCGTGATGTGCCCTTCAAGACACACTATGTGCTCCAAGGGTTCCACTTGCCTTTGATTCAAATTGTATTTACATGACGTGCCCTTCAAGACGCACTATGTGCTCCAAGGGTGCCACTCGCCTTTGACTCAAATTTTAATTACGCGATGTGCCCTTCAAGAAACACTATGTGCTCCAAGGGTGCCACTCGCCTTTGACTAGTTTTGGTAGTTGTCCAACCCTTGGAGTTGACACTCTATTTAGGAAACCTTGTGAGATACTAAGGGCCTCTAAGGGATAATGACCCTTCCTTATTATGCGCTCCTTAGAATCTTCGTGAGGGACTCTCTCAGTCTACCCTCACAACACCATGCATCTCTCGAACTAGGTAATCGTTAACCCACAATTCGAGCCAAAATAGGAGTGGTAGTAGGCTATGACAGGGTTGTTTCCACACCTTTCCCTTAATATTTGGTTGTTGTGCACGTCCCCTTTACACGTTATGTGAGTCATATTAACAAGAAATCGCCATTTGACATCCATCAACGATACATTGTCAATGATCAATAAACAAAATCATAATATACCCGATCGTATGTCACATATGCATAAAGGAAATACTCAAACCAATACAATCCACTCCCTGACTTGATTCAAAGTTCAAGGAGGTCCATTGATGCAATCAGCATTTTCAATCTGTCAAGTGTCCTGCACACTCATGGGAAACTCGTCAATAACATCTGTCAATACATATAAATTCAATAGCATAACATCATAATCCATAATCATCATCATAAGAATCCATAAGTGAACAAACAACCATATATTAAAAGTGGATCACTTGCACGGAAGTCTCCTCAAAGAATAATTCAATAACATGTTTTTGCAAGAGAGGGATGTTACATGCACAGTGAAGCTTTAGGTTCTCATCGTAGTTTGCACAGAAAGGTAGAGGAGGAGGTGAGGGTGAGCATGTTGAGGCAGGAGATTCATGGGCAGAGCAGAGTGACTAGGAGGAGTGATCGAAAGGGTGACCGGGAGAGACAGGGACAGATGGTTTGAAGGCATTTCCTCATTGAGTTCAAGTGCAAAACCAAGAGAATTTCCCATATTTTCAAACCATTAGACCCTACAAGCCAAAGGGGAGGAACAAGGAGGAAGGTCCATGGTGGAAGAGTTAGAAGAGGGGGGTTGTAGGCCAGGTTTAAGTCGACGACCATGCCCATGAGTATTATACCATTCTTTCCCTCACTTCGATTTTCCTCATTTCCTCAACATCATGAGGATGAAGAGGAGAGGGGGTTTCATTAAATGCAAGGAGGAAGGAAGGACACAATGGAGATGGGACTGTGAATCAGGGAAAAAGCTCATAAGTGGAGAAGCCAAAATATGAGAGTGGACAGGATAAACCTATGCCGAGATAAATAGTCGGAGTAGCCTTCTCACTTGACGAGACCTGTTCGAGCTCCATCCCATCACAATTACTTCTCCTGTGTGGAGGAGATGGTGTGGGGACTCAACCTGGTGAATACATTTCTACAAGTTAATTCCCCTCATTACATAGTTGGATAGGTTGGGAAGGTTGCAAGGCATGTGGATAGATAGTGCCAAGTGTACTCCATTCTGTGCCTTGGGTGTTATTCTCGCGGTGACACCCCATCCAGGGATTGAAAATTTGGAGGACATGGGGTTGGGATTTGATTCACTTATGTGTGCATGACTCACGATATTATTTAATATAATATCTCTGCATACAACCACACATTCAACCACTACCTCAAGGTTCCCCCATGGCTCTAGGTTAGGCCCTCAAGGGAATTGAACATTTCCCAATAGTGAAAAAATTCTCGCCTTCCACCATTGTATCCAACCCCTTTTGGCTTCAAATTTGGAGAACATAGGGGTCAAATTTGATCCACTTATGTGTGCATGGGTCACAATATTATTTAATATAATATCTCTGGGTGGAACCACACATTCGACCACTACCTCAAGGTGCGCCCATGGCTCCAGGTTAGGCGCTCATGGGAATTGAACCTTTCTCAAGGGTGAAAAACTCCTCACTTTTCACTATTAGATGATTAAGTACATTTATATTTTTTTATGTTTCTATAATGGTGACAAATAATTGATAATAATAAATCATTTTTTTATAAGGGTATTTTGATTTGTAAAATATAATATTTATTTATTTTCATAATAAAATAAAAAATCTATAGAATCAGAAAAAAATTTAAATTTAAATATTTTATTTATTATTAATATGATGATGATGATGATTATTACCATCCACTAAGACCGAATTGGTCTATCAGACCTTAAGAGGGTAAGTGATTACTTGTGATTCTTTAGAATTTTTTTCCTGTGCTCGAAAAGCATTAAGAGAATCTTTCGAAGATCACCATACTTATGTTGAGTTAAGAGGTTAGGAAGGTTGGTAGTGTGATAAATATTTTGAAAATGAGATCTAATATGGCTATGGGATGGAAAATCTAAGAGAAAGTGTTTTTCAGCTTCAACCTTCTTAGTGTCACAAAGGTGACACACTCTTTCATCCCATGGCATTTTAGGAATTGACCAACGCCCATTTTCACTATGGAGCTCGTGAGAATTTGTTCTTATCTTAGCGATGCTTATTTTTTTATTTACATTTGGAAAAACATATAGATAATTTTGATCGTCTATATTACGGTTGATTACATCTTTATAATACCTTAATTTTCTTTTTTCCTCTAACTCTTTATCACACCACATTTTTTCCTTAAATTTTGATTTGACATTTTTTTTAATAGTATCTTTATTCTGGAAAATGGTTTCTTCTAGGATTCTCCAATAGCTTATCCAAGACCGAACATCTGTATTCCATCCTTGCTTGAGTCGATGGTGGTTATGACTTGATTTTGAAGCAATTTTAGGTATCCTCTTGTCTTCCATGTTGTTTAACTTGTTATTATACATTAAGTATCTATTCATATTCATGCTCTCAATGGGGGAGAGGCTTGTTTCTAAGAGGAGGATGGGATAGGGTGTATTTCCTTTAATTTTGAGATTATAGGTTATAAAATTCTTTTCTATTTTCTCTATCTTTCTCCAGGATCCACGAGAGATACTACAACCCTAGACTTCACATCCATAAAGAATGAAAGGTGTAACAAGAGTCCTGAAGAGGAGTTTATTCTTATCCCAACTTCAAAGATCAACTGATTTACAATTGTTTTCAAGCCCATAATAAGTATTCCATACCCCAAGAATCCTTTTCTCAGTGTTATAATTCCAATTGAGCTTGTGGTGAATATCAATTCCAAGATATTTGTATGAAGCCACTTCGTCCAAGTTGTTGTTGTCATATAAAAAGGTATCTTAAGGTATCTTACTAGATTTAATAATCGTGACCTTAGTCTTATCAGTATTAACAGACATACCCATATTAGAGCAAAAATCCTTGAGGATTCTTAGTTGGTTTTCAAGATCACAGGGACTCCTTTCCATAAGAACGATATCATCGACATAAATAAGAAGATTGATGACTATACCAGTGAGAGTAGGGCCAACACAACCTTCTTTTTCCAAGAATTCTTCTAACTTATCAATGTATATGCCAAAAAGGGTAGGGGACAAGGGACAACCTTGTTTGAATCCAATATTGCATTTAATCTCTTTTGACCAGCCCTCAGTGTTTTTAAACTTAGCAATAACATTCTCATACATCCTTATTGCAGTAGCCCTCAACTCGAGAGGCACTTTTATCTCTTCAAACCTATTCCAAAGTTTTTTCCTAAAAACCATGTCAAAAGCTTTTCTAGAGTCAACAAAACAACAAAAAAGATTGGTTTTAGTATTGCAGAACTCCTCTGCAATGATCCTAAAGGTAACAAGATGGTCCACAGTTGAATGATATCTCCTAAACCCGACCTGGACTTTAACTCTTTTATCGTGACTTTCTATCCAAATGTTGATATTCTTTTCCAAAATAATTCCATAAATCTTGGCTAAAATCGGGCTAATTGTAATAATCCTATAATTAGAGGGAATGTTTCTATCCCCATTTTTAAAAATAGGAACAATGAGGCATTGCATCCAGGGTTTAGGGAAGCCCTTCTTGACTTCTAAATTGAAGAGCTTGTGTATGTGAGGGATAAGGATTATCCCTCCGATTTTAAAATTTTTAGCTTGGTATCCTTCAATGTCCTTAGCTTTCCCATTTGTGAGTCACTTAACCCTGAACTCTATGTCATCTAAAGAAATAAATTATTCCTTTGTAGGGACAATAGGAATGGTGTCCATGGCATTAGGGAACTCGTAAAGACTTTTAAGGTAGGAATTTCAGTCCGTTAAGGGAATCCTATTATATTCTTTAGTATTTTTTTTTAGAAATTGGCTCAAGAACTTCTTAGGATCCAACTTGTATAGTTGTGAAAGTTGCTCTTGCCTTTTATTGATATAGTATTTTTTTTTCCTTTTAATTAGGGCTTGGTACATATTGATCTTATCAAGTTTTAAGGGATCATTAGAAGCATCCCTAATGGATTTCCTAGCAATTTTACATTCTTTATCATACCAAGAGTTGGTTGTTCTATTACTCTTTTTATAGGACACCTCGAAAGAGAACTTGTTAATAGAAGTGGAAAGGGTAGTTGTAAAATTATGATCGAGTTCTTAATGTTTTCCTTATAAGTTAGGAGGTTTAATTTGCTATTTAAATCCTTTAATAAAATGTCAACTTTACTTTGTCAAAGCACAAATTTCTTTGATTATCAAAATTCTCTTCAATGGTGTTCCTATGAATGGAAAATTTTAGAGTTAGGGTTAAAGGCTTATGATCAGAGTCAAGCTCATGGTCATTTAAAAGGTCAAAAGTTGCTATTTGGTTGGAAACGAGGATATCAAATATCACATAATATACAACACTACTACCTAGCCCATGAATACATGTCATTTGGTTGGAGTTTGGCCACTTCATTACTCCATTGCAAATTATTAGGTCTTGAGAGCTGCAGAGCTTAACCAATGCAGTACAAAACAAATTTTCAATTAGGTCTTTAGAGCTTCTTTTGTACCTGTTAGATAAAACAAGGTCTTCATCTAGCCATAAAGGATTATGGTTGGATTCATCACTTAAACAAGTAGCTTGTTTAGTTGCAGTCCTAGCATTAAAGTCTCCTAGCAGGAGGATATTACCTTCATTTTTCAAATTATAAATATCTTGTTCTAAATTATTATAGGGACAATTCTTATCAAGATTATTTTTATTATAAAAAGTAGAATTAATAGGTGCAAAATAACAAATTGCTATATACATCTTCTTAGCATTGGTGTCTAAAATTTCTATCCAATATATTATGTTCAATAAAACTATATTTTTAAACAAATTTAAAAAAGATTCTTCACAACAATAAATAAAATTCATAAATAATCCTTGGAACTTAAAAATATATACTTACCCTCTAAAGCCATTTGAATATTTTAATCTTACTACCTCTTACCATTTATGCATTTTAATCTCACTACCTCTTGCCATACCTTAGGTACCAGTACTTAAACATGCTGAAAAATACCTTAAAGCTATTTTCATCTTTTATTTTTATGTTATACATGGAAACATAAGTTTGACATGTAGTCATCATGATTAAGGGTTCCACTCATAAGTGATTTGGAATTTTGTTTTTCCTTTTCCACTGTAACATAATCCGACAGTAAAAAGATATCTTGTTTTGAAGAGGAGGTCTCATCAAAAAAATTCAAAGAGCAATTTGATCACTCCCTCTCGTATGCCTAACTAATTTGCTAAACACAAGTTTATAACTCCCTTTGGTATGCCTACCTAATTTTATAAACAGAACGTTTGTTTGGAAGTTGGGGAACCGAAACCTCCATTATGAAGTTCAAAAGTCAAATTTGTACCTAATTTTCAAAGCGAGACCGTATCTAAATCCATATTATTCAAGTTCAAAAGTCCAATTTGTACTAGATTTTCAAAGAGGGAACATGTCTAAATCCAAATTACTGTCTTTTACAATATCAATTTTATCGTACACTAAATAAAAAAAAACTTTTAGACTTTTATCTCATATTTCCAGTTATTGATGCCATGTAGAAGAAATATCGCATATGCATGGTGATTTATCTTTTATACTACGATACTATCTTTGTTACTTTTTTCTGTGCAGTATAAGGCAGTGTGCAACCAATACAAAGCTTCGCTTGCATTTAAAGCAATGGCATTACAAATCACCTTACTTCTACCCAAAAGCTCTTACATATCTCTTGATGTGTGGTAATTTTGTTAAGAAACAAGTAAAACTTATCTTTAAATATCTACATGTAAGATATTCAATTAAAATTTTATTTAAAAATTTGGATATTAATAATAACTAGTTTTTTTTAGATATTAATAATAATTAGTTTTTTTTAAATATATAGAAGATTAAAAGTATAGTTTAGTTTTGACAAGTTTAAATTAAAATTTTGATATAGCTAAAAAATAGTGAAATAAAGATTATGGGATGAAAGAATTTGTTATTTTTGTGACATTAAGAAATTGCAGATTAAAAATATTTCTTCTTAGATTTTCATGCTTATTCACAAATTAAAACCCAATTTCAACTTATTTAATACAATACAGACTTTCCTAACAAACTAAGTCATTAAAAATATGGTAATCTTAAAAAGTTTTTCTCAATACTTTTTATGTACAAAAATACAATTTTAAAGAAATCTAAATAATGTCTTACCTTATCAAACTATGATACACCAACTAATATTTATTTATATTAATCATAATCTTCAATATATAAAATTATACATTTTCAACTTTTAAAAAATTGATATTCACTTAATACATCATGAAAAAGAAAATTAATGTGTATATTTCCATTTTAATGATAAATCAAGTTGACAAAGTCATTGAATAATCACCACACTTCATTTTCATGTATTTTCTACTTATGTACATATATTTTTTAATTTGTAAATAAAATTGTTATTATGATAATTTTTATATTTTTAAAATAACAAATTAGTCTTTTTAATTTCTAAATAAATTTATTATTATTATAATACTTTTATATTTTTAAAATAATAAATTCTTACTCTTTTATTATTGTAAACAAAATTATTATTATCAAAATTTTATGTTTTTTAAAATAATATATATTCTCGTTATATTCTAATATTAATTATTATGATCATAATTTTTTATGTTTTTAAAATAATATTTATTCTAATAGTATATTATTGTTTGATTTATATTCTAATATTATTCTTTATCTTTTATTATCGTGTAAAGAATACCGTTTAAGTTTTAAATATTTAATTATATCGTGAAAAGTATATTGATTTATTATTGAATTTTTATTGATAATTGTTTTTTCTTATATTTAAATATTTATTTTTTTTTATTATTATAAATAGGAGAGTATATAGTTTAGGTTTTAAATATTTAAATATGTAGTGAATTTATATACAATTTGAGTTTTATTTTTTTTGTTTGTTAATTTGTGCAGGACCTGAAATCACCCGGGGATCGCACCCGGCCTGAGCCACACCAACCCTTAACATGGTTGGATTTTTTGTCCCGGCAGTTTTCGAACCGGTGACTTTAACATCACGGAGTGGCTTAACAACACACTCCATCACCGACTGTCCTACACCTCGGGGACATATACAATTTGAGTTGATCCTTAAAAACAAATTATTATATTTTTAATTATATTTAAAAAAAAAATATTATAATATTTTATGTAAGTTATGTATGTGTATTTTTAAGGAAATATAAGTCATGTTGTATTGTACACATTTTTTTATACAAATTTTGATTTTTTATATAATCTCACACTTTACATAAATTTTCATTTTTTATATAATCTCATTCTTTCTTTATTTAAAATATATATATATATATATATATAGAAAATTCTATAAAAAAGAAGAATGCTGACAATAAATTTATTTAATTGATCTATTATTTTTAAACATTTGTAAAAATATATTTTTTATTAAATATCAAATAACTACAAAATACATGTATAAAAATCTATATAAACTTATTCCACAAATAACAAATAAACTAAAAACACCTTTTGAAAAAGAAAAAGAAAAGAAAGAAATAAATAAATAGCATCTATAAAAATCTATCTAAATTTATTCATTCTACATACAACAATTAAAAAAAAAAAAAAATGAACAAAGAATTTAAACTCCGTGATAAATGATACGTATAATTTCTCTAAATGATATCTTGCTAATTTATATGTTTCAAAGTATTGAAGTTTATCAATATTTCGAAGGTATAATCCTTTATGTGAAGATTTTCAAAAACAAATTAAGTATTTTAAATATAGTATGCATGATCATTGGGAAAAGATGGTTATGGTTATACATCAAGTGTAAAATAAAATTGATTCGTGCCAGATTTTTCAAAAGTATAATTCTATTTCAGTCAAATTATTTTTTTTATTGAAAAGAAAATTTATCCTAAATATATTATTATAATTAATTATTTAAATTTGTGTTTTTTTAATAATATATATATATATATATATATATATATATATATATCATTTTAATTATATATTTTATTTTATTTTTAAATTTTAACACCATTTTAAATATTAAATAGTTGTTTTCTTGTTAAAATTTTGTAAATGAAGTTGTCAATTTAATAGCTCAAAGATCACCTTAATATATGTTTGTTTGAGAATTTTATGTTACTCTTAAGTTGGTCCATGTTTTTACCACCATAATATCATGTTAATTCCACCTCTACTCTATTACTCTATTAAGCATAGATGTATTGATTTTTTTCATAAATAAGTATTTTAAACACACATATTCATAGTGTATTGATATTTTTTTCATAGATAAGTAGAGAAAATAAGTGAAATGTTACTAGCATAACAGAAGTAGAAGAGCTTATAATAGTCGTTGCAACTCCATAATGAGTCTATCATTCTTTATATTTGTATTTCTTAATTCAAAATAAAGAGAAAGACATAACCATTACCCTAATAAGGGTTTTTTAGAAATTGGATTTCTCAAAGTAAATTTGTGTTCATTGTAAATGGCAGTGTATTCTAACATCCTTTTACTTTATCTGTTTCAATAATTTTAGCTTCTTATGCATTTTTTATACATTTTTTGTAAGTGTATAATTTGTATGATAATTTTTGTCTTTTTTGGGGGGAATATGAAAACTCCTATCATAACTCAATTGTTAATGAGAAATTAGGATAATCATCCATGGTTGCTATCTTATCATTATTCAAGAAAAACTATGCCACTTGAAATAATGTTTCTAATTAGATAGTATATGTAAAAATCATTATCCCTTGTGATCATAAATGAGACTAGTATTTGCAAAAATACAATATCCCTTATGGTCATAGTGTAACTAAATTATATATTTTCTAGTAATATTTACCCTTAATTCCATATATGAAATCAAATACTATATCAAATCTTTAATTTATTAAATAACTAAAAATTTACAGCTAGTAAGATTTCAATATTTGAATATTGATATTTCCACAATTAACCATAATGTTAACAGTTTTCTGGATAAAAACTAGGTGAGAAGTAATGAAACATCCAAAGTTTTGAGTGTAAGCTACACCCATCATCAAGAACAAACCTTAATTTGTCCCTAATGATGAGTGGAATATCCACTCTATATTTCATTACTTCTCACACAATTTTTATCCAAAAAAACTTACTAACAAAATTTTCAATGTTATAAGAGGCTGAGATTTAGATCTTACTAATATACATCTACCCCATTATGGTAAAATATCAAAACATCTACCCCATTATTGTAAAATATCAAAGTAATTTGCTCAAAACAGACAGAATTGAAAACTTGAAAGTATTTATCGATAACCGATATGATTGGCAATCAGCTCAAATTATCACTCATATAGATTTTGACTTTAGCTCTTTTAGAAAACAATTGAATTTTACAAGAAAATACTTCGTATCGACAATGTAATTCATTAGCGGATCTATAAATATTATAATAAAAGCAAAGCGGGTGAATAAGGATATCGAAAAGAAAGATTTGGGAATTTAAGATAAACCTCGTTCCAAACAATCCTAACTCTTTCGACAATCACTCAAAAAAATAAACTACTCCGAAGGTTCATCGAACTTGAGCTCGAACACCACTCTTTATTATATTTAAATATAAAGAATATTATTAACAGGACACAAGATAACTCTTTATTATATTTAAATATATAGAATATTATTAACAGGACACACGATACTTATTATAATAATTACAAGAAGAATTATTATTTTTCTAAAAGCAGACAGCTTCAATTGATGCCTCTGGATGAGGTTTTTTAATTGCAGACCGCGCCTCTAGTTGATTGTGCCCGGCCCCGACAACCCGTCAATCACGCCATCGAAACGAAAATAACTGAATTCACTTTTCGTTTTTCATGTTCCTCTTGAAATCAAAATATCTGTAAGTGGCAGTTCATTCATAATTCAAGTCGGTGGTATCTTCCCTTATATATCTCGAAGTTTTGCAGTTCTTATTGTTTTGTGCGTTTGTTTTTTTTCGTCGGATCAGATCATCTAATGAGGATGAGTTGCAATGGCTGTCGAGTGCTGCGAAAGGGGTGCAGCGAATCCTGCGTTCTCAGGCCCTGCCTCCAGTGGATAAGTACGGCAGACTCTCAGGCAAACGCCACTATCTTCTTAGCCAAGTATTATGGGCGCACGGGGCTGGCGAATCTCATTAGCAGCGGCCCCGAGCATTTGAGGCCTGGTAATACCCTCTCAACCCAGACTCATATAATGTCCTGATAGGGGATAATTTGAATAGGCGCCTTTAAAACCCTAAATTCATAGCAGCTACGCTGTCGCAAGTTAAAGCTAGTATATTTTGTATTTTCACATATTTAGTGAATTCCACAGACAGAATTTAAAGTTAGCATATTTTATATTTTCACAAATTTATTGAATTCCACGGACAGAAGTTAAAGTTAGCATATTTTAGTTTTTCACATATTTAATAAATTCCATGTACAGAAGCTAGATGCTTTCACAGCATAGGTTGGATATTTCTGCATAAAGACATACAAATATGTAGTAAACCTTATTCATTCCACAAACATCCAGAAACTTTTTTTAGGAGTTGGAGAAAAAAAATTGTTCTATACTTTCAACAGACAGAAAGAGACTAAAAAGTACATATACACTATAAGTAAGTAATAGCAGATTCTACAAAAAGTCCATATTCATTTTATCTGATTAATTATCGCATCCCTTCTTTTTTCTTGACTTGTGAGATCTACTTCTATTCTCAAAGATTTGATTTAGAAAATTGACTTGTGAGATCTACTTCTATCCATAATCAAGCTACAATTTACAAACATTTGGCCTTTGTGAAGAGTCTAGTAAGGATATCTCTCATCATCTATATGTTAACAGTGTACATCAATCGGTTTGATTTACAAACTCGAATTGTGAAAAATACTTCTATCCCTAATAAAGGTATGAGTTACAAACAAGTAGCCTCTGTGCGGAGTCCAGTAAAAATATCTCTCATCATTTATAAGTCAACAGTGTACATCAATCAGATCAGACACTGATAGAGGTTTAGTGAAACCAAATCAGATCAAGAATTATTAAAGGTTTAGTAAAACCTCTGTAAATCAATCATATCATCAGGAATTAACTGCCTAATATAATGCTTTTGGATTTATATATGTTTGGTTCAGAACTCGCTTTCCTGTTATTTAAATAGCACTTTGTTCTACTGCACTACAAAAGTATAGGTTAATGCTATCGTAATCATAATGCATCATGAATGGTTCAAATTTACAGTATTTTTTATGCTGCTGTAAGAACTCCGTGGTCTTCTATCTCTATGGAAGAAAGAACAATAGTTGATTCCATCTTGAATAGCCAAGAAACCCAAGTATATGTACATGACCGGAAGTGAGCTCCCTACCATCAGATAAAATATTCAACCCTATCTCATCATACGTAAGTCGCAAATGAACCTGAGTACTCAACTTAAAGCTTGTCCATGGCCCTGGAAGTACATCAAAATTCCTACGGGTTATTATCTGAGAACCAAAACTACCACTCTATAAAAAACTGTCTACCTATTTTTCCATGACAGGACAAGGAGCTTCCCTATGTCCTTGAAGTGATTTTCTAAAACTTTCAAAACAGAGAGAGAATTCTCATCAGTTTGTTTAAAACCAGGTGGTTATTGCCAGTAAATCGTTCGAGGTAATAAGTCTATATCAAGAAAGACTCACCTCACATCAATTTGATGCACTTCATAAAATTGTAGCCAGTCATAATGTTGATGTCTCCATCGTCGCTATTGGACCAAATATTTTAATGAGTCAATATATGCTCAGTAGCCCTGGGTTAGTAATATAGCTCCGTGTCTCTCAATCCCACCATTTTTTTTTGTAAATCTACCTGCATTCAACAATTTTTTTTTATCTTTGGTAAGTGGAATTAACTCCCATGTATTGTTCTCCGGTAGGAGTGATACTACTATTTCATGACGTCATGCCACACATATTCATCCCGGGATTTATCATATTGGTTTCGATTTATACGAAAGTATTTGCCGAGTGCAATGTTTGCACACTGACATATGAAATATTGGTAGATTTTGTGAAGACTTCTTAGTTTCCTGGGATTGCTCTCTTCTCTTCATTGTATATGTAAATGGCTCTTGCTTCTCTTCATCTAATGGTGGATGTTCATTGCTTCTTGCTTAACTTGTGATAGAAAATCCATGTGTACGTTGAGTGCTTTAAATATCAGGAAATATTCTCCCCTTCTCATCACGAGAATTACATATTCCATTTGAATTACGCAAACAAATAGTAACACTGGTTGTGAAATAATTTTAAGATAGTAGAGAAAGGTGAGGTTAAAAGAGGGAATTCTAATGTCGATTATAGATTAAACATTGTCACAGTGATTAGTTAAAATGAAACGATAATTGTGAGTTTCTAGCTTTTGGGCTTATGCGATTGAATCATGTGCGCCCAAGTATCATAACCAAAGATGTTAAGATGAAGGTCTCCATCCACTCTATGCTTTCTTGAGAGTGATTCATTAAATTACACATGCTTAAGCAAGAGTACCATCGAAAATATAAGAACAACATACAATTGTTTCTGTCCAGAGAGAATTATCTATATTTCTATCGTACATCATGCCATTTACATTAATGTCTTATTGTTATGCTCAAGAATACCAGTCTCCTTTAATTTCAAAAACTATAAATTGACCCAGTATTCCATCTTGGTGAAAAAATGACTCAATCTCATTATTCATATATATTTTTCCATTTTCTACATCCTAAGTATATTAACTATGTGGCTAGTCTCTTGGTCAACAAGGATTTTTAAACCTAAAGGACCCAATATACTATCTTGGTGAGAAAATGCCTCAATCTCATTATTCATATATACTTTCCCATTTAAAGGACCCAATATACCATCTTGGTGAGAAAATGCCTCAATCTCATTATTCATATATACTTTCCCGTTCTCTACATCCTAAGTATATTAACGACGTGGCTAGTCTATTGGTCAACAAGGRTTTTTAAACTTAAAGCTTTTCTGATATTTKTCTTGGATWGTTAAGAAACAAACCAACGTTTACTTAGAAAAGCAAAAAACATATAAATAAATTTTAAAAATAATTTAAAAATTCTGTGTTTTTCTATTAGACCAGAATGATATACAGGAGCTTCTTTGCTCTCCAAGATCATTTTTTTTCATTCTTTCTTTATGTTTTCTTTTGATCTCTAATCCTCACAAACACAAGTTTTAAAAATTATTAAATTTTTTTAAATGACCTAAATATTCTAAAAATTAAAATGTACAACATGTTTGTAATGATTAGCGGACGAACTTGGATCATGAACTATCCACATATTAACGAATAGATTGAATAATCTATTAATTTGAGATTAATAATTAACCGATTTAATAATCTATTAAGATAAATAGTTATAAGGAGAGACATTTTATTTTTATTATAGGAATCGAGAGATCTAACAAATAATTAAGAATAGTTGTTTAGTTGGGAGGGAGTTTAAGTAAGCTTACATATTAGATGTGTTGGAAAACACTAATTTTAGCATAACTGAAACCTGGAGAAAAAGCAAGCATGGGTTTTGGCAACAAGGATTCATATGTACCCATGTACAAATTTTCATAAATTCAGAGAAAGAGAAAAAAGCAGATTACTATTCAAAAGAGAGAAAAATGTCAATGTTGAAAATGGTTGTGAGGCTGAAACGAAAGAAGATTCTACAAAGATGCATTGAAAAGCCAGAGCATGAGAAAGTTGAAAACTCCAATCAAGAAGTAGGACCAAAACTTTGAAGCAAAGAATCTAATAACCTCAAAAAACATGGTTAGATTCTGAAGATGGAGAAGATTAATTGTAGAGGAAAGAGAATGGAAAACACTAACAACAATCACATAAATGCTCCAGAAAAATAAGTGCTGGTGAGCAACCAATACAAAAGCTTCTGTAAAAAAAAAGCACCATCAACCATCAAATCCAACTGGAGCTGAAGATTAAACTAAAGGGATTAAACTTCCCCTAACGGCCTCGTCTCACTCTTCCACCCGGCGGGTAATTGCTGAGATCCTTTAACACGGATTCTACTTGCAGAGTTCAATGACTCCCGATCAAGGCAAACCTCTCGATTAAATATTCCAGGCGAAATATCTCTTTGCAGAAAACTCGAATTTTAAGGGGTGGACTTCAAAGAATCCTCCAACGATATACCGAACAGAAAACGACGGCCAAAAAGATTAATCAGTGGTACTGCGGACTGCGAAGAAAATAAGTAGCGATGCGTGCAGGACAACTGAGCCGCCATAAAATCAAGAACACAGCCTGCAAATTTATACAAATGCAAATTTATCCAAAAGTATTGAGAAGGGGTTTGAGGCTTTGATACTATGTCATGATTCGACGATCAACCTGGATAGTTAACGATCGACATATTAACAAATTGAATAATCTATTAATCTAAGATGAATAATTACAAGGATGTTTAAAACGTGTTAACTAATTTCCCATGTGGTTGCATGCACAACAAATCAGTTTAAAATAGAATGTGCATGCATACACACTACAATGAATAGTTTGTGTAATCAGTGGATCATATTGTAATTAGTTTGTGTACCTAGTTGATCATATTGTGATCAGCTTGTCTAATTGTTTGATAGATGCTAGATATACAAGTATACCCATAGAAGTGAAGTGAGCAATGAACAATGTAGTGTAGCATAGTGTGAGTGAAAAGAGGAGAGGATGGTTGTATTCCTGTGATTAGTTATTGTGATTCTCCCTTGAATAATAAAAATATTGATTATCATTGCCCCCTGTTTTTTCTCGTATTGGATTTCCACTTAAATCACTGTGTTAAATTGTGGGTTGAGAACAAATTTGAAGGATCATAGAGAGAAATAGAAGAGAATTTGGTCACTAGATAACATAGAAGGTTAACCGTGAAGTGGATCGGCCTAGGACGGGGTTTATTACACTATTGCACAGGTTCTATTTTCTGTTAATGGAGAAAGTGTAGAGTTCTAATTTTAAGGTGGAGAAATTGAGAAAGTATTTCAAGGAAGCTAGATCGAATAGGCATGTTCAGTATGCCAAGTTGCATCAATAGTTCTGGGCACAAGCGGTTGTGCTATCTTGCAACTCGATCACCATTGGTTGCAAAAGACACACACATTGTGGAATATGTATGAATAGATCATTCGGTAATTACTCAAATGTGAAATTATTTGGTTGTCATGCTTATGTTTTAATCAACATTCTATGTAAAACGGAGATCAAACATGTAGATGTTTGATATGGTGACGATGTTAAGGAATGTAGAATGTGGGATCCTACTACCCACAAAATCATCATGGACAAATATGTAGTGTTTGATGAATCTCCTTTTACAAAATCAAACATAGTAAAAGATGAAAGGTTAAAAGCATAACTCATAGTAGGAGGGTATTTGGAAGGTATTGATTTCCATGAAAGTTTCTCACGAGTTGTTAAAATACTATTTATATTCATGTTGTGTTAGCACTAGTTGTGTTACTTGATCTTGAGTTAGTGAAGTTATATGTTAAAACTGTTTTACATGGCATGTTTTGGAAAAAAAATGGATGTATATAGAACAAATAGAATGGTTAGTTCAGGATCACAAAAAATGTTTTCTTTGCAAACTGAAGAATCATTGTATGGCCTGAAGTATGCTAGGAAAATGGTACAAGATGTTTGATTCTATTAAGGTCCTAACCCGCACATAGGTAGATCAATGTATTCAGATGTAATAAAGGTCAATATTAATAAGGCCTTTCAATAAAATAGAATAAAGCAGATGTAAGAAGACCTAATAGAAGCTTCCACTTCTAGAAGGATCTTCCTCTAGATGCTTCTCTTAATTGACATATTTAGTATAAATAAGGGTCGAGGGTATGAGAACCCTAGCTTGGAGATTATTGTAACAGAGCGCTGCTCAACTGGAGGTTCCCCCCTCTAAAAGACCTGTGAACATTTCTTTCTAAATCAAAGTGCTATTTCTATTGCTATTTCGTATATCATTTATGTGTATTGTGAAGATTATGCTGGATATTTTACTGTTATTCTACCATTTATAGCATTTTATTTTTGTTCTGCATATTTTATATATCTGGTATCTTGCAAGTGGTATCAGAGCACTTTCCTTGGCAAAAATTGTGGGTATTATTTTTCAGGGTAGAGATGTATTCTGGCGTCTTTAAGCCATAGAGATCTGTCTTTACGCGCATAAACCCACTGTTGAGGGATTCATACACGCAGGAAATACAAGTGGTTCTTATGCGCACATTTGTTGGCCACCCTTGTAACCCCTGTTGGTACCCCTTCGAGTGGTAGCGCAACAGACAACACCTGTGTATGGATCGGCCTAGATTTCCTGAAGCCCTCTTTAGATAAACCTATCGACCGCCGGACTTCTATAGTGTCACCGAGAACAACACTCAGGAAGATACTCTCTAGTACCTAGGTAGTTGGGTAGTACGGCTAAGGGTACGATCTATCCTTCTTAGTTAGTGCCCTGAGATATTGGGACGAGTACTACTGTTGGACCCTGCACGTATATCAGAGAGCTATAGCATAGGGAAAACCCTTGTCTGTAGAACCCTTGAATACCTAACCCTTGGGGAACATAAACAAATTAAACTGATGAGATCTATTGCTGCGCATCTGTGTTCGGGTTGCTAAGTAAATACTCTCTGGTTCAAAATTTGGGGATTTTATCACTGCAGCATTCTTCAGACAAAAGTATAACCCCGCAGTTGTAAAAAATAAAAAGGTCTGGAAATTTTTTCACCATTATTTGGGACCTATTCCATTAGATTAATCTCTTCTCCATTATCACATTCATCCATATCAGTTTTTTGCAAAAATTTCTAACCCCGCCCGCTCCCT
This sequence comes from Picea engelmannii, assembly GCA_009831015.1. Classification (NCBI taxonomy): domain Eukaryota; kingdom Viridiplantae; phylum Streptophyta; class Pinopsida; order Pinales; family Pinaceae; genus Picea; species Picea engelmannii. Next base: position 1,265,149 of record ML777477.1, read on the forward strand.
TTTCAGTTCACCCATCCTCATGGACCATACCCGTAGCCAAGAACTAGAGTCTCGCTTCAACACCTTGCAATCTGGTTTCCTAGAGACCCAACAAGAAGTGCAACAACTTAGTGCTACTATTGCCTCCTGTGATGCATCCATAAATGCATCCATAAATGTAACCGTGTAGTCCACAATGGCGGAAGTCAAACACAAACTGACCACCCAGCTTGAATCTGTCTTTGCATCACTCTGCACCAAACTCAAGATCCCTACCGATGACTCTTTTCCTGATGCACATAAAAAGACTGGAGGTGAAACTTCTTCCCATTCCTTTCAATACCATCACTTTCAACGAGACATACGCCTTCTGCGGGTGGATGTAACCAAATTTGATGGCTCAAACCCCACTGGTTGGGTCACCCAAATGGAACATTATTTCTCTCTCTACAACATTACAGATGACTTGGACAAACTCCGGTATGGTGTTCTCCATCTAGATCAAGAACGATGGAAATGGTGACAATGGAGAAAAACTTCCCGTCAAGGGTATATTGCTTGGACCCAATTTGTGGCTAAGCTTTATGAACGCTTTGACACTGACACCAACCATTTGGGTCATTTGACAAAATTGAAGCAATCATGCACAGTAGAAGACTTCATAGCTACATTTAAGCGTCTGGATTTTCGAACAGAGGGCATGACTGATGCATTCTTTCGAGAGTGTTTTATCAGTGGCCTCAAGGAGGAGATTCGGGCCCATCTCCTCATGGCTCAACCTACGACCTGGGTGGAGGCTACCGAAAAAGCTAAATAAGCACAACAAATTGTTTCCTCTCAAAACCGTAAGCCTTCCTTTATCCCTTGCCCTAAACCAGTAAACCCCACTACTCCCTCTGCCCCATTAAAAATCAAAAAATTGACCAGGGCTGAAATGGCTGAACGCCAACTCAAAGGCCTCTGTTATAATTGTGATGAAAAATATTTCCCAGACCACAAATGTAACGAACAAAATATTTTTATGGCCATCTCTGAGGATATTCTAGAAGAAGATGTTGACACTCCCCTTGTGCCCGAGTCACCAGAAATCACTGACATCAACCCTCCCTCCGTCCCTCCTGAAGTGGAACCGATCATTTCCCTCAATGCTCTCACTGGCTTCTCTGCCCCCCAAACCCTCAAGTTAATCGGTTACATCAAGCACTGAAAGGTCATCATTCTGGTTGATAGTGGAAACACCCACAATTTTATTCATCGTCGCATTACCCAAGAAACCCATTGCTACATCCATGTTGTCAACAATTTCCAAATCATGATTGCCAATGGTGATTCTATGAAATGTGGCCGGCGCTGTGAAAATGTGCGTCTCCAAATCGGTGACTACCACCTAAAATCCCATATGTTTACTATTGACATGGGTGGTTGAGACATTATGTTGGGTGCATACTGGCTAAGGACTTTGGGTCCCATTCTCATGGATTTTCAGAATTTAACCATGCAATTCGACCAAGGAGGACACCAATATAAATTTCAAGGCATCATTGCTGGTTCACCTATGGTCATCAGTTCTCATCGCATGGAAAAACTACTCAAAAAAGGTCATTCTGGTGTCATTGCCCAACTCCATGCCATGCAAGCCACAGAGACCCCACCAGTGCCCCAAGACCTCTAAGCCCTCCTTTCTAAACATCAAATGGTATTTTCCACTCCCCAAGGATTCCCCCTTTCCCGCGGTGTCCATGATCATTCCATTCCCCTTGTCCCAGGAACCCGTCCCCCAAATATACATCCATATCGCCACCCCTTTGCACAAAAAAATGAAATTGAAAAAATGGTCCAAGAACTCCTTATTGCAGGCGTCATCCGTCCTAGTACGAGTCCTTACTCCTCTCCAGTCGTCATGGTACTGAAGAAAGAAGGTTCTTGGAGAATGTGTCCTGAATTCCATGCTCTCAACAAACTAACCATCAAAGACAAATTTCCCATTCCTGTCATTGATGACCTCCTGGATGAATTGAGTGGTGCCCAATTCTTTACCAAACTTGATCTTTTCTCGGGCTATCACCAAATACGTATGAAAGAGGCCGACATTCCCAAGACCACATTTCGCACTCATGAGGGCCACTATGAGTTTTTGGTCATGCCCTTTGGTTTGTGTAATGCCCCCTCCACCTTCCAGAGCCTCATGAACCATGTATTCCACCCTTTTCTCGGTCATTTTGTCTTAGTTTTCTTTGATGATATCCTCATCTATAGAAAAACCTAGACATACCATCTTACTCATGTGGATCAATTTCTCCGCCTACTCTCTCAGCACCAACTTTTCCTGAAACAGTCCAAATGTGATTTTGGTGCCTCAAAAGTAGAATACTTGGGTCATGTGGTGGGAAAGGATGGTGTAAGGGTGGACCCGAAAAAGATTGAAGCTATGCAAGACTGGCCTCACCCAAAGACTCTCAAAAGCTTGCGTGGATTTTTGGGCCTCACAGGGTATTATCGCAAGTTCGTTAAGAACTACGCAAAGATTGCAACACCTCTCACGACTCTCCTAAAAAAGAACTCTTTCACTTGGACTCCAGTAGCTGCTCAAGCTTTTCAAACCTTGAAGATGGCCATGTGCACCACTCCAGTTCTGGCCCTTCCCGACTTCACAAAGACCTTTGTGTTGGAATGTGATGCCTCAGGGAAAGGAATTGGCACTGTCCTTATGCAAGAGGGTCGACCTTTGGCCTTCACTAGCAAGCAACTATCTGAAAAGAATCTGGGAAAACCCATTTATGAAAACGAAATGTTGGCAATTCTGCATGCCGTTGAGTTGTGGCATCTGTATCTCTTGGGCAACGCTTCCAAATTAAGATAGACCATCAAAGCCTCAAGTACTTTCTGGAACAACGCATTTCCTCCTAGGAACAACAAAAATGGGTGACTAAGCTATTTGGATATGATTATGAGATCATTTACAAGAAGGGAAAAGACAATTTCGTGGTGGATGCACTATCCTGGAAATATGAAGATGAAGGATCCCTTTTTTCGCTTTCCTTCATTGTACCCGATTGGATCCAAGCTGTGCGCCAGGAATGGCTTCAATATCCCAAAAGTTTGCATCTGATCCAACAACTACAGAACAAGGCTTCGACTCCCCTAGGGTACTCCTGGCTCTAGGATGAGATTCGATACAAAGGCCACTTGTATTTAAGTAAACAATCCAAGCTCAAATCCACGATGCTTTCTGAGCTTCATGCTACACCCACAGTGGGGCACTCAGGGTTCACCAAAACATATGACCGAGTCAAACGTTCTTTTTTCCGGGATGGTATGAAACAGGACATCCATAAGTTTGTCGCTCAATGTGAGGTGTGTCAACGCAAAAAGGGAGAAACAGTCAAATCTCTAGGCACCCTCCAACCATTTTTGATTCCTCCTTCTATTTGGAAGGATCTCTCTATGGACTTTATTACAAGCTTACCCAAATCAGGGAATAAATTAGTCATAATGGTGGTGGTGGATCGCCTTTCCAAGTATGCTCATTTTTGCACTCTTCCCCACCCATTTACTACATCCACGGTGGCTCAAATTTTCATGGACCAGGTCTTCAAGATTCATGGCATGCCGCACTCTATTGTTTCCAATCGAGACCCAACTTTCACAAGTAATTTTTGGCAAGAGTTGTTTAAGCTACAAGGGACACAATTGCATCTCAGCTCATCTTATCATCCCCAAACGGATGGTCAAACGGAAGTTGTCAACAAGTGTTTGGAAACATATATGACGCACTTTGCCTCTAAAAAACAACACCAGTGGGCTCAATGGTTACCCCTCGCCGAATGGTGGTACAACACTACATACCATACAGCCACTCGCATGACAGCTTTTGAAGCAGTATATGGACAGAAGCCACCTTCAGTTCTCTCATATTTACCTGGTACCTCGAAGGTCCAGGCAGTTGACCAAACACTTACAGTCTAACAGGATATCCTTCATACCCTTAAAGAGAACTTGGTCATGGCACAGAATAGAATGAAGCAACAACCAGATCAAGGTCGCTCTGAACGTCAATTTACAGAAGGGGATCAGGTGTTTCTGAGACTGCAACCATATAAGCAAACTTCCCTCAAGGACGAGCATTGTCATAAGCTAGCACCCAAATTTTATGGCCCTTACATAGTTCTCAAGCGTGTGGGACAAGTCGCATATTAGTTAGCTCTGCCCAATCAGTCGAAGCTACATCCTGTTTTTCATGTTTCATGCTTGAAGAAGGTGATTGGAACCAGGTGCCAAATTCAAACCAACCTTCCAGAGTTAGCTGAAGAAGGATCCATTTGGCTACAGCCAGAAGTAGTTTTGGACCAACGTGAGCGTCGCCTGCGTCAGAGAACCATCAAGGATGTGCTAGTACAGTGGAAAGATATGACACCAGCAGATGCCACTTGGGAACCAGCTACCATTCTGCAGCAGTTTCCACATCTCAAGCCTTGAGGACAAGGTTGTTTTTAACGGGGTGGACATGTTAAGGTCCTAACCCACACATAGGTAGATCAATGTATTCGGATGTAATAAAGGTCAATATTAATAAGGCCTTTCAATAAAATAGAATAAAGTGGATGTATGAAGACCTAATAGAATCTTTCGCTTCTAGAAGTATCTTCCTCTAGATGTTTCTCTTAATTGACATATTGAATATAAATAAGGGTCAAGGGTATGAGAACCCTAGCTTGGAGATTATTGTAACAGAGCGCTGCTCGACTAGAGGTTGACCCTCGAAGAGGCCTGTGAACATTTCTTTCTGAATCAAAGTGTTATTTCTATTGCTATTTCGTATATCATTTATGTGTATTGTGAAGATTGTGCTGGATATTTTACTGTTATTCTTCCATTTATAGCATTTTATTTATGTTCTGCATATTTTATATATCTGGTATCCTGCAGATTCCTTCATGGTGAGATAAATTTTACAAGAAGTGAGTATAACCATTGTGTTTATGGTATATCTATTATCTTGGTATTAAATCTTATGCTTTTCGCAAGCACAAACATGTTTGAGATCAATAGGTTGGCTCAATTGGTTGGGATGTTTGATATAAAGGATTTGGGAGAAGCAAAATAAATCTTGGACATGAAAATGAAAAGAGATAGGAAGGATGGTAAGCTTGGTTATCACAATAGAAGTATGTGGTGAAGATACTCAAGAAATTTGGTATGTATAATGTGAAACCGGTAAAATCCCTTTGGCTTTCCATTTTAAGTTTTTCTTCAAGTATATGTCCTAACTAATGAAGAATAAAATGGTTATATGTCTTGAGTATGATATGCTAGTAGGAAATGTGATGATTGTGATGGGAAATGGTCAATATTTCACATGCAGTTGGTGTTGTCAGTAGACACATGGAAAAATTAGGCAAAGAACATGGAAATGGGTGCTTCAATATCTTAGAAGCACAACAACACAAGTATCACCTACTATGGTTGCAATGATTTAGTCTTTGGTTATAATTCAAGAGATTTGGACAAGAGGAGACCTACCTTAGGTTATGTTTTCCAAGAATGCAAGGATCTATTGGGTAAGTTTAGACAGGTACAGGATGAGGTGTTCTGTGGTGGTCAAAATGTTTTGCATTTGACTAACAGTCCAACATATCAAACTGATACAAATGCATCGATTTATAAGATAGGCTACCGATGGATGAATAATGGTACATACTGGAGCGAATCGTGCAGACATGTTCATGTAACAATATTGTGAGAGAAGTTGCAATGTTGAATGGTGTTTGGATTCTTTTGGCTTAGGAAAGGTGGTGAATAAATTTGGTCATGATATATCAAGTAAATTATTGTCAAGGTGGAGATTGTTGAAAACGTGCCAACTTATTTCTCATGTGGTTGCATGCACAAAAAATCATCTTAAAATAGAATCTGCATGAATGCACACTACAATGAATAGTTTGTGTAACCAGTGGATCATATTGTAATCAGTTTGTGTAACTGGTGGGTCATATTGTGATTAGTTTGTCTAACTATTTGATAGATGCTACATATACAAGCATACCCATAGAAGTGAAGTGAGAAATGAACAATTTAGTGTAGCACAATGTGTGAAAATAAGAGAGGATGGTTGTCTGAGTGTGATTGAATATTGTCATTCTCTCTTGAATAATAAAAATACTGATTATCATTGCCCCATGATTTTTACTAATATTATTAGGTTTCTATATAAATCAATGTGTTAAATTATGGGTTTGTTGTTCTCAATTTTATTGATTGTTTATACTTTATTTATTTTTCAGTGCACACTCTTCATTTATAAAAATGAGGATATCCCCCAAAAAAAGATAACTAAGAATTGTTTTTAGTTGGAACTCTATAGGTTGGATGTGTTGAAAAACACTAACTCCAACAATGTTTGTGTCAAAGATCAATGATTTCGTCGTAATTAGCAATAAGAATTTGTCTTTCCTTATCGAGACGCTATATCCTTGAACTAATCATTAGCGTCCTTAAGATGAGTTTCCCTTTAAAACAATTTGACCTTCTTTCATATTTGAGTTATTTGATATACATAATAAACTTAAGTGTGATATGTAATAATCATATTCGATGGTTTCGTTTTTAATTGCAATATTACAAAACCAACAAATAGATATGCATTATTCTCTCCAATATATATATCCTATTATGATTATCATAAAAAAACATTGCTAGGAGAGGGTAACAATGTTCCATCTCATCTTATGTGAAGTAACAATCGAGTTTAAATTAAAGGATGGATAATTAATATAATATATATCTTATGATTACCATGAAAAAAACATTACTAGAGCGGATAACAAAGTTCCATCTCATCTTATGTGATGTAACAATCCAATTTATATTAAAAATTAAAGAAGGTGGAATGAAGGATTGAGGAGTAATATTATGTGATCACCACGAAAAACATTCATAGGAGAGGATAACAATGTTCCATCACAGCATGTAACAATCCACTTTATATTAAAAATTAAAGGTGTAATGAAGGATGAAGTAATGGTAGATAAACCATGCTTTTACCAACACTATGAAGTGGTTTTCATTATGATTAACCATAGCGTTCAAATTTCTTTTTAAAATTTAAGGACTTTACTAGGTTGGTAAGTTATCATACGATATCAATTCATATAGAAGGTTATATAATTACTCAAAACTTGAGTAATTATTTTCTTAGAGATAAGAGATTAAGAAATGCATTTAACAATGTATGATAGAGGTATTTTAAGGGTGTATTTTTTTTTTTCCAATAACCATAGCGTTCAAATTTCTTTTTAAAATTTAAGGATTTACGACAAGTTATCCTACAAAATCAATTCATATCGAAGGTTATATAATTACTCAAAACTTGAGTAATTATTTTCTTAGAGATAAGGGATTGAGAAATGTATTTTACAATATATGATATATGATAGAGGTATTTTAAGGGTGTGTTTTTAAATTATTTAGGAACATGGATATAGATATTTTCAAATAAACATTAAGGAACATTAAGTTAGTTAGAGTGTGGATTGAGTAAGTAAAATTTAATGAAAAAAAATCAATATGTAATGTATTTAGTAAAAATATAGAGGTTTTTTAATTGGAAAGGAATATTGGAGGGTTTTCACCAAAATAGTTTTGGGAGATAAAATATCAAATTAGGGGTAGTATTTAATATCCCATGAATTAAAGAACAATTCCATAAAATAACCATGTGGACCCCACTGCCAACCTATTTCATTTTTTTTTCCATATTTATACTAAAACATATATAGATATTTGGGATGAGATATGCTATCTTTTTTTTTAATTGACTCCTTTTTAAGGTGTGTTTGAGGTTTGGAACCAAAATTTGTTGTAGTGATATGGAACACAATGGAGTATCATTGGAAACACCCCTCTTTTGAGGGCGCATTCTCATATCTCTAACAATAGTCATTGATAGTTAGTTTCAAACTCTAAGCCCTTGACCAACATGCATTTGCATTTTTTAGAATTTCTTTTAGGCTTCAAGCTATGTCCATGTAGTTGAATATTTCTTTCAGTTTTGAACTACATAGATTTAACTAAGTAGATAGTTGTGGACCCATTGTAAAATATGTAAGAATTCCCTTGGCCAAATGAATAAAGAAAGCAATTTGTTCTGATCTATTACTATTTTGTTTCTTATTTTATGTTATTTTGGGTTTTCATTACTAGTTCAATTTTTTTCCATATCATTTGGGATCATATTAATTGGTCCAATCCTATTCCATTCATTTAAACATTGGGATTTTTCAATATTTCCCTCCCGCCATATTTATATACTTGAACATTTCTACTTCTCTTAGCTTCATTTTCATGTTTTTCTTTCCTTGTGGCCTATCCACCCCAATAGATATTCTCTTTTAAGAGTTGAATTGGTTGTTGTCTCTATCCAACAAATATATATTCAACACACACACATTCATAGATTGAGTTCACTAGGACTACTTCCCACACATATCTTCCTATGTTTTTCATTTTGGAGCCTACCCTTCCACCTATAATCCTCTATTGCATTGTTTCCTTCTACATATCCCATCAACTACATCATATCTCTATATAAATTTTTACTCTTGACCATTAAGCCTCTTTGGAATTTACCTTGCCATCTCTATATCCCAGGGTTTACTTTTTATATCCTCACAATCGTTCATTTCTATCCAAAGATTTATCTTTCATCATAGCTCCCTATCAAGATCACTCATTAGATGCGGAAGAATCCAAACTCACTACTATATTTATATAATTGGATAACATACTTATTGAATCTTTATATCATGAAACTAGGGTGTCCTTTTTCTAGCTAGATACTAGAATATCCTTACCTTAATATGGTGGGAAAATGGATGGAGACATTTTGAATTACTAGATCCACAACCTAATAGATTATTTTCAAGAGTACCTATCTATGACTAAATATCAATTCACATTGGTTACGGAAACTACTTAGAAGTACATACCCAAGCCTAATAACAATCCCACAAGATTTCATATATATACATCGAACTAAATGAGGACCACTCCCCTAGTGACACACCAAGATGCACCACCATAGAGGATGCATTATGGAAAGACTTGAGAAGATGTTTTTACTCTCGAGGTGATTTGTTAAATCTAATGTGTAATTGGTTGTGAAGTTGTGACATGATTAGGGTGAAAGTATGTAGTAGTATATCAAGGTAATCACCAATGTCGTCTGACTACAACTCTAGATCAGGGATTCTGAAGAGGTGTTTTTTCTTAAATTTAATTGTGTTTTTCTTAGTATTTTTTATAATTAAGTAGAATTGTTTGAGAGAACCAAATTAGATAAAATGTTTCTCTATTCTATCATTATAAAATGAAAAATAGACAAGTTCCCTCTTTTCATCCCCTTTCGTAATTCAAACCTTGTCCATAACACTAAACCTAATCTTGAAGAAAACATTCTACTTCCTACAAATCGTCATGCCCAGTTTACATACCACCTCCATCACATCCTTCTAATAGTATTAGAAGTAGTTCTACATCTTCGAATCCTCCACAATTGTGATACTATCATGAAACTCCACACAATGATGCTATAAAATATATATCTCTACAATGTCAAGACAAGTATAAAACATTATACACTAAGGAACAAACCCTTGATTATTCTTCCATCGACTCATTATTCTCCTCAAACCAATATTGCCTCTCTTCCTAACCATAAAAAAGAAGATCCATCATTATGCTTAATTTTCAAATATCACATCACACCATATTCAAATATCCTCTTTACTAGAAATGTGAAAATCAAACATTAACTTAGCTCAATAATCCTTGATAATGACAACTAGAAGACCATCATTTCACATAGTTTTTTCAAGTGGAAATATCTTCCCATGACCCCATACCCCTCTCCTTATAAACTTTATTGGGTACAACAAGATGGTTGGCATATGCTCATCAATAAACATTATGTAGTCACATTGTCCATCAACCCCTTTTGCAACACCATGGAACATGGCATATCTCCACTTGACTATTCTAACCTTGTTCTCGACATCCCATACCAGCAACAATTAAATTCCCTATGAAACATCCACTATAATACTTAACACCACTTTAATATGGAAAAAACTATCAACTCAATCTACTAACATCCTTCTACCCCACCATACCAAAACCCAACAAGTAGGCTTACATAAATGAATATCTCTCTCAGTTTCACCTCACATCCACACACAACATTTAGTTACACTCTTCCAAACACCCCCACTATTTGAATCTCACACTTCTTCCACACCAACATATTTTCACGGATTTCATGTTATCCCCACGCCCTGGATATCCTTTTCCTCCCTCTTTCTCCATTCCCACATCCCACAATGATTCCTATTATGTTGTCAACAACTACCACAGTGAAAAATCTAGCATCTAGGGTAGATCTTGTAGTGCACAAGTATCTTGTACAATATCATGGAATTCCCCAATATCATCACCCAACTAGTATAGTTTGGTAGATAACAGTTATTCGAACCATTACTTCTCATCAACTACAAGTTTTATCTCTATATAAAATACCTCTCCCAAGCCTTGATCAATTCAAGAATTTATAAAATAAATTACTACTCTCATTTATATAGCTACCAAGACACCTCAACATTCTCTTACTACTCATTCTCTTACTACTCAGGAAACACTTGTTTCCTCATATGAATCCTACACCAAATCCCATATATAATTTGATAGTATGCATGTATTCATCAATGTATCACAAATAAGATTATTCAAACTCTCTTGGTCCTCCACTAAAAGTGATCACCAAAACTCTTGTGGGCTCTTCCACATAGTCCTTATCAATCATCAAACATTATCGTCATAGTTTGGTTACTATACACACTACAAAATGAGCTCCAAACTACCTATTGCACATGTTTTAAATTACGATGTCCCATATAAGTATCCAAGGAACTATATGGAAGGCATGGAATTTGATTCAAGGTAGTTCTAATTTTATATTCATCCCTTTTGGTTGTCATACTAAAAAGGTTTACATTTTTCCCACAAATCACACTTCATCTATTCATTTCATTTTTTTTCTAGGCCTTTGCACATGGAGGAATCCCTCTTTAAACATCGATGACACACATGTCCCAACACAATATGTTTCTCTAGAGTTCAACATTATTCCAACATTGACAATCATGGATAGTAAACAATGGGAAAATCATCACTCACAATAGATGAATGTTTCTTATATCATGTTTCCTCCCCATAGAAACTTTGATAAACTAGGAGGAAAATGATATGCATCATCACGTCCAACATCTTCTTCAACATTTCAATTTATATAACAAAAAATATCCTCTTGAAGACTCTTCTTTTTCATAATACCACCAAGTCGCCATAAATCCTCATAATTTTTATTGTCTCACATTAGGACTCAATGGAAATAGTGATTGGGGCAATAGACACATGGAAATTATCCCATAATGATCATCTATTCAAACTACATTAGTACTCCATGTATAATTTGCGCTACGCATGTCCACTTTGTATTTTCTCATGTTTGCACCTCTATGATTCCCTAGCTTATTATCTCAATTTGGGAAATTTCATGGTTCTAACACAGAAATCCAAATTGTTAGTTTATACCTCTTTATTCTCATTCCAAATCCATCTCTCTCTAAAATTCAATAATTACCATTGGATACCTTGTATTGCAGTTTGCTTATGTTCCATGTAGTATTTCCTAGTTCAAGAGGAAAGTGGGGAGACTTTCAATCTAAAAAGGTACGAAATTATATGGAACACAAGGATGCATGCACCAAGAAGGAAATATCACCACCATCACACCTATTTTGAGGGAAAACTTCGATATTTCTGGCTATAATAATTGATAGTTAGTTGCATAGTTTCAACCGTCAAGCTACATGCATTTGCATTGTTTACCATTTCCTTCAGTCGTCAAGCTATGTGCATATAGTTTAATATTTCTTCCAACTTTAACTACATAGAATTAGTTAATCAAATTCTGTTGAACCCGTTGTAAAATATTCAAGAAGGAAATTGGCCAAGTTAATAAAGTGAGCAATATGTTATGAGTTATTATTGTTTTTCTTATTATCTTATTATTTTCTATGTTTTCATTGTTTGTTCAAATCTATTTCATATTACCAAGAAAAAAAACACTGCTTATTCCCTAATGGATACATTGTGAAGTGAATCTAAATAAGAATGGTCAAAACAAGTTGCAACAAGCATAGATTTGGTGCAGTGAAAAATTGATACAAACATATCGTATGCATAAGGAATATTTTGAAGATTATTAAACATCTACTTATCATTCTTGTTTTGTCCAGAGTACTCAAACCAATAATCCCATATCATTCACCTTTGAAGGGTAGTGAGTATGTAAGACCAAATCTATTAGCTAAACAATTTGTGATTTATCTCCATAATTGAATTGTTTGGTCTCAAATAAAAACCTTTCTCAAAATTTTACAATCCCTTGCCTTATTATCACAATTTACCCTTCCACATTCATTTGTATTGAATGTTTTGAAATAACTCAAAACTTGACTTGTCTTTCACTTGGAATCATAAGGGTATGTTAATATACATACAGATAAAGGTGTTTGGTAAGGTAATTCTAAAGTACTTATGGACATGGATGTCAGGATTTTCTAAGGGAAAGGGAGAAGTTTGACTCAAATTTATCATGGCTTGAGCAAGAAAAGTCATCAATATTTTTAAGAAATAATAAGGATGAAGGATGTTAAGTATTAGTAGGTAAAATTGGAGAATATCTTGGGACCAACATTTTAGGGATGTCAAAAAATGTCATAAAAATTGGATACCTGGGATATCTAGGGAATATATGGAGGTTTCTTAATTATGAAGGGGTATTGTATAGGGATATCAACCAAAGATTATTAGGGGATAAAAGGAATTAAGTGTATTACGTAATATATCATGAATGAAAATGTTTTTACATAGGTTCACTATGCTAACCCTCATGTTATATTATTTTATTTTCATTTTTCATTTTTATGTGAAAATTAATCTAGAGGTTTTCAATGAGACATGAGATCCTTTTATTTATTTTTTTCCTTTCTACAAAATGTGCTTGTGTTTTGGAACCCAACTTTCCTATAAATAATTTAATGTACATATATATAATAAAAAATGTATGAAGATAAATATTTGGGGCAATAAAAACTTTAGGAAGGAAACAGAAAAAAAAAAAAGAATGATGAAAGCATAGAATAAATAATCTTCTATCGATGTCCCATTAGTTGACAATTTTAATGTTCGAATTTAAGGGAGAAAACTAAAAAGGATTCAATATAGTGACGATATTTGACAAAATATTAGATACTTGTCTACCTCTATAAATAGTTTCCATCTACCCCAAATCTTCAGGGGGGAACAATCATTATTATGTATCATATAACTACCCTACCTTCTTTAGTAAGGATGTCCCTTTAAATTAATAAAAATGTGTAAAATACTTAGTGGACTTTATTCAAAGAAGATGGTCACCATACATAATATAAATAACTCCTAAAAACCTAATTACCCCTAATTAGAGGGGTTGGGGTGGGACCATAACATGTCCTCCCCTTTAAAATGAAGCATTTTCCTTAAGGATGGAGATGTAAAAATTACTATAAAATCATGGTTGGTTCCTAAGAGGTATTTTTGGGTTATGTATATTTCCAATATAACGTTTTTCCAATATTTCCTTAGGTTTAACAAAGTGGAACCCCCTTCATTATGTTTAGAGAATGTTTGAACTTGAAAAATTTGGCATGATCACTTTCTTCAAACATGACAGATGAAAAATTGCATGTATCTTGGATTGTAATAGAATAGTGGATTTGTAGATCACATATATAGTTCATTTCAAAATATGGTAAGGTTCATAGAAATAATGTACTTTACAAATTGTCTCTCTAAGATATGGTGATATGCATATTTCTTCATATAATTTTGCACTAGAAAAAATTGTCCTTAACTTATAGATAATTTCAAATATTTCATTTAAATTTATGTTCACTACCTAAATAGTGGATTTCCTTAGTAAGTATGATTCCATAGATGGAAAAGAATTATGCATATTCCTTCATATAATTTTGCACCAAGACAAAATTGTCCTTAACTTAACTTTATAGATAATTTCAAATATTTCATTTAGATTTATGTTCACTACCTAAATAGTGGATTTCCTGTAGGTATTATTCCATAGATGGAAAATAATTTCCATAACATTGGAGTCATCGATAACATGGATGGCATTAGGTTGTGTAGTAACGCTAGAATTCATCCTTCATCGGGATATTTTTCATATGGTTATAGATGATGATTGGGATCATTTTTGGTCAACTTTGAGAGTGTATATATGCCCCTACATATTGAAGCTCACATATAATTCCTTCAAATCCACGTTAATAAGGTTTAATGTCGTCAACCGTTTCACACTCAAAACTATGTCATACATTACCATTTCTATTGCAACCATGTTAGATTGAGGAGATATTCAACCATTTGAAATTTCACATTCTCACACTTACCATCAAATTTTATTGTGCCCTTACTATCCTAGTTTAAAATTGTGAATGTTATAGATATAATAGTGTATTTATAAGGTGTTTTTGTACTTTTTTTTTTCTACGTTACGAAACGGAGGAAAACCATTGAGTATTTCCCCTCATTTCGAGGATTGTACCCAAGGTAAACCTTAGAGTTTTCAAGAAACAAGGCTTATCAATACAAAGGATTAAATCCATTGCAACAATATACTCATTAAGATCTCAACCTGTTATTTGTGGGGATCAAAATTGATTGGGTAAGATAACAACATTCCTCACAACCACCTGATATAAACCCTTTTAATATGTCTCCTTTAATAACACCTCTCCACTAACATAGTGGTGAATCATTAATACAAATAACTAACACCTATGATCTAACTTAGGTATAACCCATTAATATGATTAATTATAACAAAATTAGTGATAAGTATTAATGAGTTTATAAAAAATATCTTATTTAAAATATATATTGTGTATAGATACAAAACATTCCCTCCATGTCAAGTAATTGTTGTTCAAAAATCTATATTTGGTTTAATTACTAATATTTTATTCAATTCTTTCATTAAAAAAGACATTTTTAACCATAATTGGAATTATTAAAAAAAAAATCATTACAAAATTATAATTTTTCATACAAAATATGTCATAAATATATATTTATTCACAAACATAAAAAAAAATTACATAGTATACCAATCTCTTTCGAAAGATTTCCCTAAAAATTTTAGGGACGAGGACCACAGTGTAACTTGACCATGTGTCATGTTCTTATTCTTTAACATTTTCTTGAATATTATAAATTTCATATTCTTGAATGGATAGAGGCTCTCAAAATATTCTTCCTTGATGAGCTTGATAAACTCATGTATTCTACTCTTTTGATAGCACTGCATAAGGTCACATGGGTTCAACTATGGTTGAAACAAGAAATTGTGAAACTTATGATTGAATCCATTATGAATATAGATGTAAAATTATGGTTGTAAAGCTAAATATATTCCATCCAATATAGAACATTCAAATTTTCTCAAGAGTTTCCAGAATCATTAAATTTGGATGCTTTTCAATCTTTACTGTAAGCTAACCAGAAAATTTATCATAGAAGGAAATTACTCAATGGAAGACAATTTGGGAAAGCATTAAACAACCTCTTATAGTACTTATTCATGCATATATTGATCATATATGGGCCTAGAATATTTTGCATAGAGAAGCCCAAAGAGGTTGTCCTCACAATTAGTTGGAAGATATCTTAATGGAATTCCTTAACAACCTCTTCTACTGAAGATCCATCATTTATAGTCTTCTCTTTTTTATATTGAATTGATAAATATATCACAATAGTCCATATTGTTCCCAACATTTCAATGATATATCTATTTGAACATACCCTACTCTTTTTTTCAACATTTTTTTTCAAAATAGAGTTTGATATAATAAATGGGAGAAAACATACAAATGTGAAGATAAAATCTAGTATACATATAGATGTGAACTTATTCTTATAACATCAAAAATAGGCATTTTATTTTATTACTCGAGTTTAAATATATGATGATTCCCCATTTCCAAATAGGGTTTTGAGGATGAAAATTAATAAGCACTTGCATATCTTATAATTTTTTCTTTCCTATATGAATATCATATACATACCACTAGTTAAATCCCTCCAAATCTAATTTACAACAAGACAAATGCAGACTTGATCAAATACCCTAGATGAATGTTATGTCTTGTTTGGTGCAAAGTGCCTAAATAGGCTATGTTTTGGCCACTCTTGAACAACTCTTAAAGGATGAAATTTGAGCCATTGTATATCCCTTGATACTTCTTGAAAGCTTGTTAATATTTCTTCATCATAATATCCATTGAGTCTAGTTCCTAACCAAAAATGAATGACTCTAATATGTCTTTCCAATAGAATGATGTAACCCCTACAATAACAAGGACTTTTACTGACACAAAGATTTGAAACTAGTTTTTTATTTTTCATTTTAAAAGTAAAAAAAAAAAAAAAAATCCACTTTGTTTGGTACCAACCAAAAGCATCTCAATAATATAAAATAGAATAAAATAAAAAATAATAACAATAAACTTAAATAAACATTAGAACGAAACAAAGTGTTAGGAAATTTCCACATCCATGTTGGAATGCACCTAGAATTCTTGAAAAATAGAGGAAGACATCTCCACTTAGTAATACTCAAATGAGTAATATGTTTGTATCAATATTAAAACTGATTGAATATAAGTAACAAGAGGAAACCCCTTAATTTCATTCTAATAATAACAACTCTTTATTAACATAATCGTTAGTCATTAATGCAAATAACTATCACTTATCAACTAACTTGGTGATGGATATTAATAAGATTATATACAATATATATTTCATTTTCAAAATATGTTATTTATAAGTACATATATGTTATTTATAAGTACATAGTAATTTCTTATATTACCTAAAGATGAATGAAATGAAATTGTGAGTACTACCCACTATCTATGAAGATAATGACCTTCATTTGCTTGCTATATCCTACCATGATCAAGGTTTGGAGAGATCTAATCTTCACCAAAACATGAATTGATCAAATTTAGGGTTCCTCGGTAGGATAATCTTTCCTAGGAACTTCATTCTTAGGGGGTGTAATCTGTTATATTATTGGAGTATAATGCTCAAATAGCGTGTACATTTGATGACAATCTAATTTAAAATTCACTTTAATATAACAAAATAATTTTAAAAAAATATAAGTTAATTAGATACGAATGAAATACCATTGCCTTGTATGGATGAATTCTGGAAACACGTCATCAGTAGGGTATGACCCCGATCACCATACCACAAGTCAAAAATATTACAGTAGAAGAAGAGAATGCGGATTGGAATTTTTCATGCGAATTAGTTCCAGACTATCCACATCTACAGAAGAGATCTTTGTTTTTGAACGACATGAGCTTCGCATCTCATTCATCCTCTGGTTCGAAAGTCACCCTCTTCGAGCACTCATATTACGTTTTGATCTATCCCTCTCTAAAGCAATCGAATAAGGTATCGCCCTTTTCTGCCAAGGGAAGGGATATTCGATCAGGTATTAGTAAAGGAGGTCGTTAGGTTGTATAGGAAGCACAACTACTTAAAAAGTTAAATTATAGGAGATCAATTTCATTGTATCAGATAACTTCATTGTAATGTAATAAAACTATCTACTTTAGGTGAGTCTATTTTTAATTAGGTATTTATCTATTGTTTATATTTAAATTTTTATATTGATATCCATTAAAGAAAAAACTCTAAATATGATGTGGAATACCAAGGTGTACCAAACATGTAATTATGTATCAAAAATTCAAAGAGAGAGTATAATGTCTAAAGTATAGTAAATGTCATTTCCATGAAATCACGGAGGACAAGTAAGAAAACATATCTGTTATTCTAATTTGTCATTGTATCAAATGAAAGATGGTAGATCAACTAGCTATAGTTCAAGTCACCATAGCAAGAGAATTAAAGGGTTTCAAAGAGGAGTGGGAACATAATTCAAATAAAATCATTGCTATACATGGTATGGTATACCTATCATAGAAAAATCATATAAACCACTAACCTATCACTTGAAGGGTCATTATTTTTAAAAAATGAAAAACAAAATAGAAGAATGTAAGAGGCAAAAGGGTTTTTCTGGATGCATTAAACAAAACAAGAGATTACTCTTGTCCTTTCCACAAGGAAGAGGCAAAGAAAATTGGTAGAAAATATAAATTTGGTGAGGAAAAACGGTCAACTAGATAAAAGCAACAATTATCCCAATTATCCTTGCTTATAGAGATCAATAGTGGCAACTAGATATAAGAAACAAGTATCGCTTGTGATAATGATCAATAGTGGCAAGCGTAATAAAGACATCGTTGTTTCCTTCATTTGTAAATATTGTTTGGAGCCATACAAAGCAGATGCATTCTAGAAGTAGATGGATAGCCCTATATGTGCTAGTATAAGGAAAATGTTTGCAATCACCACTGTCGAACATAGAACAAAGGTACTTTGAAGATACGACAAAAAAAAAAAAGATTTATTATTTTGGTTTTTGCATGGTTTTCTTACTAGACCCTATAATTAGAAAGGTATATACCTATCGGAGATGAGCATATTTAATGATCTTTGAATCATAAATTCCAATCATATGATTATCAATTCAAGATGCTGGCATATTCTTAGTCGTCCTTCCAAATCAATGGATGAGATCTCATGTTGATAACTTTCTAGCATTTTTAAAGGCATTAGTTAACCTATTTACTTTTTAACATTTACTTCATATAATTAAAAAATTAATGTATAACCATCTAATTACCACGTTCAAATGATTAACAAACTTACTTGAAATTAAGAATTTACTTCATTGTTCACTTTTTACATTTTACATTATTAAATTTACATTTGTACCACTACCATATCTACCATACACCTACAATAACAACCAGGATAATTACCTTTGTCGAATTACTTATGACAACTGCGATAATTACCTTTGCCGAATTACTTATGGCTGCCAGCCGCATAATTACCATTCGTTTCAATGGCAGCCTTACCATACCATTCGTTTCAATGAAAGCCACCATAATTGCCTTTGCCTAATGCATAAGCAATTATGGCAGCCAACGACATCTTTTCATATTCTTCGTGGCTAGCATAATTGTTCAGCAGCCAGCCGCAAATGCTTAAGTAATTATGGGAGCCAGCCGCAAATGCTTAAGTAATTATGGCAGCCAGCCGCATCGTCTCATATGTAACTCTTCAGTTCATTAATGAATTGTTTAATTTGTTTTTTTGCAATCAGTTTAATGAATTCTGAATTCTGTTTTTTTTTTAACTCTTCATTATTAATAATGATTTTATTTTTTTTAACTCTTCATTATTAATGAATTCTGTTTTTGTTTTTTTACAGTAATAATAAAGTTCATTAATAAAATAAACAGTTTTTTAAATTAATTGGTTTGTATTTAAGATATGGCAGTGAGAGTAACTCTTCAATAGATTAATGAATTTTGTTTTTTGTTTTTCATAATAATAATAGTAGTTGGGAGGAAAGTCATTGTCAAATTTAGCCTTCAGCTAGACGACATCTTTAATGGTTTCAAAATTCAAACGATGACTAGTGTTATGCTTACAGTGTTAGGGTTTGTTTGCAAATCAAATCTGCCTTTCTTTGTTCATCAGCCACAACCACAATTATGTGGCTGTGCTAGTTATGAAATATCCAACTTGGCCACATCATTACCCAAAATTGCCTCGAAATTTCCATATGGGGTCATCTCATTGACAAATAATCTATGTTCCTTACATTTATTCCCCTGACATACAATTAGGACATGGTCATTGAACAAAAGTGGGACATTTGTCTACAAAAGTGGACATTTAGACAAGGCAATTACCACATATTGCACATGAGGAGATAACTGTTGATATTTTGGTAGTTGCGGGAGGTATTTACCTCCACGTGTAAAACTGACGAGAATATAATATTTCGGGAAGCAAGAAGAAATCCTAATCAGTTGGCTAATAACCCTAGAAGACATGTTAGCTCAAGAAGATAACTTGTATTATGTTATTATCCTCCAAGAAAAGAAGTTGGGCAGAAGAAATAATATATACTGAACAGACAAATACCCAGAATGAGAAGCCAGCCCAGGCAGTTAGCCAGAATTACTATAAATACATGAGGCCAGTCTTCATTCTGGCAGGCAGTCTTAGAATTGAAGAGAAACACTTGTGCGCACTGCAGTGCCCAGTTTTGTCCACAGATTTGGCAGAGAGTTGCCATTATAGTTGCTGCAACTAGCAAATCACATTTGCTTGGACTATCTCTTGGTTAGGGTTTGGACTATTTGATCAGGTCTTGTTGCTGTGCTATCCTTGGGAAAAGATGAGTTACCCCTTGTTTGGCTATCTAGCCTAGGGTTTGCTTCCAGAGTGATTCTTTTTCAAGGTTAAGGTGCTCGGAGGGTTGCATCGACCTACGGTTGGGTGACAATAGAGATATTGTCAATGGTAAAACGAGCACATCCATTATAGTCTAAAAGGTTATGGGCCCACACCTCCTTCATTCAGTGTAACTGCTGGAAGAAAACATAGCCATAAGGATATTAAGCTCGTCGAAGAACTACCGCTACGGTTTCTAGCAGGAGCAGTCAACAAAGCATTGTCGCTAGGTTTACTAGCAGGTGCAGTTGCAGAAACCCTAATCCTCTCGTTGAGGCACCTTAAGTGAAGGGATTGACCTAATTTTTGGATAGATTAGTGCACCCTAGCCTATTCCATCTCCTCATACTCTCAGCAAGCCAAGACATCAAGGTTAAATTTTTGGTCAAATCTACAGTTGAAAGCAGACATGACTTACTCTATGAAGTCAGAAAACAAGTTAGATGGAGCTTCTAATTTCATAGCATGGAATAGAAGGATTGACCTCATCCTTGCCAAGAATAAAGTGTTGGATATCATGAAAGGAAAGATCGTGGAACTAGAGTTTGAAGAAGGAAAAGAAAAGGAATTGTAGAATGTTGCAATTATGGAGAAGTTGAAAGACGGTGACATCATTGCCATGAGTATCATATTAGACTCTATAAAAGACCACTTGATACCCTACATATCCCATCTTGACTCATCAAAGAATATGTATGATGCCCTAACAAACCTCTTCTCAGTCAGAAACATTGGACAAATAATGAGTCTAAAGAATGAGCTTTGTGACATGAAGACGAATGATGATGATAGCATAACATCATACTATGTGAGGATCTCCCAGTTAATATATCAACTACAAGATATCTTCTTAGTTCTTGTACATATCTTGTTTGCATCATATCTTGTATATCTATCTCTTGGAAGATAATGTGTTCCAAGAAGAACTATACTTATGGAAGAACAACAAGATAAGGATTTCTATCATTATACAAGTTAGATAATACACATGAAAGGATGAAATACATCAAATAAATCATGTGGAAGCTATTACAAGATAAGAGAAATCAAAATTAATCATGAAGAGACTTAGAAGAAGCCAATATAGAAAGAAGTCAACAATCAAGAGGAAATTGGAGAAAGACTTATGACATTTTGTAGAAGACAATAAGACAGAAGCATGGAATCTGTTAGACGAAGGGAGCCGATTATATATTGCATAGGACAATAAGAATGCAAACTGAAGTGTGGACTTTATTAGGAGGAGGGAGCCAATTATATGCACTCATACATGAAGCAAGGATTAGGAGGGAGCTAATCCTATGATCCATTGAAGATGATGAAGTATATATTCATGGTAGCAGCCATGAAAGATAGTACGTCTTGAGTTCAACCTCATAAGAAGTCTTCTTCGATGAGAAGCCTTAAAGTATCTCTGGTTGTCCATCCACATCCATGATTCTATAGTGAAAGGAAGAAGTGAAATCTTTAGGGAAATGAATCTATAAGAAACTCCATGGACCCAAGAGCTAAATAAAAACATTAGGAACAACATGAAGATTCCAAGAAAGAAAGAGAAGCCAAAACAACTAGTCACTATATTAAGAATCACAATATTACGAACCTGATATGAACTCAATAAAAGAAATCAAGCAAAGGAACTGAAAGTTGTGATGAAGAACAATGTATATATGCAAGCATTGCAAGATATAGAACTAGAGGTTCTCCCAGATGGAGGGAGAAGACTATGATGATTACTTGTTCCAATAAACTGGACATACCTCTACATGAGTCTTTATATCATCCGCAATATCTATGGGTTGGAATTCTACATCAGATGAATTCTCCAAAGCAATTGAACAAAGAGCGTATGAAGAACAACCTCAAGACTTTGAAGCATACTAGAAAGAGACCCTTGTATGCAGATGGAAGAAGATAACATGGTGGAGAACCTCCAGTGCATAATAGAAGCGTGGTGAAGATTTTCTATAACAAAGATATTGTATCAGATCTCATGATGAAAGAAGAAGTGCCACATGAATATGTTCTAGTTTTCCAACAATGATATACTTTATTGATCATAGATACATGAAGCCTTCAGAGAAAACCGGTGTTCCATACCGAAGTACTTTTGAAATCAAGCATTACATTATTCGTGATGAAGTCCATAAAGGAGAAAGTGGTTCTCTAATAGATATCTCCACAGATGAGTAGATAAGCAAACATTTTGGTAAAGGTTTTTTCCAAGATGAAAGAGTTTGTGTACTCAAGCTGGATCTCATGGAAGAAAACTTCCTTATTGAAAAAGGAAGAGATGACTCCCAAGTTGGGAGGGAGCAGTGATTGATGGACAGTCATTTTTCCTTTTGAAAAATGGTTCACGATGAGCAGTTCTTTTCCAGTTCGGAAAGTGGATTGATATTTCTGACGAATAGACATTTTCCAATTCGTAAAATGGTCCAGATTGTTGATGTACCATAGACAACGACTTCCCATTATGGTTAACATGGGAAGTGGTCTAGGGAAATCTCTCTTCTTGAGGGTTACTCAAGAAGACTGGCCCGCCTCGCTGGACAATGATTTCACATTGTGGTTAACAAGGGGAATGGTATGTTTTGGATGTTGGTACAGGACAATCATTTCCTTTGTAAATGGTTCGGATAGTCATTCCTTAGGGAAGATTCATTCTCTCTAGGTTGCACTTTGTTTAGTTCTGGAGGAATGGCCCAGGGTGGGGAATGGTCCAGTTTCAGCAATCAAGGAAAAACATTCCTTAAGGCAGACTCATTCTCTCCAAGTTATATTTTGTCTAATGTCGGAGAAATGGCCCAGGGTGGGGAATGGTCCAAGCTTAGAAATCAGGACAGTTATTCTTCCTTGCTTGAGAAGAATAGTCCAAATAGCTCATCATTTATGTTTTACCTTCTAAGAGAAGATGCTCTTCCATATCTCACAGATGTAAGTGGAAGAATGGCCCAGATGTTTCAGTTTATATCATAACATTGTTTCTATGCAGGTTGATATCAGATGATTGTTATGAAGACTGTATGTCTCTAGACAATAGATGTATACTATTGTGGTGGATGTGTTCCAATGTTTGTGACTATACATCATTGATCAAGTACCTGTGTGCTACTTAGTGTGGTAGTGTACCACTGGATTGTAGTTGTGTACTACTATGGATAGACACAGTTGTGTTCTATTGAATGATATTGTTATGATTTCTGTAGAGACTATCAGCGGTGTTGAAAATTATTATCAACTATATGGATGATCAATGGAAAGAGATTTCCCAGAGGAAAAATGGTTCAGGACATTTATTCTTCTAGGACATATGTCCAAATTAGAAGAATGGCTCTTGTGTCACTCTGTGGTGTCAATGACTTATCCAACATTATGTCTAATTACTGAAATGGAGTATGGTTTCGAGATATGATGCAGCTGATGACATTGATGGTGATGATGGTGCTCATGATTTAGTCATGAGATATTCTATGTTGATGCTACCGGGTAAATGGTATGTTAGTGCTCAAGACCATTACCTGTAATACCTCCCTGGCTAGGAGGGAGTGTTGATATTATGGTAGCTGCGGTAGGTATTTACCTCCATGTGTAAACCTGGCGGGGATAGAATATTTCAGGAAGCATGAAGAAACCCTAATGAGTTGGATAATAACCCTAGAAGACATGTCACCTCATGAAGATAACTTTTATTAGGTTATTATCCTCCAAGAGAAATATTCATCCAAAAGAAATAATATATATTGAACAGACAGATACCCAGAATGAGAAGTCAGCCCAGGCATTTTGCCAAAATTACTATAAATATAGGAGGTTAGTATTCATTCTGGCATGAAGTCTCATAATTGTAGAGCAACACTTGTGCGCACTACAGTGTCTAGTTTTGTGCGCAGGTTTGGAGGAGAGCTTCCATTGCAGTTGTTGCAACTAGCAGATCACGTTTGGATTGGATTATCTCTTGGTTAGGGTTTGGACTATTTGATCAGCTCTTGTTGGTGCGCTATCCTTGGGGAAAGATGCGCTACCCCTTGTTTGGCTATCTAGCCTAGGGTTTGCTTCCGGAGTGATTATCTATCAAGGTTGAGGTGCTCGGAGGGTGGCCTCGGCCTATGGTTGGGTGACAATAGCAATATTGTCAATGGTAAAATGAGCACGTCCATTATATTCTAACAATAACTAAGAGGCCTCCAACCATGCATTTGGCCCAATACATCTAGACTTATAGTCTTATTTTATCCTTGAGACAACTAAAATAAAGGTGCTTGAAAAATCCATCATCCAAAATCTCTATTTGAATTTCCATTCACTCAAATGAATTAATATATATTTCTATTGTGTTATTTTGTCACAACTTAATTAGCATCTCCATAAAATTAATATTAATTTCAAATAAATCATAGAAGGACCTCACAAGCTCATTTCGAAAAATGTACTCCTCATATACCTTCGTATTCCATTACCACTAGTGCTAACACTCCTTATCCAAGCATAGCACACCACTTTTGGATAAGAACCATTAAAATTATCCTTATCTCCCTTAAAGAGATAGTATGTGCATCATATTGATTTTATTATCATGAAGGGGTGCCTCAATGTGATCATTGTGACCTATTAAAGATTCACCACTTCCCCTCTACCTCAAGCTATCATCACAAATGTCCGATTGATTATTCAAATTGTTTTGAAGTTCAACATTTCAATAAAAGATGGGCTATGCCTTTTGGGATATTATGGAGACCTAGGCTTCCAATTGGGCGATCCTTGTATTCATAATCATTTTTAGCGAAGATGATGGGGTCATGTGGGGCTACATGAAGGGTTATTAATGAGATAAAGTAACATGATCACCTTTGCATGAGGAATATTTTGAGATAAGTCACCAAAAACAACCTAGGTCGGTCCACGACTACTTTCAAACTTCTTTTTGTTACTACCAAATAATTATTGTATTGACAAATTTATCAAAATCTATATATTCCATGTTTTTTTTATTTTTTCTATATATATTACAGAGTCTTGATAGGGTCTCAAGAGAAAAATAATCTGTGGTGTTATATCTCGCTAATATACCTTAGGGTTTCTAACAATTATACTCGGCTAGTCTTTCATATTGTAACGAGGGAGGATTAAGAGTATCTTTGCTCATACTACCTAATTCCTAATCTCCCTAAATTTTGTGCTCAAAAGTTTTTGTAGGAATGCTCTGAGGTATGCCTAAAGGACTTCTGATGTACCAAAAGATACGTGGAAGATACAATCTATGAACATATATAGGCTGACATGGGTGTACAATAAGGTTACCCTACTTGTATACATTGTGTGTATTCTTTTGAGATACAATTTCACTTCTTAAACAACAAATCTCCATAATTATAGACACGGAATACGTGTCTGTAATACCATCTGTATTGTACTTATAATAGTAATAGATAATTCAACAAAATATTTGATGAAATTCAAAATGTAAAAAGTAAATGAAAACCATAAAAAAATATTAAATCCAAATTAATCATTTATTATTGTAACTCTTTGAAGGGACAATCTTCAAATGAGTAACATGCTTCAATACAATAATGAACCTTGAAAAAAAGGATTATATCATTTTTTTTTTATAAATAGTTTTTTATTTACCACAAACCCTAGTAACTAGTTACCCTCAGTAAGTCACCCTTTACATTAATTAATAAACCCTTTACATTAATTAACATCAAGAAACACTTTATTTAACTTTGTTTAAAAAAAATAACAATCATACATTATACATTATGTAATCCATTTATTAGCTTAACTACTTAAAGTCTAAATACATTAACTTTGTATTTAACTTAATAAACCCTTTACATTAATTAACAACCAGAAGCACTTTATTTAACTTTCTTTAAAGAAAATAACGATCATACATTATACATTATGTAATCCATTTATTGGCTTAACTACTTAAAGTCTAAATACTCCTGCAGAAACACCGAGGATTTTACGAACGTTCTTTTCTCCACACCACCCAAACAGCACGTCTCACATCCATCACTTTGAAAGTTTGTGACTCTATTTGATCGAATGCATTCGTTGAGGAAGTCTTACTAACTTGACTCTCTAATAGAAGTATTCTGGTCTCATTTAAAAAAAAAAAAACAATTCAGAAGTAAATTGTGGCTCATGTGAAAGTTTACTTCATCTGAAATGCTTATATCAATGGAACATGAACAAACCTCTTACTTCAGACAAGAATTACTTTTTTGAATTCCTTCTAGTTCTGGCTGTATTCTGGTTAATAAGAAAATTGTTACAACTCAGTTAGAAACATTCCATAATATATATGGAAAACATTTTTATTAAAAAAAACATAACTTCTAAACGATCATGCTATAAATATGAACAAAGTAAAAATAAAGAAAACAATCAAATGGAAATGGAAATGAAGAAAACAATCAAATAGAAATGGAAATGAAGAAAACAAGCAAATGCAAATGGTTTTTACAATGTTTTCGTTTCAGACAGCATATGTAGTATTCAAATAAGAATTGCAACAAAACCCTTAAACTATCCACATGCACAGTCAAATTAAGAAAGGAAGTTAATCATAACATGTTTAAAGAAAAAAAAATGATCAATAGTACACCATTAAACCGCATTCCATATAATAAATTTTTGTGAGAACTAAAAAAAATTAAGATTGTCATTTTTAAGGTACAAAGGATTCATGGTAAACCATTAGACCGCAAAAAATGATCAGTAGTACACCATTAAACCGCATTCCATATAATAAATTTTTGTGAGAACTAAAAAAAATTAAGATTGTCATTTTTAAGGTACAAAGGATTCATGGTAAACCATTAGACCGCACTCCATATAAGAATTTTTTTGTGAGAACTAAAAAAAATCAAGATTGTCATTTTTAAGGTACAAAGGATTCACTGTAACTGTAATCACATAAACTTTCATGAAGATTTTGATTGATAGCTACAAGATATATAGCTAAAAAGTTTAAGTATTTACGAAAATTGCTAACTGCATACAGCGTTGCAGTTTCAGTTCTACCTAGTAATTACTAACTGATTTCTAACTAGTAACAGGTTTGTACATGGGAATTTTTACTCACACGAGAGCTGAATTATCCAGAGCGATTTCTATGAACTCTATATAGACAACCACTGGCGTTTTATTTTAGAAATGGATATTGCATATTGAAGACTTACAATGGACTGTTTCTGTTCAATACACAGACAGACACCCACCGTAACCTAGTTTCGCAGGTTGCACCTCACGTTTAGATTTAAAGACCCCTTAATTTGATTGCAAATAGAAGAGAAACAGTACATAATCCATAAACGTGCTTTGTCTGGCGGGTGCTGCAGCTATATTCAGATCTCTTTTATACGAAGCTTGCGGCAGGATGGTGAATCCTATATATGGATCGTTGGGACTCCTCTGCTCAGGGAACTGGGCAGTTTGTCAGGCGGCGGTGGAGAGCATCCTGCGTGGCGATTCCGCTTCTCAAATCCATCCGATGGAAGCCATCTCCGGCAAGCAGCTCAGTGTACACGCGAGAGGCAGATTTAAGAGCCAGTCGTATTCGAAACACAAACGAAGAAAAGGTATAGATCGCGTACCTAATAATTATTATATTGGTTCAAGCAGCAAATCTGACGACCGCTCTGATGTAACAAACGCCTTACATAATCCCGACAACAGTATATTTAATGAGAAGAACATAGAAAAACATTCAGCGATTATGGCAGCTCCAGAACAGGACGAATTCGTTGCAGCTACTCAATCGCAATTCGAGTACAGCCACGATCTCTGCAGCCTCATCACAAGTGAGACAGAAGCTGAAGCTCCATGTGATGCTGTAGAGCTAGAGCTTACTCTTGGTTCTCAAAGGGCAAGTTCTCCTCCTAGTCCTGATAAATTTTTACCTGGTGAACTGCGTTTCAGCGACGCCCACTGGGATCAGTACATCGAGAATTTTCTGCGGTGATGAAGTAAGTTTTTTAGTCTCAGTCTATAGGCATGGCAAATATTCAGCGATTGTAAGTGTTGTATATAGGAAGAACAAATAAACAGTTATAGCGTGGGAGCAGCAGCATTTGCTGGATTTCCGTTGTGAGTGTGGAGTTTATGAGATATTTACAGAAAGGACCTTCGTTGTGAGTGTGGAGTTTATGCGATATTTACAGAATTTGTGTACGTTTGGGCAAGAAAAATAATCTATGTTGCAGCTGAATATGAACTCTGATTCAGAAATATCATTGGATTTTTGGCTGAGACGAAGGTTGCTAAGTTTAAAGTATTGAGCAAGTGTTTCTTAGTTTTTGCTAAGATGGATGTTGAAAAAATTTGTAAATGTTTGTCAGGTTTTTCGGAATTTTGTGCTGAGACGGAGGTTACTAAGTTAAAACTATTTCGCAAGTGCTTCGTAATTTTTCCTCACGTAGACGTTAAAATTTTGAGTAAAAGTTCTTAAGGTTTTCGTAATTTTAAGAATTTGTTTAAATGTTTGAAAGATTTTTTAAGATGGATTTGAGTAAATTAAAGATTTTAGAAATTTAAAAAAACTTATAAAGAGTATTGAATATATTTAAAATAATCAGTGGATTAAGTGTTATGAAAATATAAAACTGTTTGAAGTGACAATTTCATGTCATGATAGGATAGTCCTAGGTGAATTCTGTATAAACATTGTTGAAGTGACAACTTGAAGTTATGATAGTTATTATGGTGAATTTTGTATATAAAATTTAGAACAATGATAATGTTAATATGGTGGAGATTTGTGAAACTTGTTTTTGTGTTTTTGTTTCATTCATGTGTGGGTTTTTTTTTAAAGTTTTTTGTAGTGTAATATTTTTTACTATCAACTAATTTAGAAGTTTTTTTTGTAGTGTAATATTTTTTACTATCAACTAATTAATTTAATTTAATGTATCAAGTATATTTTTTTTGGTTGATGAGTAAAATCTATGTTCAATCAACCTATGGAAAATTATATATGTGATATGTGCTAGTGAAGTATTAATGATTGATTTGTATCACTATGAAATTGATTCTTAGTATGTGTAGTTGTTTAAAGATGTGTATGTTTTGAAGTGTGTTTTGTTTGTTGTTTGGAATTGTATAATGTTATTACCATTTCACATTTTCATTTTAGGTATTAAAGTTTTTTTGAAAAAATGGATTTTTTTTAAATACAGAAAAAAAAAAATCAATGTAAAACTTATAGATTTATTTGAAAAATGAGATTGAAATCGTGAAGAAAAATACATTTTCAACATTAGTGTTGTGCATTGTTAATTGTTACAAGTAACGATGGAAGATGATATTAATATTCAATTTTGAAAAGTAATTGAAAATGGGTTTTATGTTTATCTTTAGAAATAGGGATAACGGAATGGGAGAGTTGCTTAGAAAAGTTCACTTTAGTAAATCCTTAATCTAACTAAGGTGTAAATTTCCCTTTACACATAAGGAAGTGGTGTTTTAATATTAAAAAAAAAAAATTCAAAGAAGCTTTTGCAAATTTTGTTGAGACAATGTTGTATATAGTAATATTTCTTTTTGTGACTAGTTGAAACAACGGGCTAGGGTTTAACTATTCTGGTGGGGGTGGGTTTAATTGTATTTAATGGAGTATCTTAACATTACACTACACTCCATCACTGAGTTTAACTACATTTTATTACTGACTTTAACTGCATTTAAGGGAGTACTTTATCATTACACTTTATTATAGACTTTCCTACACTACATTCAAGGGTTAGATATACATCCTGAGTGAGCTTGATGGTTAAGAACTTGTGGTTCCTCCTTAGAGATCACAAGTTCAAATCCAAAGGAGGATAAGGTATATATATCTCTTTAGACTTTATTAGTCAAATTGTTAAGTGGAAAGGATCCCTTGTCCCACAATCAAAACTATCTCATAAACTAATTTGATATCTCGCAGTAACTATTACTATTATTATTATTGTTTTAAAACAATTATTAATTTAACCTAGTGTTAATAATTTATAATATTTAATAAATATTACATTTTGAGGTGACAACTTTACTTAAATTTTGTATAAAAATATTACAACCTTAGTAAATAAATAATAATACAATTATAATTCAATTCTCCAATCAGCTTTTTTTCTTCTTTTTTTTCTGGTTGTATATTCTCTCTTCTTTACTTGTTTCATAAATTTTAAACCCATGAACACCGTATAAATTATTACATATGTAGATTTGCATAATAAACACGATAAAACTTCAAAGTACCTATATTTTGATCCCTTTAATCCCGATAATCTATACAGCGAGGAGCTAGTTTAAATAGCTTAGCCCATAATTACTATATGAAAATAGTTCTCCATATTACTACATGAGAGTAGTGCTCCAGAGGCATCTCATTAGTTGGATGCTATGCTAGTTTATCTCAGCCAAGGATATTAAACGCTTCAATATTTTCACTTCACTTCAACTTGATGTCGGGTAGTCGACATGACAATTGTAGGTATAAAAATTCTCTGTGCAGAATTCGTGAGAAGAGATATGAGTTCTGCAGTGGAATACCACGGCCAGTAATCGACTTTTGTGTTATGTGAGAAGAGATATGCGTTCTGTGAGAAAAGATATTCGTTCTGCAGTTGATCATACGAAGATTTATGTATAAGTGAATGCATGTGCAGGTCACATTATACTAACAAAACTCCATTCGGTAGCATTAAGGTGACATGTTTAATCAAGTTTAATTTGCATTTCCACGGTCATTCATCGACTTTTATGTGTTTCAACAATCCTTAATCTCCTTTACCTATATTTGGGTGTTAACCCTATTGATCAAGATTTAAGTAAATGA
The DNA here is from genome assembly GCA_009831015.1 of Picea engelmannii. NCBI lineage: Eukaryota > Viridiplantae > Streptophyta > Pinopsida > Pinales > Pinaceae > Picea > Picea engelmannii. The sequence continues at coordinate 1,296,536 of ML777477.1, forward strand.
GATAGGCATCTGGTACTATACTAACAAACATAAGATTCGGGACATTCAATTGACTGGGAAAGTGCTATATATATATATATGATTGATTTTTAGTCCCTGGATGTGTCTTTTTTCAATGAAATCTCATCCGTAGAACGTCATTTAATTGATAATAATCTGGTTAAACAAGTTGAAATATTAAATTGCATTGTTTAAAATGACAAAAACGTTTCTAACTCGGATGTAAAATTTCTTCAAGTATACACTTGTTCTGCTCATAAAAATCCTAGATAGGTGTGGTTTTGACATAAATATTTGCTTCAAACATGGTGATAAATGCTCAGAGATCCTTTGTTTCCTCACCTCGACCTGTTTAGTGTTCAATAGAGAAATATGCAGCTCCGGAACTGGACGAATTCGCTGCAGCTGCTGAAACACAGATGGAGTACTGCCACGGTCTCTGTAGCCTCCTAACAATTCGAAGTGAAGCTGAAGGTCCACGCAATGCTGTAGAGCTATAGCTTATTCTTGGTTCACAAGGTTCGCCTTCTCCTCTTCTTCCTGATTAACTAGCTGATGATCACTGTTGCACTGAGGCCCATTGGGGTCAGTACATCGAGAATTTTCTTCCGTAAATAGGTCAGTTTTCTCACCGAGCAGTCAATAAGAGTGGCATATATTCAACGACTATAAAACTGTCATAGGCTGGCAAGCGTAGCATTTGGTGGACATCCGTCGAAGCCAACCGTGTTGTCAGCGTGGAGTTTATGAGAAAAGGAGAAGAGGTCTACGCAATATTTACAGAATCTGTGTATGGACGAGCAAAAAAATTCATCATATGCTGCACCCTGTCGCTCAATACGTACCTCTCAAATTATTACATGTGTATGTTCAAATAATAAACACAATACACCTGAGAAATAAGTATGTATATTTTGATTTTGAGAATCTGTACAGGTAGATACAGGTATCAATATGTTAACCTGGAGTTGCCAG
>ML777477.1:1308125-1335723 GCA_009831015.1 Picea engelmannii
CATGTTATTCATCCTAAGGCCATCTAGGTTCATTCATCTATCATCAACAACGTGACATGCCCTTCAGGACACACTAGGTGATCCAAAGGTGCCACTCACCTTAATCTGTTTCCCTTGCGCAATGTACCCTTCAGAACGCACCACGTGATCCAAGGGTGCCCCTCACCTCTTGATTGACTTGGTAGACATAAAAAACCCCTGGAGTCAAAACTCTGCCAGGTGAACTTGTGGGAGACTAAGGACCTGTAAGGAATAAGGCCCCTGCCTTATTGCGAGCCCCTTAGAGTCATCATGAGCGACTATCGCAGTCTGACCTCATGGCATCATGGGTCCTCTCGAACTAGGTAAATGTTAACCTACAGTTCGAGCCACGGAGGGAGTGCTAGTAGGTCGTGGTAGGGCTGTTGTCCACACCTCCCCCTCAGCATCTCTGGTAGTCGTGTGTGACCCCTTTACTCCACATGTGAATCTGGTCGATAAGCTATTGTGAGCCTGCATCATCAACAAATCATGTCAATCATCTAATCATATGTATTAATATCACAGTAAAACAATCGAACCCCAATGGTACACTCCCTGACTAGATCCAGAGTCCAAGGGGTTCCATCGATTCCTTTGCATCCTTGAGGACCAAAATCCTACAAACTCGGTAAAACCAAGTCAATAACACCTGTTTATGTCAATGCAGTAAAACAACATTTCATAAACCCATAATGCCTCATAATCAAAATCAAATGTTTTAATAGCATAAAAATTTGGATCACTTGTGAGCAAGTGTCCTCAAAGAACAAGTTCGCTCAGTGCGCCAAAGCGGGATGTTACATTATTTCTGGTCCCTATTCATAATTTCAATTTATTTATTAATTGTTTGGCTTATATGAAAGTAGGAAATTTGTTGATTTATGGTTATGCTTATTTCTGTGCAGGGAAGGAATAATGTTTAAGCTTGAAAATATGTTTCTGTGTAGCTTATGTATATAAAACTTTTGATTCATTTATTTTTAATATAAATATTTGAATAAATCTTTCCCTATATTTAAAAGGGCATTTAGAGATATATGAGAACAAATTCTTTTATATTCATACATAAGAATTTAATAGGATTATGAAATTATATGCAGAAATATATCCCTATGAACACAAAGCAAGAGCAACAAAAATCAGGTGGCTTCAACCTCTATTTCGCTATGATCACATCTAAAAGGTTTTAAGATTAGAAAGATGTTTGCCTATACAAATAATACATAAATCAATTAATTACTTCCAATCAGAATTAAACTTCAACCTATGTCTATTGATGTCAATGAAGAAGATAAACACCTAGTGACTGATCCAACTTATGAAGTTCAATACTAGCAAATGTAAAATGAACAGCAAAGCCATAATTAACTTTAAACTGGGCTTTATTTTTTTCCCAAATAATGTGTTTTCTGTGGCCCTTCACCTTTAATATAACTGAGGATTTTGGTTTTCTATGATTTGAATTTTTCAAATATGGTTGAAAGGCTTATAAACGAATGAATGTATTATGGATTGGCAGACACTACTGACTTAATGCTCTCACTAAATCCCCAGAGGATGAAGGGGACATACAGGAAACTCACTAAATCCTCGGAGGATGAAGGGGACTGACTAGAAAATGAGGACGATCGCCAAGGTGAATATCGATGGAGGATGAAGGGGACAGATAGGAAAATCACTAAATCTTCAAAGGATGAAGATGCATAGAGATAAAATTACCATTTATAGAGGTCAGGAGAATTAGAATGCTCGCCAAGTGTAATGATCCCAAGACAAATTATTTCTTGGAATCACTAACTACTACTGATCTATTGATGTGCAGGTATTTATTGAGTTATTAAGTGCATACAAGATTCATCAACACATGAAGATCACAATATATTAAAGATGTAGAAGCATAAGAAAAGATCTGACCTTTTTATTATGAGCAATGTAAGATCAATACAATAGATGGCTGATCTGGCATAAACCTCAGATGGTCATACAAGTAATAGATATGAGCTACTACAAAATGCTCCTGACAATACAAAATAAGCCTCCAAAGGCTGGATATACAATGAATACTGGATCAAGTAGATCTGAGTGGTACTAATGCTCAACCTCCAAGTTGGAAAGTGCCACACACTGCTAGAATGCGGAAACCCTCAATAATTCGGCCCTACTACCAAAAGCGTCCAATCATCCTAAGAAATATGCCAAATTATAGATCGGGCAACTGTAAGGACAACCGAGATGTCCAAATTCCCAAATCCACTCTCAAATCCTGTAGATCTGAATTCCTCCATTGAATGGTGTGCCCCACTAGATGACTAAAGCCCTAGCTGGTTTGACCCTAATGAAGGAGGCCTCCAAATGATATGAAACTCTCCAAGAATATAGATCGGGCTATGAGAATCCCATGGGAGAAGTTTCGGACTCAGATCTCAAGCAAATATCCCTAGATATGAGTTTTACTGAATCACAGGACATCCCCTATGGCTCCAAGACATTCCAATTTGCAGACAAATGTAGAATGATGATAACCCTCTAGAAAATCACTCAAACTGATGGTCCTTCCCCTGCAAACAAAACCCAACTGTCAGAATGGCCCCAGGCCCTCAGGATAAGTTGGATCGAACCTCCCTCTAGACGATGGTGCGCCCTTGCTAGAAACACAAGAACAGTATGGCCTGCTACCTTCTGAAGTGCTAGATGGAGATGGTCTGAGACTAGAATGGTGTGGAAGAGTCTTTCATCCCGGAGACCAAGCTATGGAACAAGGTGAATGGATATTTCATCACTGAGTTTCTCACAAGGGTTTGTACAACAAAACCCCCAAACTGAATGCTCAAGAGCAATAGAAAATGCTAATCCAAAACCAGAATGCCTAATAGGTGTGCCCTAGCCTCTTACTTATACTTTTTCCTTCTAATTCTCTGTTGAGTTAGGTTAAATACAAGGTTTAATATTCTATTCTTCTGTTGAGTTATCTTTTACCCTTAATCCCTTTTCCTTTCTTAAGTCAACTTAAAAATATAACTTTAGCCTCTTTGACTTCCCCCTTCAGTGTAAGACTATGACCTAGTGGGGGTGCCCAGGCCACCGAGTCTCCACATCACTTCTCTAAGAGGTGGGGGACAATACAGTCTCCCCTGCTTAAAATTGTTTGTCCTCAAGAAATTCCAAACCTGCTTCTCTTACCACATGCTCTTGCTCCCAAGTGGCATCCTCAGTGGGTAAATCCTTCCACCTGATCAGGTACTCCTTGATGCTTCAGTTTCTGAGCCTCTTCTCTCGGACTTGTAGTACCTCCTCTAGAATCAAAACCAGTTTTCCCTCCTCATCCATGGGGGGTAATACCTCAATAGGCCTGATGTGTTGACCGAGGGATTTCTTAAGGCATGAGACATGAAAAACGTTGTGAATTCTGCTACCCTGTGGAAGCTCCAGCTCGTAAGCTACAACCCCTATCTTCCTACTGACTCTGTAGGGTCCAAAGAAATGAGGCTGTAGTTTCTCCGCTCCGCTTATTTGAATGGAAGCCTGCCTGTATGGTTGCAACCTCAAGTAGACTAAATTGCCAACCTCAAAAGTCTGGTCAACTCTGTGCTTGTCTGCTTGGACCTTCTGCTGGTTTTGTGCCCTCTGTAGATGATCCTTCAATTCCCTGAGAATGTATTGGCTCTGTTGTACCCAATCCTGCACCACGGGTGCCCTGCTGTCCCCAAAGGAAATCTCCACAAAGGAAAGGGGATCATAGCTATATAAATCCCTGAAGGGTGTCACGCCTATGGATACATGATGGGTGGTGTTGTAGCAATATTCTCCCAAGTGCAACCATCTGACCCATGCTTTTTGTTGTCCTGCTATGTAAATTATGAGGTAGCCTTCCACCCATTTGTTGACTATTTCAGTCTGACCGTCCATATGAGGATGATAACTAGTACTAGGAGTCAATGTCGTACCTACTAATCTGAACAACTCTTGCCAAAACGTACTCATGAATCTGTTGTCCCTGTCACTGATAATGGTCTTGGGTAGGCCGTGTAGTCTGAACACCTCTGTGAAAAATAATTCGGCCACCTGTGTTGCGTTGAACTCTGTGGCTATGGAAAAGAAGTGTGAAAACTTCATCAACCTGTCTACCACCACAAAAATGCAATCCTTACCCTATGCACGGGGAAAACCGGTGATGAAATCCATGGATATACTTTCCCACTTGTGTTCTGGAATGGGTAGGGGTTGCAACAGTCCTGTAGGGTGCGTGTGCTCATCCTTGTTTTCTTAGCATGTGGTGCACTCTTTGACATGCTTAATCACATCCTCCTTGAGGCCTTTCCATGCAAACCTCTCTCTCACCTGCATGTACGTCTTATTGATGCCCTGATGTCCTGCTACTGGTGAGTTATGACATGCATGCAGGATATTAGATTTGAGAGTTGATCCAGGAACTAAGAAGATTCGACCTTTGTAATAAATGAGGTCCTTTATGACCCTGAAGTTTTCATCCTGTATTTTTCCGTCCAATAGTTGACAAGTGAACTGATCATTTGCATATTCCACTATCAAGTGATCCTTCCAATCAACTGACATACCGGACATGGAAAAAATGGATGGCCTCCTGGATAATGCATTGGCTACAACGTTGTTCTTCCCCTTGACAAATTCGATGTCGAAGTCATAGGCCTGTATTTTGGTTACCCATTTCTGTTGTCTTCCATTCAAATCCTTCTGCTCCAGTAGATATTTAAGACTATTATGGTCTGATTTGACCACAAACCTTGCACCTACCAAATATTTCCTGAACTTGGCTAGTGCATGCATGATAACCAAAATTTCTTTGTCATAAATGTTGTAAAGTAGTTCAGGACCCTTGAGTTTCCGACTTTCATAGGCAATGGGGTGCCTATTCTTCATAAACATGGCCCCTATACCTTCCCCCAATGCATCACACTCCAAGGTGAAGGGTATGCCGAAATCTGGGAGAGCTTGAACTCGACCGATACTCATGACTTCTTTCATTTTCTCCATCGTGGCTTGGGCCTTGTCACTCCATTTGAAGGACTCCTTTTTGGTCAGGTCAGTCAAGGTTGTGCATAGTTGAGAGAACCCTTTAACAAATTTCTTGTAGTATGTGCATAGGCCCAGGAATCCCCTCAGTTCCGTGAGTGTCTTCAGAGTAGGACATTCCCTAATGGCTGTTATTTTCTCCTGGTGTACCTATACTCCTTTTGTCCCTATGATGTGTCCCAAGTAGAGTACCTTTGTCATCCCAAATTCACACTTGGATTCCTTGGAATATAGTGATTGTTCCTCCATGATTGATGTGATTTGGTCCACATGTCAAAGGTGTTCCTCCCAGGTTTTGTTGTAAATGAGTAAGTCATCAAAGAATACCAACAAGTGTTTCCTCAGTTGTTTGTTGAACTCATGGTTCATGCAGGACTGGAATGTGGATGAGGCATTAGTTAACCCAAAGGGAATTACCAAAAACTCATAATGGCCGTAGTGACACCTAAAGGTTGTTTTTGAGATTTCCTCCTCCCTCATCTTGATTTGATGGTAGCCTAAATGGAGATCAATTTTTGTGAAATAGATAGCTCCATGCAACTCATCTAGCAACTTATCAATCCTGGGTATGGGGTACCTGTTTTTTATCGTCTTTTTATTCAAATCCCAGAAGTCAATGCACATTCTCATCGTTCCATCCTTTTTATTAACCAAGACTACTGAAGAAGCGAATGGGCTTGAACTCGGCCTGATGTGTCCCATGTCTAGAAGCTCTTTGATGGCCTTCTCTATCTCGTCTTTATACTTCTTGGGATGCCTATAGGGTGTGGTGATAACTGGTTTAGCCCTTTCTTCTAGATCAATGATGTGCTTGAACCCCCTGTCTAGGGGCACACCCAGAGGAATCAACCCAAACACCTTGTGGTGCATGTCAAGGATCTTTTTAATCTATGGAGCACAATGCACCTTTCCCTTCTCGTCCACCCGTGTTGATACTTTACATTCTACTGCGTATACAATTTATTCCCTTCTGAAGATGGCTTCCATCCTCTTGGCCGTGACCACTCTGGCGGAGTTACCTGTCATGCCTCTAAGCACAACCTTTCGTCCTCCTTCCTCTAAAAAGGACATTTCCATGGTCTTGTAATTGGTGGTGATGGGACCTAAAGTTTTGAGCCACTACACCCCTAGGATGATGTTGGTATCGGGAAGATCCATCACATACACATCCTGAACTAACTCATGCCTTCCTAAGGTGAGTTTCATACCTGGTATGTATCTGTCATAGGGCATAGTACTCCCTCCTGCTACCTCTACTTTGAACCCTTCAAACTCTACTGTAGGTATGTGCCTCCTCTTTAGTAATGCCGCATCAATGAAATTGTGGGAAGCTCCTCCATCAATCGGAACCGAGACTCTATGTCCCTGCAAGACCTGTCTCATCCTGAAGGTGTTGAACTTGGGTACCCCGCTAATAGATGCCAAGGTAGCCTTCTCTCCAGCCACACAGTCAAGTTCTGGAAGCTCCTCTTCTCCTATCTTTGTAGTTTCAGACTCAATGTTTTGTATCTGACCATACTCTTCCTCCTCTTCATTGTCCGAGGTAACTTATATATAGTGAACCTGGCCACATCCCATGCACTTATGTGACTGATTCCAAGGTTCTTTGCAAGTGAAGCAGAGTTTCTTTCTCCTGAGTTCCCTTCTGGCGTTGTCATCTATCCTACCACGACCCCTGTCAAATTTCTTTGGGTCACGTCCCCCCTTATTCATTGGAGGTCTTTGATCCCTTCCTCCATTGTTAAGAGGTGGTCTGGGTATGAATCTAGGCTTCGCAGCTGGCCCCAAATCCCTCACCTTCCAAATGGCCTACTGTAGGTTGTGGGGTTTAAAGGCCTTTACCCAACCCTTCAAGGGTTCCATCAACCCTTCTGTGAAAAGCATCATGAGCCTTGTTAGGGACATATCATGTACCATAACTTCCAATCTCTGAAATTCATCAATATACAATTCAACCGTACATGTTTGTTTGATTTGGGTAAGCTCTCGGAAATGTAGCTAAAGATCTCCTTGGTCAAATCTATCAATGAGCCTCTGAGTGAACTCTATAAAAGATACAATATGATTGTGGCCGAGTGTGGTGAGTCCATGATACCAACAATCATGAGCCTTTCCATCCAGGTACATAATGGCGAATTTGATGGCCTCCATCTCCCTCATGGGGTTGAGTTGCAGGTAAGTATCCAACTTTTGTACCCAATATTGAGCTATCATCTTGGTCATACCATCAAAGTATGGAATTTATATTTTTCCCGCTCTTTGTTCAAACTCAAAGCTGCCCCTATTGTTCGTCCTAGGTTGATTTCTGAACTTGAGTTGACAATACTGGTCTAGGGACATCTGTTTTTGGATCTTCATATCCAAACTGTAGTATTCATTGGTACTCCTCGCCAATTGTCCCACAAAATCTTCAACCAATTCCTGTTGCCCTAGCTCATCTATGAATGTGGGCATATACGGTCTCGGGTTGGCTCTTTCACTCACATGTCGGCCAAGTTGTTCATCTGTGAATGTGGGTATATATCTCCTCGAATTGATCCTGCTACCCATTTGACCCTGGAGCGTGTCTCCTTCCAAACTCCCCTCGGATCTGGAAGCTTTCTTCTGATAATGTCTGATCTCCTCATGGATCCCACCGGATCCATCGGCCTCCTTATGCCCATAAGTATCAGGGTCTTTCCCCTTATGTGCCATTTCCATTAGAAATGCAGTTAGCTTGGATTGGTTCATGTTCATTATCTATAGGTTCTTGTCAACTTTCTTCAATGTTTCATAAAGCTCAACATGTCCCTTCCTATTGGTTTCATGGTATTCGTCCAAATATCAGACCAAGGTGCTTTCTGTGTGGTTGACGGATTGCTGGAACTTGTTAAATTCCGCTGCTATGAGATTCAAGTCTACAGCTTCATGGTCATCTCTGGATCCTTTCATCTCAGCCTCTGTTTCACTGCTGGGTTTCTTTCTCCAACCCATAAAGTTACTGATGTACCTTTGCATGTGCCGATCCTTCCACAGGTTTGGAGGATCGAAGCTCTGATACCACTCTAATGATCCCAAGCCAAATTCTTTCTTGGAATCACTAAATACTACTGATCTATTTATGTGCAGGTATTTATTGACTTATTAAGTGCATACAAGATTCATCAACACATGAAGATCACAATATATTCAAGATGTAGAAGCACAAGCAAAGATATGACCTTTTTATTATGAGCAATGTAAGATCGATACAATAGATGACCGATTTGGCATAAACCTTAGATGGTCGTACAAGCAATAGATATGAGCTACTAAAAAATGCTCCCGACAATACAAAATAAGCCTCCAAAGGCTGGATAGACAATGAAGACTAGATCAAGTAGATCTGAGGGCTACTAATGCTCAACCTCCAAGATGGAAAGTGCCACACCATGCTAGAATGCTAAAACCCTCAATAATTCGGCCCTGCTACCAAAAGTGTCCAATCATCCCGAGAAATATGCCAAATGATAGATCGCGCAACTGTAAGGACAACCCAGATGTCCAAATTCCCAAATCCACTCTCAAATCCTGTAGATATGAATTCCTCCACTGAATGGTGCACCCCACTAGATGATTGAAACCCTAGCTGGTTCGAACCTAATGAAGGATGCCTCCAAATTCTTTGAAACTCTCCAAGAATATGGATCGGGCTATGAGAATCCTGTGGGATAAGTTTTGGACTTAGATCTCAAGCAGATCTCCCTAGATTTGAGTTTTATTGAATCACAAGACGTCCCCTATGGCTCCAAGATGTCCCAATCTGCAGACAAATGTAGAATGATGATAACCCTCTAGAAAATCCCTCAAACTGATGGCCCTACCCCTGCAAACAATACCCAACTGTGGGAATGGCCCCAGGCCCTCAGGATAAGCTGGATCGAACCTCCCTCTAGATGATGGTGCGCCCTTGCTAGAAACACAAGAACAATATGGCCTACTACCTTCTAAAGAACTAGATGAAGATGGGCTGAGACTAGAATGGTGTGGAGGAGTCTTTCATCCCCGAGACCAAGCTGCAGAACAACGTGAGTGCATATTTCACCACTGAGTTGATGACAAGGGTTTGTACAACAAAACCCCCAAACTGAATGCTCAAGAGCAATAGAAAATGCTAATTCAAAACCAAAATGCCTAATAGGTGCGCCCCAACCTCTAACTTATATTTTTTCTTTCTAATTCTGTGTTGAGTTAGGTTAACTCCCAGGGTTAATCTTCTATTCTTCTGTTGAGTTATCTTTTACCCTTAATCCCTTTTCCTTTCCTAAGTCAACTTAAAAATATAACTTTAGCCTCCTTGACTTCCCCCTTTAGTGTAAGACTATGACCTAGTGAGGTTGTCGAGGCCACTGAGTCTCCACATCACCTCTCGAAGAGGTGGGGGACATTACACCAAGGTACATATCGATACAATTAGTGTTGCTAGAGAATTCTCCAGTTGTTGAACACGTCAAAGAGACAGTTGTTAAACTTCTTAAAGAGACATACTTAATAAGTTACAGGTAGTTAATCGATATTTAACAGTAGGGAAATAGGACAAAGATGGCTATTAACTGGGCATCCAAAATTAAAATGGATAGATGTTAGTAAATGTTTATCTCAATAGAAAGCACATCTACTATCTAAATACAATATTTTAGTTGAGTGTAAGTATTAGGGTTTCTTACATAAGGCACCTTTTCTTATATTCACCACAACTGTTAGGTGCAATAATTTAGTAAAGTTATCGATATTGAAAAGGGTTTTGATATATTTTGAATAAAGTTTTAATAAAGTTAGTTGGGTTTTAAAAGAGAATGTGATATTGAAATACTTATGATAACGATGATTGTCATGAACTTTCGAAAAAAATGCTCCTTTTAGGATGTGAGGTATTATAACCAGTTTTATGATAAAGTTTGATATGGATTTTAAATGTGAATATGAAATACTTAAGGATGACGTTCATAAACTTTCGAAAAATTGTTTGTTTTAGAATTTGAATAATAAGCAGCGTATCATATGTTTTGATTTGGAATTTTTTATTTAAAAAATTTATTTATTTATTTTAAAATTTGATTTGTAAAGTTATTTAAACATATATCTAAATAATTATGTATTTATGTTTATAGAAATTTCATAGGATTATGAAATTATACTAATAACTAAAAAAATACATTAACAAATTTGATTTTTTTTAGGTTATTTTACTTGTCAACTATGATGATGATGATGATTATGATGATATGCTCAAAAGCATTGAGAGAAGCCTTCCAAGGTCACCATAGTTTTGATTGAATGAGGAGGTTAAGAAGATCTCTATTGTGAAAAATATTTTTGAATTGAAATCTAATATGGGTATAGGTAGGCCACTCTAGAGGTGTTTTTCATCTTATACCCTCATAGTATCACAAAGATGATAGATTCACTATCTAGGTGATGAGAGTTTGTTCTTACTTTAGCAATGTTGACTTTGTTCTTTACACTTCTCAAAACTGAGAGGTAATCTTGATCTTCTAAATTAGGGTTGACCACCTCCTTCTAGTATCTTAATTTCCTTTTATCCACTAATTCTTTAACACACCACATATTCTCTTTAAATTTAGAAGTAATAATATTTTTAATATTATTATATTGTGCATGATGGCTTCTTCTTGTATTCCCCATTAATTTCATATATATATATATATATATATATAATCTATTTTTAAGGTCACGGCCAAGCCACATCAAATTAGTGTATGAGACCCCTTTGTTAATGAAACAATAAAATAAATTTACTATTAAATCCCAAAAAAAAAACATTATTTACAATATCAATTAATTAGTATATATATTTTAAATAAGAATATTGATAAAAAAGAATTCACGAATAACGCATAAAATCCATAGTCATAAATAATAAATTATTGATAAATATAATTTCATGGTTCACTTTGTAACCATAAACCAAAAAAATTCATAACCACTATTAATTATATTATAAAATAATATTTTTATAATAAATTTTTATATATTATATTTAATATATTTATAAATTTATGAAAAAAAATTAGTTATATTAAATTTATTGAATATATAAATCATAAATGAAATAAATAAATTATAATAAAGTCATTTATCATTTATGGAAACATATGAACTAAATTATTCTAAAAACTTTTTTCATATTATATCAAATATATTTATCAATTCAATAGCAAAATCAAATATGTAAATATGTGAGTATGTTATTTTTACATAATAAATTAATTAAAAATAATAATTTATTAAATCAAAGTTTATATATATATATATATATATATATATATATATATATATATATATATATATATATATATATATATATAATCTATTCCATCAATAAAAATATATTACATTTCTTTTATTCATAATTAAAAAAATGAACTAATGCAAGTTTTATTGGAATTTTAATTATAAGTGAATTGAGGAGAATCATAATACAACATAACATTACTTATTTTTTTTTATGATTTATTGATTTATCATTTTCACGAACCTAACAATGCAACATAATCTTTAATGAAGATTAAAATTCAACATAATTCCACAGAGATGAGTTATTAATATGAAAAAATCATTAAGGAATAACAAAAATTCAGTGTAACTCTTCATGAACATTGCAATGTCACATAACCATTAAGGAACTTATAAATTCAACATAATTTTACCAACATGAATATAAGAATGCATCATAGACATTAGGGAACATAGCAATGAAACATAATGTGTGGAATGTTGCAAAGGGACATAACCCTCCGAGAAGGTCGTAATGTGACAAAACCAATGGGGAACATATTAATTCAACATGTCAATGAATATGAATGTCACAATGTGACATAGCCATTGGGGAACAATGCAATCGAACATAACCCTTGATGAATGTTGCAATCCAACATAACCCTTGATCGACGTCAAAATATGACACTATCATTGCAGAATGTAGTAATTCAACACAAGTCAAACAATATGGACATAACCTTTATGGTATAACCATCATTAAACATAGTCAACTATGGCCCACAAAAGATAGCCATGGTGAACATAAGTGAATTGTGATAAATTTAATAATATGAAATAACTATTGATAAATGTCATAATCTAACCTAACCTTACAGAACCATTGCATTGAAACATAACCACCAAGGAACATATCAATTCAAGATGTGTCAACCAAGATGAATGTCATGATGCTACAAAACCATTGGGGAAAATTGTGATCCAGCACATGTCTTTTAATTAACATTGTAATGCAACATAATCCTTCAAGAGCATTGCAATTCAATATAAGTCCTCCTAGTTTAATTTCATAGGATGACATATCCATTAAGGAGAATAATTTTTTTTACATAACCCTTCTTGATTGTCACTATGCGGAAAAATAATTAAGGAACGTAGAAATTCTATATAGGTTGACCAAGATGAATATCTGAATGAATATTAACCATTTAGGAATATGTTACTAAAACATAAACCTACTTAACAATGCAACGTGAAATAACCATTGAGGATTGTAACGATTCAACATAAGTAAATGGATACAAAGATCACAATGTGACAAATACACTAGTGAATGTGAGAATCTAACATAACCCTTGAGGACTTCCAAAAGCACAATGTGAGTAAATCCTTGATGGCCATCAAAATGCAATGCAACTATTGAGAAATGTAGTAAATCAATGTAATTCAACCAATGTAAATGTCACAACGTGATATCACCATAATAAACTATGGATACATAATAAACTTGGTTAAACATTGTCAACCATGGTCAACTTAGTAAGCCAAAGGCAACCATACTAAACCGAGGCCAACAAGAGTCATCCATATTAAAACATGATTAACAAATATTGAACCAGGGCCAACTAAAGTCATCCATATTAAAACATGATTAACAAATACTCAACCAGGGCCAATGAAAGTCATCCATATTAAAACATGATTAAAAATATTCATACATAGTTAACCATGGCCTACCATGGGAAACTAAAGTCAATAACGATCAATCGTTACTAAGCATGTTCAAACATAAGAAATGATGATCACCATGAAAAGAAAAAAGTTAATTATGGTCAACAAAATATAACAATAATATAACATGGTCCACCATAATCGTCCATACTCTACCATGGCCATCAAAATACAACAATAATCAAAGTAATAGCTTAATTTATCCTTTCATTGAAAAATGGTGACCATGGTAAACCATATTTGAACATATTCAACCATGGTTAACCTTATTCAAGCATGATAAAGATCACAATATGGAATAACTATTGAGGAATTTCATAATCTAAGCTGACCCTGGAGAACATTTCATTGCAACATAAGCATTGAGAAACATGGCAATTCCATATAAATCAACCAAGGTCAATGCCATAATGTTATGTGACCATTGAGAAACACTGAAATCCAACATGTCCTTTTCTCAACATTGAAATATAACATAACCCTTTAGGATCATTGCAACTTGGTATAAGTTTGCCTACATGAACATCGAAATGTGACATGTCTAGTAAGGAATATCAAAAATTTGACATAACCTTTGTTGTAGGTCACAATATGAAATAACCATTGAGGCGTAAGTTTTAAAACTATGAAGTAAAACTATGGATATAGATTCTTAAGAAAAACATGATTAATCAATGGCTCACTCACACAGTACATATAGATTTACGTTGGAAATTCTTAACATGGAGAAAACCATCCTTCCTTCGTTCTGGACCTCTCAAATTTTCATTGTATTAATGTCACCATTCACTATACAATATATACAATATTTTAGGTATTCTACAACTACCAAAACCCTAATAACTTAATCTCGTATTAATTTAGAAAACCGCTAAAAATAGTGAAAACTACCCAAAAAAATCCAATGTACCCCCACACACATGCAAATAATATAAAAAATACCCAAAATTCTCTCACTTGTTGTTTTATTTTCATACAAGGGGTCACATGATTACATAGTCAAAAATTGAGGGCAACAATGCCCATTGTTTATGTACACTAGGAGAAATTCTCAGTGCTCATAGACTTTATCAATGAATTTGCAACACTATTCAAAGTGCCAACCTACTCTGGAAAATCCTTCTTTTTTTCAACCATGTCTCTCACAAAGTGATATTGAACATCAATATGATTTCTATTTGAATGATCAGTTGGGTTCTTTTTTAGGAAGATTGCACTCTGACTTTCATAATATAATCTTATTGTTTGTTGTACTAATGCAATACCTGAAAAAAAACCATGTAACCATAATTCTTACTTGCTTGCATGGGTGGCTTCCATGTATTCAACTTCTATATTCCAGAGTGCCCATACATCTTGTCTTTTTCTCAGCCAACTGATTCCTCCTCGAAATAGTTTAAACAAAAAGCCACTTGTAGATATTCTACGATCCATATATCCATCCAAATATGCATCAACAAACTATAGTGTTCCCTCTCGGTCCTTAAGGATTTTTTTTTTGTATATGTGATGTGAATAATCCGTCAAAAAAATTGCTACAATAATGGTTTAATAGTGTTGTTGATGTGATAGTTTTCAATTAGTTTGTAGCTCCATTTGATACATTTTTGGCACACACATTTATATAAAATATAACACAATATATAGAACAACAATGGTAAAATTTAACAACAATATATAGAAGATAGATATGACTATTATTTGATATTGATTTGAGTTGTTAAAATAGTGAGAACACGTACAAATTCATTCCTATTACTACACCAAACAACCAAATGGAATCTAACCTATAGATATGTAAATACACAACAACAACAAGAGATAAACAAGCCTAACATTCTATAGGTGATGTAGAAATGAAAGGGATAAAATACATCAGTCCAAAATAGGTTACTCTCCCTCAATTATTCTAGAACTCATCCTTCAATAGAGACACCTTCCCCACATATATATATATCAACCTGTAGATAGATGAAAATATGTCTGGAATGAATAGTTTGATCTCTGCATTGAGTAGTGAACCTGGAAAGAAGGATACGGCTCCCCAAATACATAGAGTGACCCTCACTCTGCAAGCTTGTTCCCCTTTAGAATATTAAACCTATTTTCACAAATATCTCAACCCATAAATCATATAAACTACTCAGTAATGTAAATCTCAGTCGCCACAAGGCATCTGACACCCCATTCCTTCAACCACATAGTCTTCCCATGCTAAAATCAACCACAACAAGTATCTTGACTTCCTTCAAACAATTATCTCAACCCATTATGAGAGATTCACACCCCCCAAATACCACAATCTTTATTTCTACAAGGAAACTATCCTACAAGATGGAGATCTCAACCACAAACTTTGAACTTTGTTTCCAAATAAGAAAGATTCAACAACTGTAACATCCCGCTCTGGCGCACTTACCAAACTTATTATTTGAGGACACTTTCTCGCAAGTGATCTGGATTTTTATGATGATAAAACTTTTTCCTTCATTATGATGCGTTACATTATATGACAAAATGTTTTTACTACGTTGATGTAGACAGGTGCTGCTGACTCGGTTTCTTTGAGTGTGCAGGGTTTCGGAACTTGAGGATGCAGAGGCATCGGTGGAACTCCCTTGGACTCCATATTGAGTCAGGGAGTGGGCTATTGAGTTGTTTCATTTACAATGATATTGTTTCGTTTTGATGATATATATTGATTTTATGATATGTTGTTGACATGATCTGACATGATGGTTGATGATGCAAGTTGACGATAGCTTGCTGACCGGACTCACATATGGAGTAAAGGGGCCACACACAAGTTCCAGAGAGATTAAGGGAGAGGTGTGGACAACAGCCCTGCCACAGCCTACTAGCACTCCCGCCGTGGCTCGAACTGTAGGTTAACGATTACCTAGTTCGAGAGGATCCACGATGCCATGAGGGAAGACTGCGACAGTCGCTCACGATTATTCTAAGGGGTGCGCAATAAGGCGGGGGGCTTATTCCTTAGAGCCCTTAGTCTCCCACAAGTTCACCCGGCGGAGTGTTGACTCCAGGGGTTATGGAGTCTACCAATCCGTCAAGCCTGCGAGTGGCACCCTTGGAGCACGTGGTGCATCCTGAAGGGCACGTCGCGCAACCGAAGCAAGCAAGGTGAGTGGCACCCTTGGAGCACGTAGTGCGTCCTGAAGGGCACGTCACATTGATGATGATGATGAGACAACCTAGATGACCCTAGATCTTAACGCCTGATAAAATTCTTGAAAATGACTCCCCTAATTAAATTGTTGCCCTGTTCAAATCAAAACCTAAATTAAAACTTCTCTAAGACAAATTTTGACGAGCCCTAAGAAAAGATCCTACAAAAATAAACATAGGGCGTAAACTAAAACCCTCCTAGGTGTTAATTAAAGTCTTCTTAAAAGCAAGGGGGTAAAGTAATGAGGGGGTTAATTTAAGTGAAACCCATGGCGTTTAAATTATAAAGGAGAATTAAAATTATTAAAGAGGGGAGTATAAAAATTAGGATTTCAAAATAATAATAATAATAATAATAAAAATATTTGTTTATATATTGAAAAGAATATTAAGCACATTTATCATTTGGAGGTTTAACAAAAAAAAATAATAATAATAAATAATGGAAAGAGAGAAATAAAAGAAGAAAAAATAAATAAATAAGGAAACTTAAAAATTGGAAAGTAGGAGACATAGGGTAAAAAGCAAAAAGGAATCAACATTAAAGGAATTACTAAATTTCAGAAACTTCATTTTAGGAAAGTGATTAAAAGCATGAGAGGGGATCTAGGAACCCTAGGAGAAATTTAAGGAGCGATTTTGGGGGGGTGAGGGAATTTAGTCTTTTACTTATTAAAAAGAATTTAATTATTGGAGAACCCTAGGGATGAGTGACACTTGGACGACGGAGATTGTTTAGAGGTTTGTCATTAAAAATTAATTAATTGATAATTAGGAAAGTAAGTGGGACTCATTTTTCTATAAAAGAAAGGGAAAGGAAGGAAAAGGGGGAGGAACGGTTAGCGTAACGTTACGTTGCCGAATTGTGGCGTGACGGATTTCTTGTGAGGAGTTGGGTTTATCTCAGCTGTGTGGGAGTGGTAGCTCAGCCGTGGAGGCGAGCTGAGACGCTAGTCTACCTCTGGTTCTTGTGTGGCCCCTTTGCGACTCAGGGGGCTATGGGGGAAGCAGAGTACCCCTAGCGTTGGCTGGGAGGTACCGGTGAGCCTTTTACGGTCGGCGAGCGGGACGTGGCACGGAGCGCGGGACGTCTTCCAACGCAGGCGTAAGGCAACGGTATGATTTAATTGGTAAAGTAGAAAGCATTTTATATTCGACAAATTTACTGTTATTGATGATAATATAGTGAGATTATTTTGGCATTACATTTTTGGCAATTTCGTTTAGCACTGTTATTGTGAGTTTGTTCTGGCAATGTTGAAAATGTTACCGCCTCTTTTGGCCATGAGAAGAATGTAATTGTTGGGCGTTTAGGGTATGCATTGTAGATATGAGGTTTTAATCTGGGTTGAATGCGTTGATCAACATTTTTTATAATTGTGATTTGAAGAATACCCCTGCATTTGATAACTGTGATTTAAGATTACCTTTGCGTACTGTTTATTGGCATTTTATCACTGTTTGGCATCCGTTTATTGGCCTTTTTTTTTTTGTTTCCCCTGCTCTTGGGCGTTTTGGCTACTGTAGGTGAGGCGTGCTGCCTCTGTCACTTTTAGGCGTTTTCAATTGATTTTGGCATTGCCACCATTATCTTGTGCGTTTTTACAACCCTGAATACCAATCCAAGACCCTTTACATTTCGTTTAGCTCTATGTCTGCGTTTACTTCTCAGTGGAAAACCGGGACTGTTCTTACCTATGTCTACTTTTGGATTTCGTTTCAAATGACCTGGGCATTTAACCCATTGTGGTTGCGGTGTGTGTCTTATTTTTATGACTGAGTACGCATCAATTTTCGTGGGCATTGTGCAGACAGGCGCGTATATTTGAGTTGATTTCATGTGTTTCCTTCTGTCTGGGCAATGAAATCAGTGTCGCGTTGTTTCTTTTGCGATTGGGTCTGTGTTTTCATCGCCCTCCTTGTCTGGTGCGTGCCCTCCCCTGCAGTTGGATTAGTTGAATCAGCATACAGGTTAGTGACTTATGGCCTTGGTCAGATAGCGTAGATCCCGAGAAGTATACCCTTAACCTATTGTATGCAGTTAGTTAACATCAACAGAACGAAGGGTCCGGGAGGGACTGTTATCGCAACAGCGGACGCTGTGGGGTTAGTGTGCACACAAGCTGGTAAGGTTATAATTATTGCGTTACTATGGGTTGAACTCGAGTTCTGACAGTTTAAAGGATAGGTAGGAAGATTTATTTTACTGACTGGTGGTCACCCTTGCTATTGGTCATTTTTTATTTTTATCCTTTCGATACTGTTGGTTTCAAATCGATTCCTCAGTGGAATAGCCACGAGTCGATGTCAGCATAGGAATCCACTATTTTATTGTTACAGCGTGACTTCCTTAGGGTAATTTCCTTGTGTATTGAAAAGTTTAGAAGGGAGTAAGGCGCGTGACCGCTGTCAGCAACTTCCTGGGTACGCATGGCTCCCGAGTGGATGTTGTAGCGTCGAAAGTCGTTGTTATTCTGACCCTTAACGCTGACAGCAAAGGTATTAATCGCCATCATTTTTTATTTATGATTTCCCATCGCCAGGGTTGACAACGCCTCGAACGGATCAGTGCACAGCCTTTTTATTATTCCCGGACAGAAAGGGCTCAGCGTATAACCTGAGACCCGTTTGCTTGGAGTCAAAAAGCCATTGGGTCTTCGTATTCTACACATCCCCAGTTTTACGTTCCTTTGAATTAACCAAATCCTTGTTAACTGGTGTTGTCTGCCATGTCACAGTTTTATCGGAGTACTTAACCCCTTGCGTGTAAATCCTTAACTATTTTGATAAACGAATGAATGCTGGTGTACGGTAAACATTGAACGTAAGGAACATTAGTGAACTGTTATTACTTTCTGCTATTGTAATTGTATTGTAAAGAAGGTTATTGCAATGATATTCCATTATGTTAAGGTATTGTATTTATATCATACTATAATGAAGGTCAGGTAATGTGATCTTGATGAACCATCTTATGGTGGAATGCAATGAACATTAATGTGAGGAATGGTTAGTGTAAATCTAATGTAAATAATGGGCTCATTAAAGTATAATCGTTAGTGTTAAGACATTTCAATGTATAAATCATTAGAGTTGAGACATTGTAGCCTAGTTGTTTAATTGCAAGGTCTTTTATTATAAAGTAAAGATGCTAGTTTTTAAGAAGGTCATGGTAGGTAATATGGATACTAACATATGAGGTGAAGTATGGATATTTGGTACAAGCCCTTTTTAATTATCTTATATTGACACATGGTCATTGTAATTATTCCATTGACACATAGTCATGGTCATTTGTTGTTATATATTTACTTTCCAATTATGATGTCATATGGTGGTTTTTAAAATCTGATGTTATTGTATAGGTGAGGTTATTGTTATTGTATATGTGAGGTTATTATATATATTGACATAATGTTGGTATTTTTAGATATGATGTTATTTTTAAACATCATGATTAGTCAATGTTAGACACGATGTTAGTCATCATATGATGTCATTTATAACCATGAGTTATTTTATAAGTATTTATGCACATGAGGTCATTCATGTATGGAGGTTATTCATAAATAGGAGGCTAATTAGGAGGTTACTTAGTGCATCAACATTAAAAATTTATGATTCTAATGGCATCGAATGGTGAGCTCCTTAGGTTTAATTGGGTGTTCTTATCTGGGAAGGTCATTATCGTTTTTGGGTGGTTGTTCTTAGATATTGTGATCTTTGGGTGTTCGTTGTCAGAGTCCTTGTCACGCGCCATCCGTAAGGGGCGTATTTTTTCTTCTTGTTTACGTTGTACTTGATTATATTTAGTTAGTTGCTTGGTGTGTTGTGTCGGGGGGGAAGTAGACACCTCCATGTTCCTCAGAATAGTCGCCAGCCCTGAGACCTTAAATGGTTAAAATCGATGGGAACCTGGGCTTGAGCGTTTCTTATGTGTCTTGGAGGTCCTAACCATTGCAGGGTAGGACGGGCGGGAGGTCAGTCGTATTTAGCAGTCAGTTTTACCTTGTCGTGTGATCATCATTTATGCATGTGGTTACGTATCGTACATCCTGGTAATCTTCTTAGGTTCATCTTGGTTGCGTCATATTCTTCGTCGGGCGGCGACGCAGAGTCGAATAGGTTGTTGTTGTTTCCTTGTACACACGCACACACACACTTTAAAAAAAAAAAAATAAAAAAAATTTGTACCTGTTACTTGAATGGTTGTCGTAACGAGGCGGTTCGTTACAACAACGATGAAGCACAATGAAGAAATTTATGTGATCGCTTCCCCAAATGACCATCTCAGGTGGATATGGTGCACCATTGAAACCAACCTCTGAATTTTCCCTTAGGGTTTCTTTCCAAAGAGTTCTCAAGTCACAAGAGCTCTCTCAAATGAGTTTAGAAAATAATTGGTCAATATTGAGAGAGGGTGCCCTCTTTTTTCCTTTTTATTCTTTTGTTGACTCTTTTGTGACCATTTTAAATTTTAATAATTTTAAGTGACTTTTCATATTCTAAAAGTCACTTAGGCAAATTTTTTCTATTTAATCAATGTCACCTTTTAAAATTAATTAATTCCCACTCAAATGACATTAAATAAATAAATAAATCCCCTTTTCATATTGACTACAACCCACGGTAATTACATATACCATTTTTTCCATATCCTAGAGGACTCATTTGGAAAGGGACATTACAATACTCCCTTACCAAGATAGCTTATCCTCAAGCAACTGCAAATTTGGATGTTGTAAGATCTAGTCACTCTTTGACGTGGCATCCTCTGCTAGTAAATCTATCCATCTGATGAGGTACTCTCAGATCACCTTGTTTCTCAACCTTCTCTCCCTGACCTCCAATACATCCTCAGGAACCAATACTAGTTGTCCTTCCTCATCTAAATGAGGAAACTCTATCGAAGTCATGACCTACTATCCCAATGCATTTTTGAGGCATGAAACATGAAATACATTGTGTATTTTTCTTCCCTCTGACAACTCCAACTCATAATACACCTTCCCAACTTTTCGAATCACCTTTGAAGGTCCATAAAAACATGGCTTAAGATTTTGTTCTCCACTTTTCTTCAAGGAAGACTATTTATATGGTTTTTGCCTCAATAATACCAAGTCCCCCACTTCGAAAGTGCACTTGACCCTATGCATGTCTTCATATACCTTATGTTGATTCTGGGCCATCTGTAGATTTTCCTTGAGATCTTTGAGTATGTCTTGACTCTCCTGGATCCATTCCTTGGCTTTAGGATCCCTTCTATCCCCAAATGAAAGATCGACAAAAGAAGGAGCATCATAACCATATAATTCTCAGAATGGTACCATGCCAATGGACATATGATAAGTGGTTTTATATAAATGTTATCCCAAATGCCACAACTTAACCCATGCTTTCTTCTTCTTGGACACATAGTTATGTAAGTACCCTTCTAGCCATTTGTTCAGAATCTCTTTATGTCCATCTGTCTAAGGGTGGTAACTAGTGATGGGAGTCAATTTTGTGTCATCCAGTCTAAACAACTCCTAGAAAAATGCACTAAGAAACATGTTTCCCCTATCACTGACAATATACCTCGACAAACCATGGATTTTGAATACCTCCCTGAAAAACAACTCTGCTACCTGTCACTACAAGAATATATCGTATTTAGTTGTATTCTAGCTATAGTGAGTACCTAAGAGACAAGAGTATTGATCCTACAAGTATACTCTTATAATATAAATAAATGTAAACATTAAAAAATACATAATGTAGGAGAAGCAGGATCACGGGACACATAACATCCTATAAGTTGACAAACACTCGAATAGATCAAGGCATGGAAATAGAGTATATCCTTACTCTCAATGTTACAAATTTCATCTGAAAATGGTATGACTTGTTGATCAACTTTCAAAAGAAAAACATAATCCACTTGTAAAATAAAAATAGGTTTTTCATTGTCACTCTTGCAAATATTTTATATTGCATCATTTTTTACTTCAACAACAACAACCACATTTAGCAATCAACATTTAGTTTTTTCTTATAGATTTTAAAAATGCACTTATAAACTTACAAGTTTCTTTAATGAACATACTATTGGGATTTTAGGTAGTCTATAGCAAAGGCAATAGTTACTAGAGGAAGGAATTTAATAAGAAAAACAATGCTAGAACACCTTAATATAAAGCTCTCCAACAATGGGATTCATCTAATGACGAAAATCAAGCTAGTCCATAGAGCTCTCTAGTAACTTTAATATATTTCTCTCAAGTTCATTCTCCTTTCTTTATTCATCATCATAAATGATTTTGAAACCAAAACTAATGAACCACGGCATAAATCAGGCATAAATCAAGCTAGCTCTCTAGTAACTTTAATATATTTCTCTCAAGTTCATGCTCCTTGATTTATTCATCATCATAAATGATTTTGAAGCCAAAACTAATGAACCACAGCATAGTAAAAGATTTAAATGAAGTCAAGAGTACATACCCTATATATATGAGTCACCATGCATTAACTAAATATGATATAGTGATTATATGCCAATTAAGTCGATGAAGTGATTTACACGATTAATATCATATATGAGACCTAACATTATAATGTTATAACAATTAATTTGTGGCATTACTTGATTTCATATCTCTAGCCTCAAGTATTTTCTATGCTTTCACAGTTCAAATATAAGAAATGAAAGGGATAATTTAATCTCACCTCATGAAGAAGCCAAATAAAAATAACAAATATTTTATCAAGTATTTTCTATGTTTTCACAGTTCAAATATAAGAAATGAAAGGCATAATTTAATCTCACCTCATGAAAAAGCCAAATAAAATTAACAAAGATTTTATCGGTAAAGATAAAGTTTTTATATATATTGTAGTAAAAAAATTTGGAAAATTTTACATAAATGACTAATATATGCTTAAATTTGTGTGTGAGGTCTCACAAGAAATGACAAACCAATGACCAAGATCCCTTTAGTTTGAAACACAAGAACTACTAACTTAAATACAAAGGTAAACAATAAGTAAAAGATTCATCCTCCATGGGTTCATAAAATAATGTAATGGATGTAAATTAACGTGATGTTATCTATGATATCTAAACAATAAAGCAAGTTAGTATAATGATAAATTTAAAATGTTTAACATTTTAACTATGTTGGTTATTTCTAGCACTACATTCTTAGAGTATTGGAAAAGAAATTTGAAAAAATTATAGTACACTGGATACATAGATGACTTTTTTAAGGAGGAAAGGTCATTTTGGTGAAGGAAGTGCTAGAAAGTATTTCTGTATATTGATTATTATTGGCCAAGATACCAAGAAGTGCTAGAAAGTTTAATTATGTTGGTTACTTCTATGATATCCCAACAATAAAGCAAGTTAGTCTAGATGATAAATTTAGAATGTTTAACATTTTAACTATGTTGGTTATTTCTAGCACTACATTCTTAGAGTATTGGAAAATAAATTTGAAAAAATTATAGTACACTGGATACATAGATGACTTTTTTAAGGAGGAAAGGTCATTTTGGTGAAGGAAGTGCTAGAAAGTATTTCTGTATATTGATTATTATTGGCCAAGATACCAAGAAGTGTAATGAATAATATAAGACGAAGGATGTTCAATTTTTTGTGGACAAGAAAAAAAGATAAGGAAGGTATGCATTTGATAAGCTGGGAAAGGATATCAAAACAAAAAAAGATAGGTGGGTGGGGCATAAAAAAAATGTATACATTCGATAAAGCTTTGGCAACAAGAAGTATGTGGAGATGTCTGATGTTGCCTAGACTATGGCATGAGGTCATTATTAAAAAATACCTACAAAAAAAGTCTGTGGAAACTTGGTTTAAGCTGGAAAACAAAAATTGGGTTGGAGCTTGAAATTTCTGGAGAGCCTTAATCTCCTCATTACTAGTAATCTCAGACTGGTTGTCATGGAAGCCTAGGAATGGAAACATTGTTCGTTTAGGTTTAGACCCTATGGTGGGGTGTTATAATTTTTATAAACTTTCATCTAATCTTATTATGGTACTGAAGGAAAAAGGCTTGGTCTACTTGGCACAGGCTGGGGATTTTACAGGACATACTGGATGGAAACTGGGTGAGTTGCTAGGGCTGGATGGAGATTTAAAACAAGAGTGGATAAACTATACAAAGGGTTTAAGTGGAGCAGGTATAGTTATGAATGAAGAAACAAATGATTTGAGTTGGTCTTGGGATACAAAAAATGGTCAAGTAAGTGGAAAGTTAGTTTATAATGCACTTCTATTTAAGGAGAGGATAGAAGCTACAAAGTTATGGTACAAAAAACTATGGAACTAGAATTTACCACTAAAAATAAAGTCATTCATCTGTTTAATGCTTGAACATAGGATACTTACATGCGAAATTTTGAGGAAAAGAGGTATTAATGGACCAAGCAAGTGTGTTTTGTGTGGGATTCATGAGGAAACACTAAACCACCTTTTTATTGAGTGTAGCTTTATAAAAACCATATGGGCCACTGTATCAAAGAATTTCATATTACATAGTGGTTGGGTGGGTAGAGAGTTAGAAGAATGCTTTAAAAGTTGGATTGGGAAAAAGGACAATTGGGAAGAAATTACATGCTTCATCTGTTGGGAGGTATGGAAACACAAAAATATAATTATATTTGAAAATGTGTTTCCTAGACTGGGCAGAGTGTGTACTTGGATCCTACATGCCTTGGGAGATTACAAACCTATACAGAAGTTAAAGAAATTAAGGATTTATAGACCTCCTTACTTGGATTGGGATTATGCAATAGGGTTCTTTGATGAAACCTCACAGGACAGGGGAAAAAAATGTGGGGCAGGGGCTATTTTAAAATGTCCAGCTTTAGGGACCTTCTTGATATCCAAACGAACTGTGGGTATATGACAAATACAAAAGGAGAATTTTTAGATTTATGGTGCATCTTGTATTTCACAAATGTATTAAACGTTACAAGATTAATGCTGGCAGGTGATTCTAAGATCATTATTGACTAGTTCAATAATGATAATAATTTACAGGTACTCGTTTTACAGCCATGGATAACAAAAAGAAGAAGATTGTGTGGAAGTTTTATTCAACTCAAAGAACATCACATTTACAGAACATATAACAAGGTTGCAGATCAGATGTCCAAGGAAGCACTACAACTAGATGAGAAAAGTGTCTATTTTACAAAAATCACATATGGTCTTCCAGAGAACTATGAAAAAGTGTCTACTAGATAAATAATACTTGTACAAAGGAAAATGACAGGTTGGATATTCACAGTAAAAGACTCGTTAATATTTCATTTGTGTTTTGATAAATTTTGTAAACAAAGTATTAACCTTAAAAGTAAATATTGTTGTATATGATTATTTAAAAAAGTTTTGGTGAAAGTTTAATAATGGGAATAATCATGAACTAAAAAAACTGATTTAAAATGTAATATTCTCTTAGAACTGATTTATTATATTAAATAATTTAAAATATTTTTCTTTCTAAAAAAATTAAAATGTAATATCCTCTTGAGAACTGATTTATTATTTAAATAATATAATATATTTTTCTTTCTTTTAAAAAAATGTAGGAATCGTTTTGAAACTTCCTAAAGTTCACATCCCCTATTCGTAAGGCCTTTAAACTTGAATTTATTCGTAAGGCTTTTAAACTTGAATTTAAAGGTAAATCAAATGTAACAGCTTCATCTTCCATAGGGTCATAGAATAATGTAATGGATGAATTGAGCAAATATTTTAAGTTATTTGATAATTGAAAACACTGTTGTTATGTAGCTTTTATTTTTTTCGATAATGTGAAGTTTTATTTAATATAGGTTAAACAAAATTAGTGTATGAAGACATAGACATAAATGGAAGAAGGATTAAATTATATATTCATATTCATTGAATAGGTTTAGAAAAAGTTGAAATTTTAAATATTTGATGGTTTATAAAATAAGAGATATAGAAGAAGCAAAATACATGTATATATATTTATTGTTAAAAACTTGGATGAGTAACTAAAAGGAAAAGTTGAAACTTTAAATATTGGATTTATTAGTAATATAACAAAATGTATTTGATTTGCAAAGTTCAAATAAATAAATAAATATTTTCAAATGATTTTTGTTGAATTTATTTTCTTACAAATAATTTTGAGAAATCAATTTTTTTTTAAATAATTGTATTTATTATTATAAATAGATTTCAATTTCAAAATATCTATCATAATATTGATCTTCTAATTCATCTACCTCACATTATAAAGAAATCTAAGTAATCCCTTACCTTTTTTAATGTTTAATAGACAAATTTTGATTTCCAATTTTAGAATAATTTTCTTAATTTTTTTTCAACATCTAAATAATATTACCTTTCTTAAGATAATATTACTTTTCTTAAGATTTAATAGAGCAATTTTGATTAACCACCATCATCATCATTTTAATTTTTTTAATATATATGAATAATCCAAATATAAAATATTATCATTGAATAACATTTTGTATTTATGATGTTTTAAAACCTTAAATTAGCATTAATGAAATAGATATTTTATTTAAACACCAAATTTCAATCCTCTAAAAAAAACCCCAACAACAAAACAAATTATTTAATTATTTCAAAAATTTAAGGATTGATTTAAAAAAACGTTATTATCTCAATTACTTCTAACAACTCGATTATGAAAATTTATCCAAAGGCTTGTGATAATGACAAGTGCCTTTGAATGCTAAGTAAGAATTAAGATTATAATTTACTTGAAGGAATATTGTCCAAAATTCATCGTACTTGCTACGATCCATCCATTTAATATCGTGAAAGATTATGTTCCTTATGTTTGAAGGGATTATGGATGGACTCTCAAAGGGGTATATGACTATAGAGTGAATTTATTATTGTTTATATAAAATATAGACATTGCACGTATTGAGGTTATTATATGAACAGAAACAAAGTATATTCGTAAATTTAATATTATGTTAGATGTGGGATAAATTAATTTGATATATTATTTCAAAAATAATAATTGAATATGGATGTATGTGATATGTAATATATATATTTTAAAATTGAATAAAAAAATATAATGTAAAAAAAATATTAATAATAACATATATATAGTTAAACATCAAATTTGTGTATGAGATTTTTTTCATCGAGAGATTTTGAGTGGTAAAGTTTATAGAGGTATACATACTCTATCCTCTTATGCATTTGAACTTGTCACCTTTTATGAGGAAACACATGTTCTTAATCATTAAGCCCACTCAGACGATATATATATATATATATATATATATATATATATATATATATATCATGGAGAAACATGATATATTATATATC
>ML777477.1:1336874-1354162 GCA_009831015.1 Picea engelmannii
ATGTTATATGTATTACATATAACATATGTTATATGTATTACATATAACATATGTTACATATAACATATGTTATATGTAACATATGTTATATGTAACACATATAACATATGTTATATGTATTACATATAACATATGTTATATGTATTACATATAACATATGTTATATGTATTACATATAACATATGTTATATGTAAGGTAAACTCCTTGTATGGTAGAGTGTGTTATGAGAAGCAATGCTTCCCATTTCCTCACATGCCTCAACAATTTATCTCACATGATTTTGAATTCATGGAATGTTGAAGGAATAATTCATATTTGTGAATTATGAATAATGTCTAAAATATATAATTGCACAAATATAATGAAATATATCAAGTTTAATGTCTATTTATGAGTAAAAGATGAGAATACATTAAAAATATTAAGGATAAGAATCTCATGAATTGAGTTGAAATATTTAAAAGAATATTATAGATATGGATAAGTATATGATGTGATACTGATCTAATTACATAATTGAGACTTAGCAATTATGGTTACCTATGGTTATAGACCATTTGTATAATAGAAAGTACACACCCAAATGTTATAATGTAATGTAGATTTTTCCCTTCTAATACAAATTTAGAGTGTCCCTTGCTTCAATATATATGTTTGTATGTATATGTTGTTGGCTATTAAAACCAACATTTGCTATCGGAGCGTTCAAGATCTTCCACATTGATTTTTATCTGCAGTTACTCCATCACACCTGTGTGAAGGACAAGTTTGTTGCGGGAGGACTGATACGGTGGATCATCACACCTTACAGCGTGTTGAAGTAGCGATAACAGAGATAATCGCTCAGCGTGACGTGCAAGAGGGGGGATAACCGGTAAGCATCGCTCTGCATGCTTTACGGAAGGAGCGATGACCATGGTATAAGAGCTCGTGAATTTCCTTGGTAAATCAATGAAGAGGTGGATCGAGGTATGAAAATTGATTTTTGTCTCATTATGCACATGATATATTTTAATAAAGAGATCCAATTTATAATTGGATTATGTTTTCAATAAGTGGAGGGTTTTTTAAATAAAATGTGAGGTGGATATTGTATTTTGAGGTTTAACCTTGAAATATAATATTAAATCTTCATAATAAGAATTTTGGTTTTATAAGTTGTAGAACATCATGTGTATTGGTGTTTTGTGTTAATGCAAAAAAGTATAGAGGTCAAATTTTGAGGTGGAAAAGTTCAACAGAAAGAATAATTTGGATTTATGGAAGTTCAATGAAAAGAATAACTTGGATTTATGGAATCTCAATCGTTGTTCGTACAACAAGGAAACAACACGAGTGGTGATGGTTGAGTCATCGTGAAGAAAAAAAATATGTATTTACTTTGGTGTTGTAAAAAATATCGATTGCATTTAAATGGTCATACGTCTGGAAGACCTGGATAAGTATGTGTACCTCGGGTTTATCAGGTCACCTATGAAAAGTCTAGACATAGATTTAAGTAGATTGAATATGTGGGGGACATGTATGTTGGGTTAACCTTGACTCGGTGAAATAGTTAATGAGTTAAATATGGTTTTTAGGTCAAAGCACGTGGTTTTTCGGGTGCATGTCTTTTGGGTAGCCCATGGTATTGTGTCCATGGATTCCATGCAATGACGCCTTTAAAAGGCCTGGTGAAATCCATTGTAATTGGGCCTCGAGGTAAGCAGTGAAGGCTTAGTTGGTCGGCTTGACCGTATTTGGTCAAGGGAATGTTCGTGTTAAGGTGGAGCACTAAGAATCCAGTGTAAAGTCCTTGGAGGTGAGTGGAAAAGGTTCACTTGGGTTGGATTGGTTAGATTTGGTCAAGGTTGTTCGAATGCAAAGTTTGAGGTGGAGCAGTATGTTCAAGTTATAAAGGTGGGTATGTAGAAAGGTTGATGTATTGGAAGGTCAATCAAGTGTTTGAGAATATATGATGAAGGTAGGTTCATATCCATGGAACTTGCAAAGTATTGCAAGGAAGTTGGGATCAAATAGGCATGTTCAGTAATGTCAAGTTGCAACAATAGTTGTGGACATAAGTGGTTTTTCTATCTGATAACTCGATCACCATCGGTTGTAAAAGACTAGAATATTCTGGAAGATGTATGAACATGTCATCTGGTAATTACTCAAATATGAAATTATTCGGTTGTGATGCTTATGTTCTTTTTATCAACACTCTAAGTAGGACCCAGATCAAGCAGGTAGATCTTTGATATAGTGATGATGTTAAGGGGTGCAAACTGTGGGATCCTACTACCCACAAAATCATCATGGACAAAGATGTAGTGTTTGTTGAATCTCTTTTAATAAAAATAGACATAGTAAAAGATGAAAGATCCAAAGAATGACTAGTAGAAGAAGGGTATTTGGA
The DNA here is from genome assembly GCA_009831015.1 of Picea engelmannii. NCBI lineage: Eukaryota > Viridiplantae > Streptophyta > Pinopsida > Pinales > Pinaceae > Picea > Picea engelmannii. Next base: position 1,339,274 of record ML777477.1, read on the forward strand.
AGGTATTGATTTCCATGAAAGTCTTTCATCGGTTGTTAAAATATTTTTTCTATTCATGCTATCCTACCACTAGTTGTGTTAGTAAAACTAGATGTTAAAATTGTTTTACATGGAGTTTTTTGGATAAGGGGATGTATTTCGAAAAACCATAACAGTTAGTTCATAATTGCAACAAAAGATTTGTTTGAAAACTCAAGAATCATTGTATGGCCCGAATCATGTAAGGAAAATGGTACAATATGTTTGAGTCCTTCATGGTGATCCAAATTTTACAAGGAGTGGGTATAACCATTATATTTATGGTATATTCATTAACTTGGTGTTATATGTTATGATTGTTGCAAGCACAAGCATGTTTGAGATCAACAGGTTGGCTTAGCTAGTTAGGACGTTGTTATGAAGGATCTGGGAGAAACAAATAAATCTCAGGCATGGAAATACATAGAGACAGGAAGGATGGTAATCTTGGTTATCACAACAAAAGTATGTGGTGAAGATACTCAGGAAATTCGGTATGAATAATGTTAAACTGGTAAAATCCCTTTTTCTTTCATTTGTAAGTTCTCTTCAGGTTTATGTCCTAACTGATGAATAAGAAAAGGATTATATGTATCAAGTATTATATTCTAGTAAAAATTTTGATGATTGCAATGGGAAATGGTCATCATTTCACATGCATTTGGTGTTACCGATAGACACATGGAAAGCCCAGGTGAAGAGAATGGAAATGGGTGCTTCAAACATAAAAGCACAAGGATCACCTACATTGGTTGCACTGATTTAGTCTGTGGTTATGATTTATGACATTTGGACAAGAGGATATCTACCTCAGGCTATGTCTTGAACAAATGCAAGGATCTATTAGGTAAGTTTGGACAGGTATAGGTTGTGGTGTTTCGTGGTGGTCAAAGTGTTTTTCATTTGACTAACAGCCCATCGTATCAAAATGGGATAAGTGCATCGGTTTATAATACAGGTTACTAATGGAGGTAGAATGGTCCATACTGGAGTGAATCTTAGGCATGTTTACGTAACAATGTTGTTAGAGAATTTGTGGAGTTGCGATTGTGTTTTGCTTCTTTTAGCTTGTAGAAAAGGTGATGAATTAATTAAGGGCATGATATATTAGGTAAATTGTTGTCAAGATGAAGATTGTTGGAAACATGCCAACGAATTTATCATGCGATCACATGCACATGAATGCATCTATATTAGGGATGCACATTCATTCACTCTTCTATGAACAAATTATCTAATTGGTGGATCTAATTATAATCAATTAGTATAATTGTTTGAGAGATGTTATATATATGAGCATACCCATAGAGGTGAGAGTGAAATGTGTGTAGAGTGTGTGAGAAAGAAACAATATTGTATATTACAATGTGCCTATGAGAATATGATGGTTGTATGCTTATATCGGCTATTGTAACTCCCCCTTGAATAATAAGAATGTTGACTATCATTGCCCCATGGTTTTTTCCCCCATCGGGTTTCCACATAAATCAATGTGTCAATTGCGTGATTGTTGTTGTGTTGTGTTTGGTTTGATGTTCACAGTTTTATGCTCTATTTTCCTTCTGCTGCCTAACACACCTAAGTATTGAAATAAATTTTTTGAGCCACCACTACTATGAAAGGTCTGTGTGGAAAATGAACTGTTGGTGTGGAGAGAAAATCAACCAGAGCTTGAATTAATAGAGAAGCAATAGAATTCCAAGAGAATACACCATACATGTTTCCATCAATATCAACATAGGTTTGGTCTTGTCACGACTTTTCATAATGAAATTGATGTGAGTCATCCCCTTGAAGAAATAATGGGAATCTACACGCAAAATAGAATTTTCTTCCATAACAATAACTGCACCCACATAGCAAATGCTTCCCTAGATCGATATGGTAAAGGTTCGCTTCTATAACAATGACAATCGCCATATTAAGGTTTTGATTTGAGTATAATGGTGGACATCGAAAGAGGCAGGTGTTGGTATGCATCAATGTCATTAATTATTGGTAGAATCAAAGGATGAAAAATTCATCTTCAAGACATGCCAAGATGAGCAGATGTCGAATTGGTAGCAAAGTTATGTTATGGAGCAAACATAGAAATCACAGCCTTGAACGTGACACTCCTCATATATATTATGAAAAATGAAGCTTGGAATTGACAAAATGAGAAGCAAAGAAGATAATAAAGAGAAGACAAAATTGGAAAGCATGAATGAGCAGAGCGTTATTCATTAAGGGAAAAGAGATGAGCTAAATAAGATTCAACAAATCAAGAAAATCAAGAAACAATTATATAGTTGGCCAAGATAGTTGGCAATGTACAGTCACATACTGTTGAGGTTACATATATAATTAACACTCCCTCTTAATATCAACAGTTACAAACATCAACATTGATAATGCCTAAGTGTTGTGTCTGAAAATCAAAAATGGATTTTCCTAGTGGATTTGTAAAAATATCTGCGATTTGATATCGTGAGCGACATAATTGAAGTTTGATGTCACCATTAGTGACTAGCTCGCGTATGAAGTGAAAACGAGTGTCAATATGCTTTCTTTTCTTGTGAAACACACGGTTTTGAGATAAAAAAATTGTTGAGGTGTTTTCATAGAAGATAGGAGTTGGTTCCTTTTCTGTATGTGACATATCATTCAATATTATTCTTAGCCACATAGCTTGATAGGAAGATAAGGTAGAACCAACATACTTTTCCTCCACATAATATATTGATACAATGGGTTGTTTCTTTGATGCCCAAGAAATCAGGTTTGTTCGCAGGTGAAAAGCATGTCCTCAGGTGCTTTTTTGATCATCTAGGCTCCCTGCAAAATCATTGTTTGTGTAACCAGAGAGATGATTATCATCATACTGAGTGTACCATAAGCCAGAATTGAGAGTTCCTACAACATATCTAAGAATCCTTTTCACCATCTTCCAATGAGAACATTTGGGGGATTCCATGAGCCTGGAAACAAAGTTGGCTACATACATAATATCAAGCCTAGTTGTTGTAATATACAACAAACTTCCTACTCAACTTTTGTACAGGGTATAATCCATTGTAGGGCCTTCATATTTCTTTCCCAATTTTGTGCCTAGGGGTATAGGAATTTCTGTTGGATTACAGTATTCCATGCAAAATATTTTGGTGATGTTTGTTGCATACTTTTGCTGACAGACAAAGTGCCTTTGGTTGATTGATAAACCTCAATCCCAAAATAATATTTCATTATGCCTAGATCTGTCATCTCAAATTCATATTGCATGGCATGTTTAAAACTAGTTAACTCATGATTTCCAGTATATATCATTTCATCAACATATAAACATGCAATTAGAATTTTACCTTGATGATCTATTTTGGTGTACAGAGTTGGCTCATTTTGGCTTTTGCTGAAACCACTCTTGATTAGGTAAGTGTCAATTCTATTGTACCAAGCTCTTGGAGCTTTCTTTAAGCCATACAAGGCTTTATTTAACTAATACACTTTGGATGGCTTCTCTTTGACTTCAAATCCAGGTGGTTGATCCACATCGACCTCTTCTTCTAAGATACCATTCAAGAAGGCTGACTTGACATCCATCTGGTATAATTTCCATTTTTGTTGAGCTGCTATGGCTAAGAGAGTCCTTACAGTATCCAACCTTGCTACTGGAGAAACAGTTTCACCATAATCAATACCTACTTGTTGTGAGGATCCTTTAGCAACAAGTCTTGCCTTGTGTTTTTCAATCTGCCCCTTTTCATTGAGTTTAGTTTGGTAAGCCCACTCGACACCAATACTTTTCTTGTGTTTGGGCAGATCAACAAGATCCCATGTCTTGTTATTCTCAATGGATTCAATCTCTTAGTTCATGGCTTGAACCCAATCTGGCTCTTTAGCTACCTCTTTAAAATATGTAGGTTGACATGACATTAATGCAAAAATATTGTGTTGATCAATATCATCCAACTGTTGATGGATTTCTCTCAATCTTCGAGTCCTCTGATTTTGAAGTTCCAAGGATGAATTTCTCTTGAAGTAGAGTTGTCCCGAGGACTTTCAAGATGTCTTTGTACCTGCAATCTTGGAAGGGCACGCTAATGTGTTTGTTGTCCTTCATTTTTTGTGTTTTTAGGAAGTGGCAACAATGGATTTTGACTGTCCATAGGGCGATTTTCAAACTCACTCCATAACTTATTTTCAAGAAATTTGACATCTCTGCTGAGAATTAGTTTCTTTGAAATCAAATTATAGAGTTTGTAAGCTTTGGATGTCTCATTGTAGCCAACAAAAATGCATTTCTCACTTCTATCATCAAGTTTCTTCCTCAATTCGGAAAGTATGTGAGCGAATGCTATGCATCCAAATGTCCTTAGATGAGCAACATTTAGCTTTGTCCCACTCCATGCTTATTGAGAGACATTCATCTCGAGACTAGTGGTTAGATATCTATTCAAGAGATAAATTGAGAATGCTACTGCTTCAGCCCAAAATAGATTTGACAGACATTTCTCTCTGAGAAGTCTTCTTGCCATGTTCATTATTGTCTGATTTTTCCTTTCATCCACTCTATCTTGTTGTGGCGTATACTTGGTTGTAGTTTGCATGATGATGCCTTGTGATTTGCAAAAATTTGCAAATTATTTGGAGTTGTATTCTCCTCCTCCATCTGATCGGAGAGTCTTCACATATTTCCCACTCTATTTTTCATCTTTAGCCTTGAATTCTTTGAACTTTGCAAAAGTTTCACACTTGTGTCTGAGAAAATAGATCCATATTTTCCTTCTAAAGTCATCAATAAATGTTATAAAATAAACTCTACCACCTACTGACTTTGTTTTCATTGGTCCACATAGGTCAGTGTGAACCATCTCTAGGTGTTGTTTGGCCTGAGTGGAGGATTGTGGAAAACTAGTTCTCTTATGTTTTCCAAAAATGAAAGACTCACATGGGGGATTTTTCTCTTTGAAGATAGGTAGACATTTGACCATGGAGTGATTTTGTAGAAGGCTTAGACTCTGAAAGGGTAGATGTCCAAATATTTTATTCCAAGCCATAGTTTCATTGGGGGTGGATGCACTTTGTGCATATGATTGGATCAGATTTGTAGTTTTGAGGGTCAGGGGAAACATCCTATTCCTTGTCATGTGGACTTCAAAAATCAATTTTATGCTAGGGGTTTTATCATATATCCTACATGGTGCTCCTTCAAAAAGTACCTTATAGCCATGTTCAATTAGTTGTCCTACACTTATCAGATTATGTTTTAGATCTGGAACATGATAGACATCGTTTATGTCTTTCTTTACATTTTGTTTAGTAAGAATAGGTACAGTTCATTTTCCTTGAACTTTGACTAAGGAATCATTTCCAAGTGTAATATCATATAAAATTGAAGAATCAATGCATGAAAGCAAATCTTTGTTACCTTCCATGTGATTGTTGCAACCACTGTCCAACAACCAGAGATATTTGTGTTGTTCTTCAGTCTTGTGGCATGAGGGAAACATACCATCTAAGATTTATCCTTCATGATTTGAGACATGTTCTCTTCCTGAGAGTTGATATTCTTGCTTCTTCCGACATCGATATCCATAGTGCCCATACTTTTTGTAGTAATAACATTGTATGTTTTATTTTTCATTTGATCTTCTCCCTCTACCTTTTCAAGGCTGGAAATTCTGATCCTGGTTCTGTTGTCCGTGACTTTGGAAATTATGATTATGGTTCTTTTGTCTGTAACCTTCACTTGAATTATTGTTACTTGGATTCCTCCCTCTTCTTCAGTGGCCTCTACCTCTCCCTCTGTTGAAGGAGAATTGAGTCTTGAATGCATTGGTTATTGACTCATCCTCAAGATGTAGTCTGGTCTAAAGTGTCAATAGAGAGCCCATTAATTCATCTGTTGAAAAGTTTGACAGATCCTTGGATTCAAGGATAGTTGTAACAACCATTTCAAATTTCTTTGGTAGACTTCTGAGAACTTTTTCAATAAGTCGTTGATTAGGGATGGCTTCACAAGTCAATTTGATATGGTTTACAATTCCCATGACTTTGGTCATAAACTGATCAATGTTTTCATACTCTTTCATTTTTAAAGTCTTAAAGTGTGTCCTCAAGGTCTACAACTTGACAGTTTTGACCCTATCATTTCCTTGGAAAGTTGATTTAAGGATGTCCTAGGCCTGTTCTGAAGAAACAATGCCTATGATTTTTTAGAAAATCGAGTCATCCATTGAATTTTGAATCCAAAATTTTTCCTTATTCTCTATCTTCCTCTGTGTTTCCTGATTAGTTCTCTATTGATTGGTCATGGTAGCAAGGTTTGTTGGATCTGGTTCCACATAGCCAAGATCTAATGGATCCTAGCACTCCTGTGCTTGTAAGAAGGATCTCATTCTAAGAGACCAAAACTCATAGTTCTTTCCAATAAGAATCAGTCCTTATGTTGGTCCTAAATTGCTAGAGGTGGCCATATTATAAAACTTTGAACAACAAACAAATTTTTTTAGATATTTGTGTGCTTACATTTTTCCTACGCGTAAAACCAGGTCCGCAAAATCCTCTGTGTGACTTTGGGCTAAAAAACATGGGGTAGACCACTTCTTTAGCTTCGATCTGGCTGGATCTGACTATCTGAGTGCGATATCGATGGAGTCAGAGATCCGAGCTATGTTATTTAGCGACTTTAACCCCTCAAATGGTAGAATTAGGCTTTTTGAGTTTACTTGAGAGACAAAAAAAAATTGGAGTTTAGCTTCTCATGTGACCAGGGGCTAGAAACTAGGCACTTTGGGCCTTCTGGATTCGGGCATTAAGACACATGAAGGTCTTAGTTCCTTTGAATAGTCGAATGGCTGAATAAACAAATCGTTGCAAATATCAATGGTCCTTGTTTATTTTAGATCAATTGTCCACAATTACTTCAAGAATTTGTGCCTTCGGGGTTCCCGACGATATTCCTTTCTTACCTCACAATCTTTTTAACTCGATAACCTATGAATAGGGGGAAGAGATCAATGACCTCAATTACCAATTGATATCTACGACTCAAAATTACTTCGGGAGTTTGGGCTTTAGAGATCTTTCACCGCTAGAAATCACAATACTTGCAAAGTGCTGAAGTGGAGAATTTTACAGAGAGAGATAAATCCAACGATCCTCATACCTCTTCAAACCAATGACCAGATCTTCTTCGGAATTCTAGCCTTCGAGAGTTTTCGTCTATAGACTCGTGCTAATCTCTGGAGTTTAGAATCTCCGAAGTGAGAGATATGCCTCCACATGTCCTCTTGATTGGACGACTGAGATTTACTTCGGCCTTCAGGGCTTCATAAGTTCTGGAAAAAATGCACTCTGTTTTATCCAAGCCGTGAACTAGCGAAGTGGAAGATACTTCATCCACATGTCTTCATCGATGGACAGTCAAGATGAAATTCCAGGCTTTGGGAGTTCTGGCTTCTCGCATTTGTCTTCCTTCCGAAGTGATTATCCACAGAGTGCAAGATATCTTGCCACATGTCCACATCGATCGATGATATAGATCTACTTCGGCTCTTCGGAGCTTTGGTCCTTCGGGAGTCCTTTAATCCTCAACTTTTGCTTGCTTCCTCTCAGAGTACAATATCACCTGATGCGTGTCACTTGCTTGAACATCAATGTCGACGAGTGATTTCAGAGAATAAACTCGCTCATCATTTAATTTCCTTCCTGATCTCCACAAAGAGAATATGCTCATTCGTAGTGGGATAAATATCCATCGTTGATCAGATGATCTAGAAATATCAACGATCCTGAGCGATTGCGGGCTCACAACTTGCACAAACTTTAATTTCCTTTTCGATCCCCGCAATGCAAATATGATCATTTGTAGTGGGATCGATATCCACCATTGATCTGTTGATCTAGAAATATCAACTATATTGAGCGATTGTGACCTCACAACATGCACAAAATTTAATTTCCTCACAAATCTTTAATTGTTTCATCCTTCTACAACTCTACTTCCTCACTCTTTCTTTCTCCAATGATCGTTTGAGCATATTGTGGACTGCGGATTGCTCTCCAAGCTTTGTGAAGATTCTTGCATCGCGTGCTATCATTTGCGAGACAGTGTAATCTCTTCTCTCTTCTTCTTAGGATCAGGATGCTCTCCATGAACTGTGAAGAAGCTTACTTCCTAAGCTCTGATACCATGAAAAAATGAGAAGCAAAGAATATAATACAGAGAAGACGAAATTGGAAAGCAGGAATGAGTAGAGCGATATTCATTAAGAGAAAAAAGTTGAGCTAAATAAGCTTAAGAAAATCAAGAAAATCAAGAAGCAATCGTATAGTTGGCTAAGATAACTAGAAATGTACACTCACATACAGTTGAGGTTACATATATAATTAACAGGAATCACACTCAGAATCTTAGTTCAACGAAATCATTTTTGAAAACCTCTCACTAAAAGAAAACATGAATAAGGAGCTACAAGATGATGAACATTTTTTTTTTATGGAGAGAATCTATCAAATAAGTCCTTCTGATACTTGTGATACTCTAGTAGCTTGTCTGGAAAACATGGTATGATGAACATTATAGTTTTGTTTTACATTAAGTTATTAAATTATGTATGGATTATTTGATAAATTTGTTTAGAAAGGGTGTCCAATATTTCCAAAGTTGGTAAAATGGGTTCATATTATGCAAGTCCATGTCAAGTGATGATTTTTATTATTAAATATAAAGTCTTGAGGCAATGAGTCAATGTCTACTTCAATGTTTAATGTTTCTTTGAAAATGTATCTGAATAAGAGTCTTAGCATTTTGAAAATATGTATAAAATGGTTATTTTCATGAGTCTTACTCATGTGTTGAAGTTGTAGTGATTCATGATCAAACTCATGGAAAATATGATGCAATGGTTAAGTCAAGTTTATAATCTTTCTTGGAGCAAAGAAGAAAATAAAAGTAAATACAAATTCGAGAGAGTATTTGGAGTAAAAAATAAGTTAGAGTTATGATTTTTTAAAGTGTCATTGTCATTCAAAGCATCACAAATTTGAGTTCATGTTAGAACTTTCCATTTCGACATTAGGAATTGTTTGTTAAAAAAAGCATTGAATATCTAAAAAAATATCTTGATGAGGAAGGATGCATGATTGGTGGTACTCGACACCTGAGACCAATTTATAGTCAAGTAAAATTTAAGTTATCTCAAATAATGGCATTAGTGTGTCAAATGAGTTTGGAAATCTAGTGTCATATTGTTGTAGGATATTTTCACCCTGCAGGAGATAACTCCCTTAGCCTCTTCTTAGACCCAAGACATAATAGAGATGTAAATGAAAATTTTTCCTACATCTAATTCAGACACGAAAATAATCTACAAGCTAATAGAATGGAAGGCTTACCCTGTGACGTGATAGTTGTCCCTACATGCTCCTTATTTGCTAGCTTCCATGAATATGCCCATCACTCTTACTATCTTATATATGCACACATAGATACACAAAAACCTTTCACAAGATCAAGCTAATCACATATAAATTAATGATAGATCTAATAATGTATCATAACACATGAAAACATTAATTTTTCCACAAGGAAACATAAAAATTACATACACATCCAAGTAGAGAGAAACATCTTGTACATCTTCTATTAATAAAACAAATTTGGATTACTCCTTACAAAGAAGTTGATGTAGTCATTTCCCAAATTCATTTCCCAATATCTCTAATCAAACTGCCAGAATGAGTTTTATTTCATCTTTTTCCTCCCTTTTCCCATGAGAGACCCCCATTATTTATAGGATAGTAGAGATAAGATCAAAGGGTAATTAGGATAAGATATCCATGACCAAGATGAAAATCTTCTCAAGGTCGAACCATGAAGAAATTAGGGTGAAATGTCATCTCACAAAACCAATCCTAAAAAGGGAGTAACAAACTCAGTCGCACACTGCATTCTTGCAGGGAGTGATTGGTCACTCCTTCGAAGAGGACAAGGAGTGACCAACACTTTTTGGTCATAGGTTGTAAATGAAAAACTATAAACCAAGACAAAAGGTGTTTTAAAATCAGGGGAAACATGGTGTGATTCAATGTTTCAGATTGATAACCCTTAGATGATGCCCTTCAAAGGACTAGGTGGAAAATAATTGTATAACAGATTCCCCTTGATGTGTGAGGGAAGAAGAGGTGTCTCGTGGACGAAATACCTTATGAATAAAATCACAAAGCTTTGAGTAAAGGAACCTGGAAAGAAACCACCATCAGTCCAGCGCAATAATAACATCCCCAAGGTTGGCATACCCATGCTCAGTAATAAAAACTAAGCATAGTTGCCAAAAATAATACACTGTGAACCCATGCACAATGAAAAAAATTAGATCATGGCCACAAAAATGTTCATTGTGGATCCATGTCGCAATTGAAAACATATCCATGACCAAATACAAATGTGGATATATGTCACAGTATACAAATGAGTGAGAGGACTCGATGCCCGAGTGATCTCTAAGGTACTCATGAATAACTCCATCACAACTTGGGAGGAAAATTCCATGAAGGAATGTGGTTGTCGCAACACAAGGTATTCATCCCAAATCCCAATGGTATGAATCTACAAGATGATAATAAATGATTTGATGTTGAGCATGGTAGAAATCGTCTGATTATCAGTCATTGATGTATATTGTTAATAGGCATGAGGTAATCCACCGATGATAATCATGGACCCCAAGATACCTAGTACAATCTACCAGGTGTGAATACATGAGTTGAATTTGAACACTCGTAGATTCATTCGATATTATCCAATGATACAAACCCAATGCAAAACTGAAATGGATCCTACCACCGATGTCTGCAAGTCCCAGGGTACTGAATAATTTCTAGATTTCAAACCTGGATAATGAGCTAGAGTTGACATGATGAAATCCATCGAAGGAGGGCCTTGATGTATCCCCCATCAATCAAAATGAAACATATAAAGGTATATGGTGTGAATAATTTAATGGTAGAGAACAACTGACGCAGGGATGGTCGAGAGGAATCGGCTAAAGGAATACAAAAGTCCAACACATGCTAACTTCCCTTGAACAAGTCAATATGAGAAATAACTTGACTTGGCAACATTGACTTGAGAATGACCAAAAAACTCACCATGGGAGACTAGAAGAGTAATGAGTCGATGGAGTATGAGAACTCATGGATATGGTAATGATTCAGAGACAATGGATAACCCAACTGTTGTATATAGATGTGAATCACGTGCATTTTTCAAGGGCGAATCAATAGATAACTGCCATGTGTGAAGATGACTAGATGGAAAAAAAAACCCCACTCTTTTTTACTTCTTTCATGTTTAAGTGAGCGCAGAATAAAATTAAAGTATGCTTGATGTTCTCACCCATGGATTTATTGTCGAGCCTAAGGCGAAGAATAGTGCTCAATTCATCATTTCATAGTTTGAAAGGACAAAGAAGACTCCAAGGGTGTTATTTTTCGTAAATTTAGTCTCCCAAGCTTGAAAAAGGATAAAAGAATACAAGGGATAACACTTCTATCCAAGCTTGACTAGAACATTCATTTTCTGTAATTAGTCCTTACAGTCCAAAAAAGAGGTAAAGTTACATTGAATAAACATTCGCTCAAATCCATTTAATGAGTGTGAAAGAAAACAAGATCACTCGGCAATATTTTCATGTTTAGGGAGTTTGAAAAAAATCTTAACAGAGATTCCAGGGTGTACCTTTCTCATGGTTGGTTACCGAGTGTGACAAAGGGGTAATAGTAAGCTCGGTTGGAGAGAACGAGTGGATTGAAATGAAGTTCCAAGCACAAGTAATGTGAATTTAAGAAACATATTGCAACAGAACATGGAAATTGATGGCCACTCATAACAATGGTTCTCGTCCAGAGGTGTCGTATATGGTAGAAACTAGATGGCTATTGATTAAGCATGGCTATGGTGTGATAAGCAATGGAATCATACGTGGATATAGAAATGACAAGTAGAAAAACAAAATCATAGGTGTGACCATTCAACAATAACATAAAGTGTTGGGAACCCTCTCTGTGAAGGAAAACAATTATGGAAAGAGAGTGAATGTGGCTCAATTTTGAAAAACTAAGAATTACAAAGGGTCTGGGGCCCTAGAATTTCATCATATGCATCGAATGATAGTAATGGGTGATAATCTAAGATGCCCATGAAAGGTAGGCTCTACCACCCAAAATATGACATGCAAATAATGGAAGGGATAATGTTGCATTTCGAATGGGGTTGAACTTATGGAATAAGGAGGGAAATCAAGTGGTGTAAAAATGGATGCATCAAAAAGGGGGGGGAAACCACAACCCTAATATTCAATGCTAAGTTTCAAGAACTTACAGATGATTGAATCGATATCATAATGAAAGTGAGTCCATTTCTGCAATAACAAATGTTAATATGTATCCCAAAAGAATAATTGAGATTCTTAAAAAGATAAAGTCCCAAAAAATTAAAAAACTAATTTATCAAATCTGAGAAGGGTTATTTTGAAGACTAGTTTGCTAAAAATGGAAAAAAAATAGTAAATATATGGAGTAAAGGTGACTTTTACCTCATTTTGTTTGTTACCCTTGGTAAAAAAGTGGAAAAGATATTTTTGGGTAGAAATTTTTGGTGGTGATTTCAAGAGATTGGGCCACAAATCTATCACCTGCTACTTTTCAGGTTAGAAATCTCAACCTTACTTAACAAACCCATGTTTTCTTTTTTTATTTTACAAAAAACTTTTCTTGTAGTGAGGCCCAAAAATATCAGGTTTGTGCGGTGGAATGGGACCCTCTATTGGGTTAGCATCCAAGAATCCTTGATCGGATGTAGCCAATGGATGAGGAAGACTAGTCACTTCCAAATCCATGGCATCGACCGGTCGCTTCCATTTTTTGGTAAGGGGGAGACCAACCAGGGATAGTCTCCCTATGTAGGGGTATTTCCCAGCGACTGACGACCATAAATATGTGGTATCTATGTGGATACAAGTGGGGAGAAAATGTCTCTACCTGGTCGCAACGTAGCAACAAGGGGAGAAAACATCTTCTTGTGCCATAGTATGAGGGAACAACAATTGATGTTGGAGTGGTTGATTGGCATGTGGGATCCCAATGAGCAACATTTCATGGTTCAAGAGCATGTGTTGAATTTTGAGATTGAGGATACAAATTTCCTCATCGGATTGTTATGGTGAGGGGGCATGGTAGTGCTATTTGGAGGTAGGGAGGGTTCATCTGAGCTTGTTGATTCCTATATGAGGAAATATTGTCGTCTGGGGACGAGGAAGAGCAACAATAAGCTGGTAATTAGACAGGTGACAAACCTTTCCTTGTGTACCATTCTATATACTAACACATGGGAAGAAGGTAGCATGGGGCCTCACTTGGCTTTGAGGAGTCATGTTAGTTATGTCGTGATGTGTTCAAGTCCTAAAATATACAATTGGTGTTCAGGGATCTTGGTAAGCATGAAGGAGAAATTGACCAAAAGCAGAATATGATGACAGAAGCAATTTTGGTTGGATCAATTCTCTTATCATTATTTTTTTAGTGGGTTCCTACATATCACCCTTGGGTGACATGGCCTATGGTTGGATTAAGGGATCCGACGATGAATAAATAGAAAAAGTTGTTGTCACGTGTCGAGGGAGGTAGACAACCACATTTTGGGGATGATTTATTCAGTTGGTGGGATGAGCATATCAAAACCATAGAGGATTATGCTTACAGGACTGTGGATTATTGATCGAACCCTGACATGGTACTTTCTGATGGAGAGGAATGGAGCGATGATATCGGTAAGAATGTTTTGCAAAAAAATTATTTAAAATTTTAGGAATATTTCATTTTTTTTTAAATATATGATTTTTTTTGTATGTAGCATGACTAATTATGTGGGTTTTCATATTGTGCATCGTTTTGTCTAGAAGGGATGTTATCCCTTCATCGATGTGGAAAGTACATGGGAGATTCTAGTGTACAACATGGCATAGGGCCCCAGGCAGATCTTTTAGAGGATCTCGAGGAAAACCTTGAGGCATTGATTGTCGGTATTTCAATACAACATATGGACGATATTTCTCTACAAACGTAGAGGCATATTGTTGGTGTAGGTGGTAAATTATCCTGCCTCCTACTGAAGGTTGAAAGGGTTGTGATATGTTTTTTCTTTTCATGTGGTTCACGACACTAAAGGTGCTCGCTACACCACGTTAACTCCCTAGAATCCATGAGGGAACATAGGGAGGCAGAGAATTTTTGGAATAGAACCATCTAAGGGAATAACATGTCACTTACAAGGAATTGAACCTGGGTGGGGAGGGTAACAATCATTCTTCCCGGCCACCCAAAATACATGTAATGAACAAGGGTTGTAATATGTTATCATGAACATAAAGCTCCACATGATCATTAGTATTGTAGCATTACAGTTTTTGTGTTGCACTCCTATGCGACTTGTATTCGTATGTATGGGAAAATGACCTAATTTTGTTATGCTACACTTATGATGTATTTTGAATACTCTCTATATATACATGGATGTTTACTTTGTCGATTTTACTCATGTGTACAAATATTTTGGAATGTATGTACATAAATGCTTGGTTTATTAATTTTGTTAATGTTGCAGATGCCAATTTAATATATAATTTGCTAAAGAGTCAGCTAATGAATTGAATTCCCATGGGATATGTTCATAATAAATAAAATCAAATTATGGGTGAAATCATGAAGGTGGGTTACACTTTTGCTTGTTTTATGACAAAAAAAACTGTATTTTCACAAGTTATTCAACTTCTGACATATAAAAGTATTTTTTTTATTTAGAATTTCACTTTACAGTAAAAACAAAACTTG